>JARHVA010000462.1:2595000-3120000 GCA_037957365.1 Torreya grandis
TTGCATTAAAAGACATGTTATTTGAAAACAAACAATGTGGAAGCCATATTGAAAATCATAACCAACCATAGACAAGAAATATCAATTGCCAAATTATATGTAGCATCAAATGCTAATATTTCAAATATCATATCTATAACTAATGATGCATTGGCTAATAAAATTAAAAAATCCAACACATATATATTCTAGGTGACTTCAACATCAACATCAACGAGCAAAACAACAATGCACAAATACTAAAAATCCACTTCAAAACCCATAATATGCATTACCTAATAAAAAAACAAAACATAATTCCAATACCTATTATCAACCACATATGGTTAAACATACAAGGCTAAGAAGATCATGTTTACAAAACTGATTGCTATTGTAGCAAATATGACACTATTTACCTAGCTATACACAATAACCCTCCACACCAATAATAAATCAAGATCAATTTTAAACATGTAATTATGTATCAAAATCAAACATATAAAATAATACAATACAACAATGCAAAAGTCCAAATAAACTCAAAAAACCAAAAAGATTCAAACCTAACACTTTTCTAATACAAATACCAACTACATGGTATTCATGTATAAATATGACATGTTTTCCTTCTACCAATTATCTACTTATTTTTTCAATCAAAATATTGTTACATGTACTTACACATTTTATTAGATTCCTCCTCCTCCTAATTTTATCACATCATTACAACCAACATGAAAAGGTCAATACAAAACATACAAGATGACAAACCATTAGAGAGTGAATAAAAAAGGTATGCAAAAACAAACTCATATTTTTCAAAACTTCACATTACTTCACACCTATTAACATTTTGCTCTTTTTTTCCCAGTAAAATAGCACCCTACTCTGGCTTGATAATAATTGATGACCTTTGCATTCACAAAGTTGGTCATATATTTGAAGTAGAAATACTTTTCAATTACAAAGCAAAGCTACAAGAAGAACAAAACAAAAAAAATATACATGTTAATTAAAAAAATGTAAAATGAGAAATGATAGTTACTCTGAATATAGCAAACCACCTAATTCAAATATACAAAAACAAAATTACTATAGGGAAATCAATACACATAACACACTTTTGAATTACGCCAAAAACTAATTATGATAATGGAGATTGTGACATCATATTATAATTCATTGAATCCAACACATTTTGAGGTATACCACATGTTTTCACATATTAGTTCATACTAGAATTTAAATTAATCATTTGCTAAACACTATCGATGCATATGCAATTGGTATAACTACGACAATTGTAACCTTTGCAAAAAAATATGATATTCAACTCATTTTAGAAATCAAGGATGAGGATTCCAAAGATGATGCATCACAAGAAAGCTATCATCCCCTCATATACCCTGCAATTTCAATCATGTTTTGTACCTTCAAGAAGTTAAGGTGGTGCACTTCATTCTATGTGTTGTTAGTAAGGTTATCTAGCTTGATAGCCTTGTTTTGAAAATTAATCATGGTATAGACCGTGAAGGTTTAATTTCATTTATTTTCTCAAAATGGTGGTCGTATTATGTGGATTATGGATCTAACTCCATGCATCATGTCATCTAGGTGATTTTTAATATTGATAACCACTCTTTTTGGATCATTAATGTGTAAGACTCAAATGTCGCTCATGAAAAGGAAATTTTATGGCATTGGATTGCTAAAAAAATCCTAAATGCCCTTTGGGAAATAATCTATGATTTTAATATGGTAGAGCAACCCATTGACAAGATCAATCATCCACTGATGCATTGGACAATGGGTGAAAGGGAGCCTCGGATTTTCATTCACAATAAATTTGGGTTTTATGACCCCTAATTCACACGTCATCCCATGTTTAAATTTTGGTACACTTGGTCCAACCTTTGAGGTGGATTTGATTGTGTGCTTAAGCGAATTGATTGGACTATGCTTTCCACCCAACCATAGTTCTCATTTAACAATGTTCTTTTCATTTCCAATTGAATCCATGCTGAATTTTGTCCTTTATGACCATTCACCTATTCTGATTTCACATCACTTGGCAACTCAAGTAGCCCAAAATCCAAAAATGCATTTTTTAATGAATATTTTGCTTTTGGAGCACAAGCCCACCATTACTCACATTCACAGAGTTTGGAACCTCATCCCTTGGCTAGCAAGGAATTAGGTTGGATCCAATGGTGGTTGATGCTCTCACATGTGTTGAGCTAAAAATCATATGGAACAGAAAGAATGGTGATCTCAGTCCTTCTAGCTTTGAAAACAAGAAGATACTTGAAATTGAAAGTTAGCAAAAAATTCAAAACAAGCACCAATCTTTCTTGAAACCAAAAAATAAATTTGGAGTCGCCACTAGAATCAAACTTCTAGAATAGAACAATTTACAAATTATTGTGATACATGCTGATTTTAGACTTGCTGAAGATTAAAGAGATAGAGAATAAAGACACTAATTTTTTTAAAATAATGTTCAAAAGGGACAAAACACCTTTCAACATGCAATATTAATAATTCTTTTCAACAGACTCAACAAAAGTCACATTGTCAAACCTTAAAAACTTTTTGGCACATCCCTAGTGGAGTGTTACAATGTTGACAACCAAAATAGATCAGTGTAGTAACAACAGAGAACTTCATAAGATGAAATACTCATGGCTCTCTAAAAAAATTCCTGGCAACACAAGTGACCAAAATTTTAGTTTAGTCCCTGATAATAGCACCAAAAAAGTGTTGGTTCCAAGTTGTACACCTCACACACTCGACCTTCCACAGTTGAAACAAAAATGGTGAGCAATGATGGAAAATACGATAGTATGTCATTGTAACTAAGGAAGGGTTAGACATCAATATTAGACCGAATGTAGAAAATGATCGAGAGGCACCTACAAAGGGGATGGTTGGCTCCCTACTTGATCCGGGCAACAATTCGAGGTGACCATTCGGTGGTAGTTAATGCCTCGAATTTTGTTTTGATTTCATTTTGTATTGTCCTTGAGTGATTATGACCTCGAGCATTGCATTGTTTTAATGCTGGGACGTATGTCCTCGAGCCTTGTATTGCTTTAATACGAGCATTGTATGGTTTTAATGCTGGGACATTAAATCGTCACCTGTTAATTCCTCGAGCCACGCAATCTTTCAAGGTGGTCCTCAAAAATATGTATAAATGCATTGTAACCCAAAAAGGGGAAGGTAGACATCTCTTCTCAGAGATAAGCACATGTTTTGTATTGCGATTATTAAGTAATACGATGTCTCTTCTCAGAGAATCCATTGTTATTGTGTTATTTATGTGTTGTTGAAATACTCATCAACCAGAACTTCTGAGTTTTGGATTAGTGGTATCAGAGCAGTTTGTCTTGAGAGTGTATGTTCCTGAGGACGAGGTCATGATACAAAAAACTTGGGTGGGAAGCGACAGAGCTTCCAAACGCTCCACCTGTGTGCCCCAAACGACCTCAAATGGAGGATGACACTGAGACATATGATCCTTTCAAGGAAATGGTGAATGAAGCCCTCTAACGGCAACAACGCAGATGCTCCAACAATTTTCTCAAATTCTTCAAACACTTCCGATGGGAAATTTTGGCTCCGCAGCTACACAGTCGGGCTCCTCATCGAGGGAGCTTCCGTTCAGTGCCCCAACACCCTTCAAGGTTTAGGTAAATTTTGATATTCCCACATTTGAAGGCAAAATCAATGCTAATGCAGTGGAAAATTGGTTGGATCAATTGTCATCTTACTTCTCTGTAAATAAGTTCACCGATGGAGAAAAGATCACTTTTGCTCTTTTGAAATCATCATTGCCCATGAAAAACTAGTGGGAAGTGTACAAAAAGAGGTTCAATTCAGATATCATTGGCCTTAGGGTGGAACCCACCTGGGATGATTTTACGGAAGCAGTAAAAGAAGAATACTATCCCCTCGATGCGTATGATGATTTGTACATACAGTGGTAGCAACTTTGCCAAGGCAAGGACCAATCTGTGCAAGATTACACAAACACTTGTCATTCTTTGTCTGCAAGACTGGGCATTGAAGAAAGTGAGAAACATAAAAATCTCAAATATCATGGTGGACTACAATGGTACATCCAGGGGGAAATGGAACTATTTAATTTGGAAACCCTCGGTGAGGCATATAAATTCATAGTGAAGATTGAACAGAAGCATGGCAGGAAGAATACGAAGAATCAACCTTCAAAAGGGAAAAGTGACAAGGAAGGTCAAACACAAGGCCAAAATTGGAAGCAGAAGGAGTTTCAGGATAAGAAATCTCAGAAAGGGAGGGCTGGAAAATGGTGTGATTACCACAAAACTAGAACTCACTCCAAAGAAGAATGTTGAGCCATCAAGTCACTGCTCTCTGAGTCACAATACTTGATGTCTACTACTCTGCCTCATACACAAGCTACAGTCGAAGAGGACGAAGAAGAAATTGTAGATGCTAAGCCCGACACCATCGTCACTTCATCACAGATCCGTGAGGAAAAACCAGATGACAAAGAAAGATTGTTTCACTCCAAATTATGGGTAAAAGGTAAGCCTCTGCATTTCATTCTTGATAGCGAGAGTCAAAAGAATTTAATCTCGGCTAAAGTTGTGAAAAGTCTAGGTCTATCCATGAAGCCTCACCCAAAGCCATATAGTATTGGGTGGTTGAGGCCAGGGAGAGACCTTCGTGTTTCACCCACCAATGTCTTCTTTCATATGCTATAAAACCATTCCAGGATAAAGTCTTGTGTGATGTGGTCAATCTAGACATTTGTGATGTCCTCCTTGGTCAACCATTCATGTATGAGCGACATGGCATCTATGAATCCCCAACCCAAAGGATTACCCTCACTCTTGAAACATGACGCTATAGGGTACCAGAGGTACCACCTCCCACATCAATTTCCCTGATCAGTGCTAAGCAATGCAAGAGATTGGTGGAGAAGACAAATCAATTTGTTCTCATGATGGTCAAACCACATAGATCCAAGGAGGCCAATTTTGCGGTCCTAACTACACAATCAACACAACAACAAAAGCAAATAGGATGAATCATAGGTGAATATGATGACTTATTCAAGTCACCCATAGGAGTTCCACTGCATTGCCAAGTAAAACATTCTATTGATTTAATCCCAGGATCACCTTTGCCTAACAGTCTTGTGTATCGCAGATCAGTTTTAGAGAATGTTGAGATAAAAAGATAGATTCAAGAATTGATGAAAATGGGTCACATCAGGCCAAGCTCTTCACCTTGTGGTAGCCCAATTGTCTTGGCACTGAAGAAAGATGGAACATGGAGGCTTTGCATTGACTACCGAACCCTGAATAAAATATCTATGAGGAATCACAGCCTCTTCCCATAATCGATGACCTGCTGGACCAGCTCTATGGTGCAAAGTTCTTCACCAAAATTGATCTCAAATTTGGTTATCACCAAATTCCCATCAATCCCACTGATGTCTGGAAAACTGCATTCAAATCTAAGGAGGGGCTCTTTGAATTGTTGGTTATGCCTTTTGGCCTAACTAACGCACCTGCAACCTTCATGCGGATGATGGATGACATCCTATGACCCTTCACCAACTCATTCGTGGTTGTCTACTTAGATGACATTCTCATCTATATCAAAACATGGGAAGAACATTTGCAACACATCCATAAGGTGCTTCAAACTCTTCGGGAGCACAAGTTGTACGTAAATCTTGACAAATGCACATTTGAAATGACAACAATTCAGTACCTCAGGGACGTTGTGAATGAGGAAGGGGTCCACATCGATCCAAAAAAGATTCAGGTTATTTGAGAATGGCCCACACCAAGGACCCTCACAGAGCTTCGCAATTTTTTGGGCCTTGCAAATTTCTACCACATGTTTGTTCTTGGATTTTCACACGTTGCTTGGCCACTAGCCCAAGTGACTAGAGGAGGAGCTAAAGCTACATTTCAGTGGTGTGAAATACAGCAAAGGGCATTTGAGAATTTGAAGAACAGACTCTACTCAACCCATGTTCTTGCCTTGCCAGATTTGCATCAACCATTTGAGTTGATGATAGATGCATCTAAATATGCCATGGGAGCTGTCATCATGCAACATGGCCATCTTATTACATACCATAGTGAAACTTTCATTGATACAATCAGGAAATGTCCAACATATGATAAGGAGCTCTACACCATTGTACAAGCCTACAAGCACTAGAAGCACTACATCCTGGGAAAAGAGATAGTCATCCACACTGACCACAGACCATTGGAATTCATCCAGACGCAAAGCAAACTATGAAATGAGAGGCACCAAAAGTGGGCCACATATCTGCAGCAATTCCACCTGATAATCAAACACAAAAGGGGGAGCTCAAATACAACTGTAGATTACCTAAGCCGCCCACCAATTATGGCACTCACAATAGTGCTTGACCTGTGCGGACATGAGACTACCACTTGGGGTGCTCTGTATGAAGCAGATCCTACCTTTGCTGACACATATCAAGTGCTCCAAAAATGTGAACATGTTTCTGACTTCTATTTGCAAGATAATGTCCTCTACCATATGGGTCACATTTGTGTTCCTGTTGCAGAGTAACAAAAGATGATATGGGAAGCACACTTCAATAGGACAGTTGGCCACTTTGGTATCGAAAAAACATTGGCAGTTCTTCAAAAACACTTCTACTGGCCCCATATGCGCAAAGATGTGGAAAGATATCTGAAATATTGCACCCCATGTGCAATCGCCAAGCCAACAAATAAGAAGCAAGGATTGTACACGCCATTGCCAGAACCAACCAGGCCTTGGGAATCCATCTCAATGGATTTTCTCTCAGGTCTGCCCACTTCCAAAAATGGCAAGGACTGTATTTTTGTGGTAGTTGATCATTTTTCAAAAATGGCTATTATGCTTGCTTGTAAGAAAAATATGTTTGTTGAGGAAACCACTCAACTATATTTTAGTCATGTATGGCTCCATTTTGGTCTCCCTAAGTCCATTGTCTCAGATCGAGATAGCAAGTTCCTGAGCATCTTCTGGTCCACTCTATGGAAGATGATGGATACTAAGCTGATGAATTCCACAGCCTTTCATCCACAGACCGATGGTCATACTGAGGTGGTAAACCACTTGATTTTTCACATGATTCGGATGTATCACTCCAAACATCCATGCACATGGGATGAGGGACTTCCATTCATCCAACACTAATACAATCGGGCCCTGCACAACTCGACTAAGCACAGTCCATTCCAAGTATGTTTTGGGTTCCAACCCAAGGCACCAATTGATATAGTTGTTCCATTCTCCACCATGGAATACACAGCTCATGGAAGCTTTAAGGCAGCAAAAACAACCAAGTTTATTGAACACATGCAGCATATCCAGCAACAAGTTCATGACATCCTAGAGAAGATGAATTAGAAGTATAAGCTACGCCATGACAAACATAGGATTACACACCATTTTCTTGTGGGTGACAAGGTTTGGTTACGGCTTCAGAAGGAATGGCTTATAGGCCCACATAGAAAGATTCAGCCTCTAAATATGGTCCATACACCATCACCAGAAAAGTTGCAAAAATGCTTTTGAGTTGAACCTACCAACCTACCTTGGTCTACATCCAATATTCAATGTGGAGCTCCTCAAACCATATCACCCACCTCTATTGGACACTTCAGTTGTGGCAGAACAACTTGACATTGATGAGCTTGATCCACAGAGTTTTGCTCTAGTAGAAGAGGATCAGATTGTGGATACTTGGATGAAGACAACAAGAGGATGCTCGATTCCACTGTATTGAGTGGTCAGAAGAGGCCAACTTAGCCACCATGGTGAGTGGCTCATAGCGAATCAAATCAAGACACAACTACCCCACCTGATGGGGAATCTTGACGCAATGGGGACCATTGCTTTTCAAGGAGGGAGGAATGATCCGAGCAACAATTTGAGGTGACCATTCAGTGGCAGTTAATGCCTCAAATTTTGTTTTGATTTCATTTTGTATTGTCCTCGAGCGATTATGACCTCGATCGTTGCATTGTTTTAATGCTGGGACGTATGTCCTCAAGCATTGTATTGCTTTAATACGAGCATTGTATGGTTTTAATGCTGGGACATTAAATCGTCACCCGTTAATTCTTTGAGCCACACAATCTTCCAAGGTGGTCTTCAAAAATATGTATAAATGCATTGTAACCCAAAAAGGGGAAGGTAGACATCTCTTCTTAGAGATAAGCGCATGTTTTGTATTGTGATTGTTAAGTAATACGACGTCTTTTCTCAGAGAATCCATTGTTATTGTGTTATTTCTGTGCTATTGAAATACTCGTCAACCAAAACTTTTGAGTTTTGGATCACTGCTACTTTTGGCTCTACTTGAACCAATGTGAGAGAACCTATGGGGTAACTTGCTCACATGGAGGGATTTTTCAATTTCATCTCCATGGGGATTCTTGGCACAAGGAACAAATATGACCAGATCATAACCAAGTTTTCACACTTCACCCATGAAGGGTTGTCACATGAAATGCACAAATGTTCTAAGTCATACACAAGCTACTAAAGACATATGAAATTGTGACCATAATCTTCATTTATAAGAATCTTCAACAATAAAGGGACTAAATAAAGACTGTAATTCTAGGATTTAAAGCACAAACTATAAAAATATTCTAAATAAGTGATATTTTATGCGTTTGTGAGGCAAATAATACGTATAATATGCAAAAAGATGTATTATTTGCAGGGTAAGATAGGGTAGGATGAGTTAGATTATTATAAGATGGAGGGTGGCATGCTGGTGGTTTCCAAACAATAGGATATCTAGCAATATTTTATGACAATGTTCCTTAGCAAAGATGCAAAAAAAATTCAAATGCAAGACAATGGTAAACACCAAACGATCCTTGAGAGACTAGAACATACACTGAAACTAGAATCTCAAATACTTTTTCCTATTAAATTCATGAACCCAGGGTGTCCTTTAAAGGTATTCAACAATACATTTCCAAATATAACTACAAAAAGGGATTTATAATCCTTGGTACATGCTCAAAATGACAACTAGTAATGAACACACACCCAAATATCCAATCAACATAACTTGTAAACATATTATTGCATTTCATTAACATGATATAATAAAGAACCACAAATATTTTTCACTTGACTTGAAAATAAATATTACAAACATCAACACTTCAAATTGCTGCCATGGGGACAAATATGATTAGATTGCTCTTTTGACAAGGCAGACATAAACATGCCCTTAAAGCTTGCTAATGGCTATACAGATGTAACCACCTTAGCAAGAGAGAGAAAATCTACACATAGCAATTGATCCCAGTTTTTTTTGTAGAACCTACGCTTAGAGAAAAAGGACACCTAAAACAATGACCTACCATAATCAACAACCAACAACCCTAGAACAGAGGAGAAATCCCCTATTTATACATTTTTGAATCTGGAACTGTGGGTCACAAATTGAAAAATTGTAGAACAAGCCTTCAAGTCCACCAAGATACCTTCAACTGGAAAATATTCCAAGCCACACCTGAGATCTTCATCCATTTGCAAGAAAAGAATCATTGCTCTAACTATCTCTACAATGAATGATGAAAATTTGCAACTCTTTGATTTCATGGCTGGAAATATCTTCAATCAAGTTGGAGGGAGAAAATCATTTGAAGAGAAAAATATATTTTTTCCTTATGTGCAACTTATTTGTAAATGCTCTCATGTTGATCGATTCTAAATCATGAAAACTTATAGATAGGAAATCTCTTCAATATGCACGCCAAGAAAAGCCTATTACCTTGTAATGATTAGAATTGGAAAGCTTCAACTATGATGAAAATAGAAAAGACCCATAGCCATTAAGAAGATATGCTCTGGAATGATAGTTAGACATTCTTCTATGCTTCAAATCATTGCCATGTCCATGAAAGAACTATCATTTTTAGATTTTAAACTAAACTTTGCCACAAGCTGATGTTTGGCATGCCACATCGAATCCAAATAGGCATTTGTGGGGCCTAAGAGTGAACTAAGTCAATTGATTGGTTCCAATCTAGACACTTGCCACTTCCTCATGCAATCTGACCCTTTTGAAAATTCCACCTTGGCTCACATCGTTGGATCATCCTTGCCTGAGCAAATGTGAGTCATAGATAGTGCATGAGATACTCGATTTCAAACTTTGTGGCACGCAGGGTTGCTAATGTGGGGACAAGACATTGAGGTCCCAGAGTCTATGTTGTTGCTTCCATTTCTCTATATTACAAATATATTGTCACTAGAAAATTAATAATCACATCCCCTCTGGTGTTCCTTGCATCATTGAGGCAACTCTCTCTCTCTCTCTCTCTCTCTCTCTCTCTCTCTCTCTCTCACACACACACACACACACACACACACACACAAGTACTTACAATTTCTTTCATTTTGCAAGGTGCTTTTAAATGCCTCATCTATGTAGCACATTTTCAGTATGCACTTTTCAATAAAACATTGTACCGCCTAATACAATACTCTTTCGAGAAAAATTGGTACAACAATAAAAATATTATAAAATATTATCCACAATTTATTTATTCTACTTATTATTATATATATACTTCTTTTATGTAAATATCTATTTAATTATAATTATATATATATATATATATATATATATATATATATATATATATATAAATAATTACATTAAATTTTTAAAATATTAATAATTATATATTTCAATTACTTCATAAATTTAATTTTTTTAAATTTTTTTATATATCTTTTTAATTATTAAACAATTTTGAAAATAAATATTTATGGACAAAATATTCAATTATAAACAAAAATTTTAAAAACAAAAACTAACCAATACGGAATCTTTATTTCAAACCATACATAAAAACATCCGGAATGAAGAATTTATTCCACTTTGTTTCCCTATTCAAAGCGAGTCATCTTGCTTATGTTAGCAATGACATATTCTCTTGTTGGCAAATAACGATTGCAATGGCATAGTGACGCCTGGGTTGAGATTATTTGTATGGACTTCATATCATCCAATTGTAATGGTTTTTCCGAACAAAAAATTTGAACGACTTTATCGTAGAGTTGTTTTCTTCTAATTATTTATTTCAATAATTAAAATACTAGTATATAAAGGATAAAAAATATTTTTATTGGACCTTGTTGATATATTTATTATTCTTCAATTAGAAAAAAGTTATATAGATGGTCTTTAGTATTCATCATTAGATATTCATGTTGGCAAAATACACGATATAAAATAGTTAGATAAAATATTTATTAAATGTAGCATACACAAACATAAAAATAATATATCATAACACCAACACAAGTGTAAAAGTTATGCACAAACAATATTACTAAAAGATTGCGGTGGTAGATTATTTTTAGAAGGAAGATTGGTCTAAGGAGAAATCTCTCTTGAAAGAGGATTAGACGTAACCCATCCATTCTAAGCATTTTTTAGAGGACCCACAAATATCATGATGCCCCACTCGAGAGGTGGAAGCATGATAACCCTTGTTTGCTTACCACCCTACACTAATGAAGACCACTGAGACAAGGAAACAAAGGATTTTTTATGTGACAACAAACTCCAACCTTGTGCTAAGGAGAGGTGGAGAATCGACTCAGGGGTGGCTCTATCATTGCCTAGGGGTCAGTGAAAGAGAACTTTACAATATTAGATTGGGAAGGATTAAACTCATGTTACAAGGAGCACTCCTCCAATAATTAAACAACCCCTGAAAATGTTGAAATTAAACAATTTTTTCTCCATATCTAAATCTATAAATAAATCGCAAATATCATAACCACTTTATCATTAATAAAAAATTACAGTGATAAATATATATTTTTTAAATAATTATATTTCTAAATTCCTAATATTAAAAATAAATAAATTAAATAAATTTCCAAAATACTAGTAAGGAAATCAAATATTAAGTGTTTTTTTTTCTTTGAAAAGCTCTATAGACAAAGATTTTAAGTAGAAACCTAGTGACACCTTAATGAATTTAACTCTGATTTAGCAACACGAGGAGTATGTAGGGTATAACTTCATTAGAATAGGAAGATTCTTATATTTTAAATAAGTATGGTGAAGTGGTTTTACTATCTTTTGTTAGGTGTAAAAATATTTAGTTGTGAAGTGGTTTTAGTTATAAATTGAAGAAGGTTGTGCATATTTATTTTGTGTTATATAAGATTATAATAATATCAATAAAAAATGTTATTATAATGAATAGTTTTGATGATATTTATTGTGATTTTGCATAAACAATAAAATAATAGATATAGAGTTTTTAAAGAAGAGTAGGAACACATGACATTTAGTATATATACTAACTCATATACTATATTTTTTAACGTTGAATTTAGATACTAAATGCTAGAAAATGACAGGGTCGGTATTTTTTTAAAAAAATTAATAAACATGGCATTTTTATTTTGGAATATTTAGAATTTATTAATGTTAAAACTTTGATTATTACTATTTTTTTAAAATAATATCTACGTTGGCCATGATCATAAGAAGTGAAATTGAGTATTTAGAATTTTATAGATAAATTTAAATTTAAACTTTGTGATTTTTAATTTATATTATAGGATTGCCAAAGTTTAAATTTTCTAGCAATTTATTCCCTTTCGTGTACCTACCTTGAAAATTCAAGCAAGGAATATGTTTACTGCCATGTCTTATTTTGTTTACTAATTGAGTAATTCTTGGTTAAATTTAAGTAGGCCATAGAGATTGGTTTAGGATATGTGAAAAATTGAAGTCTGATGCAGTTAATTGATCGATCCTCAACAAGTATTAGACTTCTTTAATACTTGTTGTTCAAATAAATAATATAAAAATTAATATAGTGGGTTTATTTATTATAATATTTTTAGTTTAGAAATATGATGTTTGAACTTCTACAATAATGTATCGTTATTTTATAAATTATTTTTGTCTAAAAAAAGTGAGGGGACAAATTTGGGAAGTTATTTTGATATATATCTAAAAATTTGATTAAAATAAAAAACCCTTAGAAAATTTTTAGGCACATATATGATGAATGAATAACACTAACAATTATCCCAAAGGTGCAAGTTATGCCAAGATGTAATTTATTGTTTGTTGGTAAAGTGTGATTTTGTAAAGAGAACGAGTGTAAACTGGTAGGCATGCCATAAGTAAAAGCAATTAAGCATGAAATGCTAAGGAAAAAAAATTAATATTTCTAGGGGAAGTGATGATCGAATATGAGGCAGTTTGTTACTTCATACAATACGAAAATGAGCTCCAAGCTATAAATATATTTAAAATGGAAATATATAAAATTTCCAAACCATATACTTAGATAAATATATTAAACTAAAAATACATGAAAGCATAAACACTAACATCAAGACTTGTATTTTTAATCATAGTGTTTATTTATCTTTATTTGATGAATTAAAGATAGGTAAACCTAGCACCGGGGCCCTAAGCGCTATTGGGTTTGAGAAGTTTTTTGGACCAGGGTTTGAATTATGTAGTGTTTGCATACTCTCTCCAAATGCTAAAATAAATACAATATATTACACATAATGTATATTTTATACTATCTTATTATATATAATTAATAGTATTAATATATTAATAGTATGTATAATATAATACTACAATATTTTATTTTATTTCTATTGCTTGAAGTTAAAATAGTGAACAAATCTACATGAAAATTTACCTTCACACAACGTGTTAAAAATAGTTTGAGGAAGAAATGCACATTTCACGTTCTCAATATGTCCACTTGTACCTCGCTCTAGTTAATACATGGCATATATATGGCATGAAGTCATTTCAGTTGTAAATAATAAAATTTGAAGAGGGGATCAAAGCACAAATTTTTGGGTGAGATGTTTCATCCCACGTTGTTCTTTAGAAATGGAAAATAGATGGGGAAGGGTAAATCCAAACCAAACATGAAAGTGGTGAAATATTTTAATATGAATTAGGCAATGATGACGAGGGGAAATGAGATGATGTGATCGATATAACCCATATAAATACACGTGCAAACTAGGGAAAATTTTTGTGGTAATTTTTTCATTAATTCATGAATATTACAGTTATATAAATTTGCGTTTGATGATTGTTTGGGGTATTGAACAACACAAAATCACGTAAATTTTTGGAATGCTAGTTACTTTTTAGGGTTGACTCGCCTACTATTTAAAATAAATTACATTCACATAAATGTTTTTCACTAGTACCTCAAAAGGCAATCTAGGTACATTCACCTCACATGCTATTCTAATGCCTATCACCCATCTACATCTCCTATCAACAGTGTATAGTTAATAAGTTGACATTGCACATGGAGATGATTGTTTACACATATAGACAACCATCTGCATATACGCTGGTAGTTGTCTACATATGTTGACGATTGTCTACATATGTTGATGGTCATCTGCATATGCGAACGGTTATGTGCATTTTGATGTCGGTCATTTGAAACCTAAAGGGACATAAAAAACCAAAACCTAAATATCATTCCATATTTGGATTCCTCTCTAAAAGTTTTGCAATTTCAAAAATAATAATCGTAATCTGAGTCAGTATGCAAAAATTAGGGCCTCGAGAAGCTAGTGAGTTGACAGTCTAAGTGGGCCCTATAGATCAGATATATATAAAAAATCACTTGATAGACAAAAAAATATTGTCAAAATGAAGTTACTACAACTATCCTCTTGAGAAATCAAACGAGAGCCCGAGATAGATAGGGCTCTAGATTTGGGTTGGGTATTGGTAGTTAGATGTTGACTTGACTACACAATTTAGACAAATGGGGTGAATCACTCACAACTCTAGATAGATCATGTGGGAGTATTATATCTACCATATAGATACAGGTTCAACCATGTATATAGATAGGCTACACTTTTGGTCATCTTCATAGTGCACTTTTAATTTGCCAACTTTATGAGGCTGTAACTTTTGCATATGGACTCAAATTGCAATAATTTTTTTTGAATTTGCATAATTTTCAAGAAGAATCCAAATATGCAATAATATTTATGTTTAGGAATTTTTTTAATGTAGAAACTCTCAATTTACCTATTTCATCACTTGATTCACCTACATAATTAATCACCTTCTAAACTGATTCACCACCATTTCAAAACCAATTCGCTTGGAAACCTCTAAGGTTTTTTATAAGCCACTAAAATTTTCCCTGGTGCAAACTTTTGTGATCTATCACATCTATTGAAATGCAATATATAGTTTTCACCGAGCCATTATTATTATCCAATACATAATTGAATAGGTGTTATGACAATGAAAACATGTGTCATCTCAATGAAAATAGGTGTCAAATATCCAATGATTCCTCTCAAAGTGTATATAATTATATAATACATAATAAGATTAAATATTATTTATTTATTTATTCATAAATAAATAAATAAATTTATATAATATTTATATATTATAATATATATTAATAATAAATATATTAAACTTATAAATATAACTATTTGGATAATTAATTAAGAATGAAAGTCTTAGAACCAGTTAACATCCAATAACACTAAACCAAATTCCCTAATGAGAATAGTATGTCGAAGCAATTGACACTTGGGAGGATGTCCTGACGAGAAGTGGATGGTGAAGTGGTGGATACTTGCAAGGAAGAAAGGCAAGCTAAAGAAGGTTGATGATACCTAGTAATGTGCAGACATGTTGGAGGAGGTTGAGAATTATATTCTTTACAAGGTTGGTTGGTCTTTGCTTCTGTAATTACTATCTTGCCAATTTCTCCCCCATCCATTCTATTCTATTATGTTTGATTTCCTTCCCACTCGGATGCTTTGCAACGATCACCTCATTAACATTGTCTGGAACATTGATTGTTAAAAGTTTTTATGTTTTTAGTGGAAGTTCACCAACATCAACAAAAAGTTGGAATATGTAAAAGCTTTCCTCCTTGAACAGGTCTAGAGTTCAAGTATTTTCCTTTGCAATATTTAAAATGAACAAAATTTGGTAGAAGTAGATCTTCAAGTAGAGAAATGTAGGTTGATGCAATTGATGTACCCAAATTGTATTAATAGATGATATTTTTATCTTATTTTAGTTTGATTAAGAAAAATTCTTCTTAAATTGCATTCTAATGAAAAATTTATTAAAAATTCCAACCAAATTAACACTCATCGTGTTTTTATCTTCCAATGGGCCAAATTTTGCTTGTTTTGGTTTTTTACTAATAATTCATTATTATAATCCAACTAAATAAATTATGCTAAAATAAGTCTTATGTTAGAAAATTTAATTTTAACGTCTCAAAATTAGGCACAAAATTTACAGTTTCGCTGTTGATACATAGGTTTGATAATATACAAATGATGTAGAAAAAATAAGTCAATATTTTGGAGGCCATAAATTTTGACCCGTATATCCGTTTGAACTCTTCCATGCGTCAAAATGACCATCTCAAATATTTCATTGCTTCTTTAAATCATGATTTATACTTAGAGGTGTTTTTGATTTTTTTTGAAGGCCATACATGATCATTTGAGGGTCCAAAATTAGAGTTTAATGATTTTTTTGAGATTTTTGTATTTTAAAATATGGTCTATTTCTATGACTGGATG
Organism: Torreya grandis; assembly: GCA_037957365.1. NCBI lineage: Eukaryota > Viridiplantae > Streptophyta > Pinopsida > Cupressales > Taxaceae > Torreya > Torreya grandis. The sequence continues at coordinate 2,611,654 of JARHVA010000462.1, forward strand.
TTAACTTCTATGACCAGACATTAACTTCAAGTGAAATTCATCCTATAGGCTAATTATAGTGTTTAAATTATTTTAGGAGGATTTTAGAGCTACACGCGCTTGCATGCGAAACTTACTATAAATAGCAGCTGCTAAAAATAAGATTTTTTTTTGGTTTTAAATTTTTTTGAATTTTTGCATGTCAGCGCTAATTTCAAGTTGAAGCTTATTTATGCAAGGTTTGTAATTATTTAAATTCATTCAATAGGAATCAATATTGGTTATTATTGCAGATCTTGACCTATTGATAATTTATTGTCTTGATAGTTTTTGGTTTTATTAACAAATAAGGTACTTTATCATCTACTTCAAATTTTTGCCTCAAATTTGTAGTACTCTGTTCTAATTGCTTGTTCAACATTTTATTTTTAAACATTTTAAAATAATATATTACATTATATAATACATAATATTAATTTATATAGTATATAATAATATTTTTATAGAATATTACGTTATATAATATATATAAATATTATGTTATATAATAATAGTTTTATCTATTATAACAATTTAATAATATATATTATAGTGCCATTATTTGTAGGGATGAATTAGGACACCTGACCTATGGATCTACTAGGTGTCCATTGCGATTAGATGCCGCTCTAGGTTGTTAAAGGCAAAAACAAAACACCCATTCTCTTCTTCCCTTGGTTTTCTAGTGCAGCATGATGAATAAATATAAGTTTTAGTTTAGAAAGGATTTCAATATACACCCATATAATAATATCAAGACCATCATATCAACATCTACCTAAATCCAATTATTTTAGTGAAGAGCATGGCCTTTTCAAGATAGGTCATTGTCTACCATCAGGTACCACAATTACACTACATACTTCTCTAAATATACATGCAAGAAATTGCAGTAGTTTCCTTGGACTTCAACATGTTTGTTATGTGGCATTGTTGGCTATGATTCTTTAGTAGATTTTATGGATGTCCTCAAATGATTTTTTTTTCCTATTTGTCATAGGAATCATTGTGTTGTAGTGAGACACCTTTAACAATGCAAGATGCTTTCAAAAATTTCACCATTCTCATTCCCTTATTTTATTCCACTATAAGTGCATCCGAAGTGGGAAACAACTAGGAAAGAGAGAGGAGGATGCAATACTCTGGAGGTCTTGAAAATCAGTCTTTTGTAGTTATGCCCATCAATATGCAACCAATAACTACATGGTGTAGTTTGATTCTATGTTCTATTCTTTGCCACCAAATTTTTTTGTTTACTGATCTCAAGCCAATGGCCATTTAAACATCAAATCACTGCCAATTGGCCATGAAAATTGATGAGCATCTACAAAAGCGTGATGCGAATATTATCTCTTGCCTTTTCAATATCAAATCAATGTATAATGAAAACCATTTTAAAACTTTGGTTGAGTTTTAATTTTGGCAAATGATTGGACAATGTAAGTTTTTTGTAATTTTAAAAATGAAATAGAGTTATTTTCCCTAAGAAAATAGTCTCGTCTTATTACATTAACCAATACAAAGACATGAAAATAACATTTTTTTATTTTTTATTTTACAAATTACTTTTACCACTGCAAATTTTTTAGAAAGTGGTAGTTGTGGATGTTTTCCAATGTAAAATTAATTGGAAAACTAGTTACAATATTTATTACCTACACAAGTGTTACTAATAATGATTTGTTTTATAAGTTTAGTTGTGACACATGGAGTTAGAAAATACTAAAAGAAAATTGGGAAGAGAGAATATATGTAAATATTTAATCAATAGAAACAATAATATATTTTATTATGAAATATTCAACATATCATCACATTTTAATTAGTTATATAGAAACTTTGAAAAAAATTGATTAAAAGATTGATATTTCTTTTTAAGTGCACAAATAATTGACCTTTTTCAATTATATAAGAACTTTTCAGAAAAGGATGATTAAAAATCTTAACAAATTTATGATCCAAAGATAAATAAGAGTTTTGATATGGATTTAGTACCTATTACTTAGAGGAATGTTTAGAGTGAAAGTGCTTTGAGACTTGTTTAGAGTTGTATCAAAAAAATAGTTTAGATTTGTAAAGAGTATGATATTTGGTAGAGATATTGTTGTTCAAAGAAATCAGGGAATGCTTTTCATCAAGATCAAACTCTATGGAGTTTACGACTCTATGGCCACTATTTTTGTGGTATGTGTGGCTTCTATGTGAGGATGTGATAGAAAGGATACTTTACATTTTATTACGTTTGAAGTTCGTAAAAGCCATGCTACTTTGGTCACATTGATGGTGTCAAATATTAATCTCTTAGCCATTATAATGGCTTCCACACATTAAGAGAGTGGGTTCTCACTACCCACATAGGTCTCAGTTCTTTTGGCTCACACCATGTCACTCGTTATTATGTTTATGAGTCTTTACAAGGTTAAGGTGGCTTTAATGCAAAATAAAACTAACAATATCCCAATGGCTCGAATTGTAGTGACTTCATCTAAACATGAGTTTTGTAATAATCATTTTAGGCTCAAATCATAATGGCCCTACATTAAAGTAATATATTGTGATGAGGATTTAGTATTTGTTGTTGAAATGAATAATATAAGAGATGTTATAGTGTGTTCATTAATTACATTATTTTGGTCTATCAAGATCATGTTTAAACTTGTACAACATGGTATTATTGTTATTTTATAAAATTATTAATAATGTGGTTCATGAGATATCCATATAGCAAATAATTCACACAAACTAAGAATATGAAATTAGAAAGATAAATCTTGTGTTAACTTTGGGCTTTGTGTGTTTACAATACCCTGAATACTCATGCTTTTCTACTCAAAATGAATAAATAGGAAATATATACATGGACAAATAGACTTGTTGCTCTATATCCTTGTCCATGTTTATGAGAGCAATAGTATTTCCACTATGTGTTTAAATGTAGTGAGTTCTTAGGGATATTTCTACAGATATAAAAGAATCCATCTCCATGGTTAATAAAGATTTATGAATTCCCAAGACAACCTATAATTGTGACACTTTTAATATTATACTGATGTATATTTTATAGCTTATTTTTATGTAAATCAAGTGAGAGGGGAAAAATTTGGGAAGATATTTTGACATATATCTAAAAGGTTTGATTAAAATATTTCTTATTGTTAGGACAATATGATGAATGAGTACCATGGTTGCCCATAATAAAAAAATAAGTTTAAGAATAAAGTTGTGCTGTATTAAGTTTTTTTATTGGGACATGCAATTGTTGGATAGTGATGGCAAAGACATTAATGGAAAGGTGAAATTAAAACACTCACATGTCCTAGAGGTATTGCATGACTCAATTGTTCTAGAAAAATAATATTTGTTATATGTACTAAAATTTATCATTTCGGGTTTACTCCCATTATTCACGTGATTGTGCTTTGCTTAACCAAGGAGCCAAAATATAAAATGCGAAAAATCCAATAGGTTTAAGGTTTGAATCCCAACAACATTGCTTATATGGAAATGTTATCCTTTTGGTTTTAATCTTAAATAATGCAAGGAAGCAATTGATGTGCAACCAATCATTAATAATTGAGCTCTTCCATTTAGTGGTCATATAAGTGATAGACATATTATATGTCTACATGGATTTGAAAGTGGCATAAATAAATGTTTTTTTCTCTGGTAGGGTTTTGATCTATGCACGCAACTACTACTTTTCCCTTGTTTGTAATTTGTTACTCTGTGGTCCTTCCTAAATCCTTTGGGATAATATCATTTATTGTCCTTATAATAATCCTCACCTTAGGACAAGTTTAGCTTATATTATGGCATCTTCTCCATTATATCTAGTTATTGAAGCCTCAATAGGAGATAGTGGAATGCTACGTAGTGGTTCCCCCACTCAAACATCTAAGGAATTTTGTACCCAAAGTCTTCCATGAGGCATAGAATCTTAGCCTAGTGTTATTTGACCTCTTCCTGAGTTTAACTCTACTTGTCAATTTTTAGAACAATTTATTTAATAGGATATTTGGTTAGTTGCATTCTTTATAAAAGTATGCTCAGATCTTGGGTTGAATTAGCTTGGACTGTTCATAACATCAAGCTCAAAAGTGTTCAAAATATGACCAAGGGTTTATTTTTGCTGAATTTTTCTAACCCTAACCATGTTGGAATAATTGTGAATAAATCCTCCACCTGGTATGTTTTTAAATTTCTTATGGTTCTTTCTACTTGAAGAGGAAATTTTATTGTATCATAACACACTGCTCTTAAAATCAATGCCTATGTCGAGTTTCCCAAACTGTCATTGCCTTATTGGAATTTCATCCACCAAATCCTGTCCTCCATTGGGAATGTAATTTTCCATGAAGTTTCTTGGTTTTATTTGTTCCATCTCCAAAAAAGGGTTTGTGTTAAAGTTAATTTATCCAAAGACCTTAAGGAGTTTATTAATATCCAAGTTAGTGATTTTCATCATTCTTAGTGTGTTTTATTAATCAAATTGTGTAACACTTTCTTTCATTATCAAGATATTGATCACAAGATAAAGGATTGCCTATTGGATTTGCCTCACAACAAACCAATGTCCAAGCCTACTAATGATAACTCTAAGAACAATCATGAAGAAGGGTGGAAAACTATAGGGAGGCATAAAAATTATAATGAAGGTGTTATCACCCATAATACTACTAACAATGTCAAACCCTCTTCTAGTTATATACAAAAAGAGGTGACATCACATGCTGAACTCACTAGGGAATCTACTAAGATAACTCACTAAGGAGCTTGTTCATACCAAAGTTAAAATAGATAAACCAAATATTTTTAGCACTCCCATGGTTGCTAATGTTATTTATGTATACACATAATATTTTTAACTTTTATCATTTACTAATGTTCTCTTGTAGTAACACATTGAGCTTCAATCTCCCTGAATGCATGCCTTAAAGGGTGTATTGGGAAAGGGGTAGGTAAGGCTTTGGTTATTTAAAAAGATGTTGCTATCGATATCATAATCACACATTTATTACTATCCTTTTGGCTTCCTCTAAGTATCCATCTATTTACCTCCTATGATTCCTCTCTGAAATCTTGAAACCCTAAAATATGGCTAAGTTTGAAATCCAATAGGACCCTCTAACACCTAGAATTTGCATTATAACTCCTAAGGTTTGAAAACAGTCTCAAATATAAAAAATTATATATATATATATATATACAAAACTTAACTTACAAGTATAAGATGACATTTAGTTATGGACATCTATTTTTTTATATATACCTAAATGTCATCTTATACTTAAATGTTTATTTTATATATATACTGCATGTTTTAACACCATTTCCATCTATCTTACAACATCGTCTAGGCCAATACCATTTTCCATATTATCCAATGATTATGATACCATCATTATATTGAATCATTCAAATAGATAAAATCCTACGATAATGGGCTAGCTTAAGACCATTTTGTGTCAACGAACTCCTTTCAAACTACATCAAGTTGGTTAATGACATCAGCTTAACTTTTGGGATGGATTAGAATCATTGACCACTATAAATACAAATCACCCTTTCCTTTCAATATATCATATACACTCTAATTTTGCTCGTACTTATGCCCTAATCTACATTTGGAGGAGTTATTTCTTAGAGTCTTATGTTGAAGGAAGCTTGTCTCGTGCAGTCTTGAACATTCATTAAGAGGAGTCCTTTTAGACTAGAGCTTGATATAACCTTTGATGTCTTGAAAACCATAACAATATCTTCCAAAGCACCATTATCCAAGGGGGAGATTGAGGCTTGATTGGTTATTCATCAAGGTATGTGTATTATATCCCTAACTCTTTCATTTAGTATATCGAAGTTAATTATTATTTATTAAATGAATGTGTGTGTATCCTTGTTTGAGCTTTCTCTACACTTATACTTAGTGTGGCTATATGATTTATTAAACTTGCCATTTGTCCATTTTAGGTAGCCTAGGCCCCTATTTGCCTACCATGGCTCCTTACCCATTTTGATATGTTTCTAACCCTTCCCCTTTACTTACATTCCATGTTTGAAATATTAGACTACTTACAAACAAAGATCTAGTTAGAGATATTCTATTGTGTTATTGGACAAAAGGCTTTAAAACCATTTCCTTTGAAATTGTGTTGTAGGTGATTCTCTTGCTAGGTTTATAGATCCATTTGGTCACATCCTGAACCATTAAGTATTAGTGGGTTCTGTTTTCTTAACCTTATCCAAGTCCTAATATTAAGAGATAGGATATTTGTAGGTTGATTCTAACCCATTCCATACACTTTCTAATTCGTAGGTTTCTACATGGATAATCTATCAATAGATTACCTTGATTATTTGTCACTCCCTTCACATGTATTTCCCCATCAAGGAGAAAGAAAATAATCCCATAGTCATTCATGATGGAGATCTCTAGTTTAATATCGCAACCCTCCACATTCAGAGGCTACGTAGGATGAGGAGTATGAGGAAGAATATGCAAAAAGGCAATAATTTTAGCTTCAATATATTTTACATTCTAACAATGCTCAATTATTGAAAAATCATTATGAATCCCTAGAGGGATTAGATGTTAAGGATGTGTCTATCAACACCTGTAATCTATGAATTTATTTTCCTAGAGTTTTTTGGCTTTAATAGCATCAAATTGTATATATGTTTTGCAAGTTTTTTTGAAGAAATTTACAAAAATGGTCATTCTCTACCTTCAAGAAGATAAGGTGGTACACTTAGTTCTCTATGTTGTTAGTAAATTTATCTAGCTTGATAGCCTTGTTTTGAAAAGTAATCATGATATAGACTGTGAAGGTTTAATTTCATTTATTTCCTCAAAATGGTGGTCGTATTATGTGGATTATGGATCTGACCCCATGCATCATGTCATCTAGGTGGTTTTTAATATTGATAACCACTCTTTTTAGATCATTAATGTGTAAGACTCAAATTTCACTCATGAAAAGGCAATTTTATGGCATTAGATTGCTAAAGATATCCCAAATACCATTTGGGAAATAATCTATGATTTTAATATGGTAGAGCAACCCATTGATAAGATCAATCATCCATTGATGCATTGGACAATGGGTGAAAGGGAGCCTTGGATTTTCATTCACAATAAATTTGGGTTTTATGACCCCTATTCCACACATCATCCCATGTTTAAATTTTTTTACACTTGGTCCAACCTTTCAAGTGGATTTGATTGTGTGCTAAAGCGAATTTATTGGACTATGCTTTCCACCCAACCATACTTCTCATTTAACAATGTTTTTTTCATTTCCAATTGAATCCATGTTGAATTTTGTCCTTTATGATCATTCACCTATTCCAATTTCACATCACTTGGTAACTCAAGTAGCCCAAAATCTAAAAATGCACTTTTAAATGAATATTGTGCTTTTGGAGTACAAGCCCACCATTACTCACATTCACAGAGTTTGGAACCTCATCCCTTGGCTAGCAAGGAATTATGTTGGATCTAATGGTGGTATGATGCTCTCACATGTGTTGAGCTAAAACTCATATGGAACGCTATGACTTGAACCTAGGACCTTCCATTTGCTGCTGGAGTGCTCTACCAATTGAGCTACTAGCCCCTCTATGGCTAGCCCATCATTGGTCCAGGTGTGGCTTATTTCCAACAACCCCCTTAATCGATCTACAGGTGTTTGGGGCTCCTATCCTAGCTCTGATACCACATGTCGAGCTACAACTCATATGGACTAGCTAGGACTCAAACCTAGGACCTTCCATTTATTGCTACAGTGTTCTACCAACTAAGATATTGGATCCTCTATGGTTAGCCCATATTTGGTCTAGGTGTGGCTTATTTTCAACAATATGCACTACTCAATTTATCCAAATTTATGGCTAATGACTGGTAAAGATAAGCCAATGATCCTACTCCACCACCTTTTTTGAGTTGATCGATGTGATGGAGATACTTGAGCAAACACCTTTATACGAGCCTTTGTAATTGCAAGTTGCATAACTTAAGCAACTAATTCATATTAAAAATAATTATAATGTTAAGGGGGCTCAAATCCTGGCCCATTTTCATTGGCTCAAAATGGGTGATAGGGTCTCCAAGGAAATATTTCACATGTTCAAAACCCAAGATGTTACCCAATAGATTAAAGCCATTCAGGACGTTAGCCAGTGACTTATTGAAGTATCATATATGATCTAAGTCTTCATGTGGTACTACCAACAAGTTTTCAAAGCCCAGGAACCATCTTTCAAATCCCATGAACCATCCTTTGAGTGATAACAAGCCCTTGGCTAATGCTTTTCAGTTGTTCCCTAAAATTAAACTTCGCACAGATAGTTGCTTGCAATAGGATTATCTCCATTAAGGACCTTGAGGAGGCTACCATACAAATGGGAAATGACAAAGCTCCTAGATGTGATGGATTTCCTTGTGAATTATATAAATAAATATGGTACACTATTGGGCTAGACCTATATCAAGTCTACTCGAAAGATTTCAATACCCATTACTTATAAGTTAGCATCAACAAAGGACACATTAAATTCATTCCTAAATAGGGAGATCCCAAGTTAATTGTTAATTGGTGGTCCATTACTTTATTCAATTTCTTATACAATATCATTGCTAAAGTGCTTGTGTTCCATCTTCAACATCTCTTTGCCTTGATTTTCATACCTAAACAAATGAGATTTGTTTATAGCAGATACATATTAGATAATATCATTTCCATTTGGGAGGGTATGGAATGGGCTCAAAGATCTAATCGAAAATCCATGTTCATTAAACTTTATTTTGATAAAGGCTATGATCGTATTAAATGGTCCTTCATTGTATCTATGTTGGAAACATTAGGGTTTGGACCTACTTTCTTGAAATTAGTTTCAATGTTTTTTATAAATGTTTTGGCTCTCCTTTCCATCAATGGCATCATCTTTGAATAATTTGGTCTCTTCAGATCCATTCAACAAGGATGCCTATTGGTGCATACTTTATATGAGCTTACTATCGAAGGCTTTAAATATATTTTAGCCAATGATTGATCTCAAGGTCTTGTTTGAGGCATTTCTATCCCTACTGAGGAACCCTCTCAACTCCTTAATAATAATTTCTTTGATGACTCTATTTTTTTCCTTATAAATGAATTCATGGGAAACCCAAGTGATGTTTCCCCACATCCATGGATTGCATCAGAGGTAAAGCCACTGGCATTGACTTTGGAATGTCTGACCTGATGGGGACATCATGTGAGTCCCAACATGATATAGGTGGTCAACTTGGGGAATTGGACCCTAAGACCTACCACATATAAGAAACAACACTCATCCACATGAGCTAGCCTGTCAGGCTTTTGGATCCTCTATTAATCTTATTGAGGATGATAATAATGTTGAAAATGTCATGCAATGTGTATATAATTTTTGCATTGCCTTCAATTATTTTATTCAATGGTAAAAGACACAATGATATAGACAACCCTTCCTCCCTTTGCCTCCCTTGGTGTGTTAATAAGATTGGAAATGGCTTCAACATGATGAGATTTTCAAATTTATAGGCATCCTTTTTGCACTCCTAGCTTCCCATTCTATCCTTTATCAATATGTGGTAGACCAGGTTGAGAAAAATCTATTTTATTAGATAACCAAATCCCTATCCCTTGCCATGAAATTTCAAGTGTGTTCTAAGGTGCTTTTGGCTACTCATGTTTATTATTATTCCTATTGGGTACCCTAAAAAAACTCTATTCATAAGCTTGAAAAATTACTTAGATATTTTATTTGGGCAAGTTCTTCCACTATTAAATGTTTCCATAGGGTTTCCTAGGAGTATTGTTATCTCCCTAAGGAGGTTGGAGGGATGGGTGGTTGATTGAAATTTCTTATGCGGATCTCTATGCCAAATGGATTATCCATGCCATTGAGGGAAATGAGGCATGGAAATTTTTACTCTAACATAATATCTTTGAGGGTACTCCTCATGGTTGTTCCACTTGGAAAGGGTTATGATTTGTTAAAATTTTCATTCTCTTCACCTTGTGAAAATTTTTGGGTCCTTCATGATTAAAAGCATTTGGAAAGCTTGAGAAAAGATTAGGCTTTGGTTACTATGGATTGGCAATGGAATTATAGATGGTATTTCTATCAACCATCACTCCTTATGGTGATCCCCTATAATCAATTTCCATGTTTTTCCTCTTACAAAAGTTCCTTGGATTTATTCCCTAAAGTTTTTCAGAAGAGGAATTCAAACTATGCAAGACTTATTTTTCAAACAAACCCAATTTTTGTTTGAAATCTAAATACAAATTATCCTCTACAGATAAGGAATATTACACGAATTTCATTAAACATGTTATCCTTGAAAATATGATACATAAAATCTTTGTTACCTCTTCTCGCCCTTGGTGGAAGACTAGAAATGGTCTGTTGACACCCCTTTCTATAATTATACTGCTCGTAAGGGCTTCAAATGGTTGACTCCTCATCTTACGATGGTTGATAAGCTCAATGCTAGATGAGATGTTGAATCCCTAATTTTTAATTGGGTTAGATGTTTCCAAACTATTTGGACTTCTTGTGTTGATCCTAAGTTAGCTCACTTTGCTTGGTGTTTGCTACATCAAGGGCTTTTGTTTAGGAGGCATTTGGTGAAACTAGGGATGGTTCATCCGTCATGCCCATTCTGTGGGATTTTTGAGACTATTATGCACTTTATTTTAGTTTTTCCCTCAAGTTCAAACTGTGTGGAGTTAGATTCATGATTTCTTCAACCCTTTTCATTTAGAGCCTTTCATTTGGCATCATATCCTCTTAGGTGATAGTCTTAAGACGTCACCGAAGAACACCCAAGTTTGGCATACTTTTAGAATAAATTTTTTGTTTTGGTTATGGAAAGAATCCAATTCAATTTTATTATCTAATGTTGTTGATCACATTTTTCTATTTATAACAAGTCTATCGTTATATCTAATGTTCTTTTGTAGATTCAAGTTTAGACTAATAAAGTTACTATAGATCTCAAACATCCACATATATTACTCCATCATTGGCGCAATGCCCTATGTAATGTGGCTCACATCCCACCTTCTTATCCTAGGATTAATCCACCAAGTGGTGACAGTGGCACTCCTAAGGAGGGCACTAACGTAGTCATTTTTCGTATTTCTCTCGTAGTCATGTCTAGGGATCTCCTTAGTACCACCATTCTCTCTCATCCCAACTTCTCATGGAGGGTGGGACTCTTCACTTCCAATTCCTCTATACACATAGGGTTGGGCCTCTCTACATACTATGAGGCAACACAGATAGAAATATCCACTAGGGAACTCTCAAGGTGGTTGGCAACCACCATGAGATAACAAGTTTCCAAGGCTTGCGATGGCAATATCCCCCCACCACTTTGATCATGATGAAGATGTTAAGGAGGAATGTTCCTAAGGGGCATCACCCCATGAAAAAGACCTCCCCACCACTATTGTTTTTTTTTTGTTATGGATGTTTATTCTTGTGGTTCCTTTTTTGATGTTATAGATCTATTCAAGGTTCAAACTAGTCTTTTGTGGTGTTGTTCCTAGGCTTTGCCTATGTTGGTGACTAATTGGCATGTTCTCATACTGCCTACTTTTTTTTGCTTATAGTCTTGAATATTTATTATATTAATCTATATAATCATATCTATTTCATCAAAAAGTGGGGCACTTATGAACTCTCCTCTAGGTAATTGTTGATTGTGGATAAGTCAGTCCCAATCGAGAAAAGCCTTACCATCAAAAGATTGTGCAACAAGATCAAATGAAGGTGTGATCACATACGTTGTGTGTGTGTGTATTGTTTTGATAGATGGAGAGTGACAAGTGAATGTGACTAAGACTTCAATGTTTACTGAGTATTGATTATAAAAATGGGTATTCAAATGCAATTTTTTTTATATTTTTAAAATTAATAAATTAAGCATTTTTTCAAATAAATAATCATCCTTGTATTTAAACTAATAATTATTTATTTCTTTTTTCAATTTTTATCTTTTCTAAAATTTAGTATAAATTGTAAAGTTAATCTTAAAACTTAAAAATATATAAAAATGATTTATTTGTATTAATTGTACATTTTCCAAAACAAATTAAAAAACAAATTAAATTACAATCTTACATACCTTTATAAAAAATTCCTTTCAAAAAACAAATTTATCCTAAAATTTATCCCCTTCTTTAGTCTTGGTCTCATAGACATAATGTATTTAATTAAAATAATTTTAAATTCTTAATTTTAGTGAATTTTTTTCACACACACACACACACAAGGAGTTGTCCCAAGGGTGCAAGGAACATTGAAAGGAATGTAGAAGTTATTTCTTCTCATTTGTAGAATATATTTCATGGTCAAGTGTTTCCCTTTTGAGAGTATGATGTGGACATCCCATAAACCGATCACCAATCGTTCACCTATTATCTCAATCAATGACTCCTCTACCATGACATTCACATTATATCAATAACGATGCCATTTTATGCACCCATGTGGCATGTACTTTGCATAAGATTTGGAACTCACTTTAACCGTACCCTTTTCTCACTCTCCTAGTCACTTTTAGCTCAATCTCTGACTCATTTTTGGCTTTTAAAGTGTTTGGTTTACTTTCTCGAGACCCCTAATGCATATTCAACCTTTTCTTGGCACGTTTAAGCCTTCAAGGCTTTCCCAAACTCAAGTGGATTCTAATGTGGCTTGAGCATTCACAATTTATTCACCCAAGTTCAACTCATTATGCACCTGAGCTCAAAATCAATTGCCTCTTGGCTGATAAACACTCACCCTAACCCCAAATAAAAATATAAAATACCTAAGTCTTTGACAGACTCAAACTCTCACAGCCTCTATTGTGGTGTTAGAGTTCACAAGGCCAAGGCTTAATGAGAAGAAGCCATGAAACCAAGCAAAGGCGAGCACATGGCCCTTGCTAGTCCCGACCCCTCTTGGGTTGGCAGAGTAGATAAACCCTAGGCCAAATGATTGATCTGATAACTAAGTGAACATAGGTTGGTAGGCTGATGAAGGTCCAAGAAAAATAAGATTATGACATTTGTGAAGTAGAGCAAGGATCTGGGAAACATGAAAGGGGTTCTAGAGGAAGTAAAGAAGTAGATGTGGAGCCCGTAGTAAGTAATATTTAGCCATGTGGTGAATATAGAGCAGTGTTAGGAGATCTGACACTTAGGTCTACAACATGTCATGTGATGACCCCCCATTGCTTCTGGGGTGGCAAAACACACAGGGCTTAGGCTCAATGAGAGAAAGGTACATTGAGGGGTGCAATCCTGATTTGACATATTTAATAAGGCCCAAGAATGCCTAGAACTAATGAAAGGTGAGCACGTGGCCCTTGCCAGCCCTAACCCCTTCTTAGGATGGTAGGGAAGTCATACCTCAAGTCAAATGAAGGCTTGCCAAGTGGGAGTTATAGTTTTAAAATGGGAATCAAGTGGATATAGGATGACAGGCCAGTTAGATCCCACTAGAAGGTGATGTGGAGCCATATAAGGTAAGATATTACCATGTTGTGAATGTAGAGTAGGGATGGGAGATATAACATATGGGTCTATAATGTGAAACATGAAAACCTCAAAATACATTCATCCTGTCCCACTGATACATATTGTGTGGATCTCATTATTTTTTATATATTTACAATGTTTTTATGTGAGGATATTTTCATCTAGTATCAATGTGTAAATCTAAGAAAGTGGGAGAATTCTTATTTGTTTATAATTTTTTAAGGAATAAATATATATTTTAGAATGTTTTTTTCTTCTCACATAGTTGTTTGATTTAAAACTATTATTTTACATTGGGAAAAAGGAATTCAAGATAGTTCCAAAAAGTGGTTACACTAAGGATTTAAAGTAGTATCAAGTGAGTTATCATAATCTCTAGTTGAATCTTTAAACATAATTTTTGATGATTTTTTTACATGACAAACTAGCACAAGCCACAAACTTCTCACCCCTGTCCTATGCAGCTTCCTAGTATCTAGCTATGCATTACGTTGTTAGGAAGACAATAAATAAATTTGCAAACATAGAATATTTTAAAGTGAGTTAGGCAATGATGGTGAGGGATAATGATATGGAATATCAAGTGATATTTTACCCCAGATGGCCCATATTTTACACCAGACTCACACTCCCACCCAGTTCATAAGATGGTAGGGAAGTTAGACCCCTGGGTGAATGAAGGCTTACCAGGTGGAAACCACAACCTTGAGCTGGGCGAAAAGTGGATATAGGATGGTAGGTTGGTCAGATCCCCTAAAAAATAAGAGCCCAACACTTGTCAAGTGGTGCGAGGATTTGAGAAACCTGAAAGGGGTCTGATAGACAATAAAGAAGGCAATGAACGTCAAAATTTAAATTTGATGGCCTATCTAAATGTCTCTACGCCATTGACTCGAGAACATATTATAATGATGATAAATGCAGAAAATAGGTTAATGTTAGAATGCCACACCATAAATAGCTATTGAGTGTTCCCCCAACGGGTTTTGCATAATAATTAGAAACCTGTCTCATAACCTTCTCAAATATGCCTAATACAAATTCAATAGAAGAAATATTTAGATAGATATGCCTCAAAAAAGAAAACTCAAGCTTTTGGTAAGCTATGTATTTCCTCCTTTTCTTCATCCAACTATGTCCTAGTGAACTATGTCACAAAAAATCACTCAAGGAAAAAAATGCAAACCCTATTTGCGTATAACTAGTTATTCATGTCATGAAAAATATATGGGAGAGGGGGATCTAATTGCCATAGTTCTTGGAGGGAGCATGTAGAAACTAGTGGAGGTTCGAACCCGTGTCTAACAAACCACACAAAGTTGGATATGCTTATAGTCATTCTAAAAATTTTACCTTTATTCCTTTCACCAAATAAAGATAAAGAGAGTCATAGAACCCTATCGCAATCAAATCAATGCTTATGATGTCTTCGTTCATCCTTGATAATATAAAACAATCAATCAAAGATGTTACCACATTATTTTGATATAATTGACATGTATCAATATGTAATGTTGTTACATTGATGTGCCAATTTACAATGTCTTATACACACAAATACCATCATCATGCATATTCGAGCCACTCATTGGATGTAGAGTCTAAATCAACATTCATGACGTTCTCATCCACCCTTAACAATAGAAAATGGCCAATCAAATATGTTGCAACCTTACAAACAACGTACTCCTCTATAATATGGGTAAGTCATGTAAATCTGACAATTGGCCTTAATCCAGGCTTGGTGTATGATATGGGCTCTATGGTGTTCGATATCACATTAAATACCTTGTCATTATACCTCACCATTGTTGTTGCTTAAACAACACACCCCATTTTTAGATTGAAAATGGGGACCCTATTTTGACCTTTTACTTTGCTCCTGCATATGCTCACTGTTTGTTGGTCTCAGCATTATAACTTGCCTTGGTGGTCCATATCGATTTACGTGTCTAATTATGACTCAAAACCACCACTATTGGAAAGACTATGTCCATGCAAATCAACTTGGTATTTTACACTTAGCATAAAAATGGAGTTAGGGCCTCCCAAATTTGCCTTTGAAGTCAGGGTCTCGCAACTCTATGAGCATGTTCCCAAAGTTCTTGCTATGTTGTTGGGGGATAGTAGTGTCGTTAGGGGACAACATTACCATCGAGTGATAGTAGTGTGGTCAATCAATGGCAATGTCATCGACTGACGACATCACCGTCAGGCGATGACATTATCGCTAGATGACAACATTATTGTCGAGTGACGACAATGTTGCCAGGGGACTACATTGCCATTGAGCTACGATGATGCTATCGATCAACAGAGATGCTATGGGGCGATGATGTTGCCATGGGTCGATCGCATTATTATCGATTGACGAAGATGCTTTGGGGTGACAACATTACCGTGAGTTGACCACATTGTCATTGGTCGACGGAGATGTTATGGGGCGATCAAAGGATTGCGTTAGTTTGGAATTTTTTTGTTATTGCACCTTGTTTTATAGGTTCCTTATTCATATATATTATTTTAAAAAATTACTTATGATTATTAATATTTAAGGATTAAATTTGATGACCATATGATAATATTTAGAGTTTTCATTATCGTAAAATACAATCATTTTTTGAAAACCATATCAATTTTAAAGTGAAATTTTAAGTAAATTGTCAAAACTTTTAAGAATTATATATAATTGTTAAAAAAAATTTGATGATTATATTATACGGGAGACATTTTTTATCTAGAAAACCATTCCATTTTTTGTCTAATTAATTTTAAAGTAATTTAATTTAGTTTTGTCTAATTAAAAAAAACATATGAGACATGTCACCAAACATTGCATGTGTGTTTACAGAGGGTCTTCAAATCCATCTCTTGAAATACCATATCATTTCTCTTTACCATCTTTACTTAACGTACCTTGAAATGTTTCACCGCTTTCATCTTCTTTATAATCTTGTCCTTCTTCAACGCTTTACCATTGCTCAACCTCACCTTAAAATGCCTTTTCCCTACACAATACATTATGACACTGTATAAAATAACATACCACTTAATTTTCAACCATTAACTCCACTAGAAATATAAAATTATTGTTACTTACTATTTTGGAGGATAGGATCAACACTCCTTTAGTTTATAAAACCGTACCTGCACCGTACTTCACGGAAACATAATGTTGATATTCATTCCGGCAAAGAACATGTGCCACTGGAACGGAGGTCACAGGGTCAACCCTGCAAGTGGTAGGTATTGCATGCCTTGTATTCGTAGCACATTAAAGGTGCCTCCCCACGATGAGAGTACGAAGTGATCCTATATGCTGGACATGCCTTGTACACCATAACCAAGGCATTAATTGGCATCGTGGACCTTAAAAACTATATTATTATATTATTATAGTGGATTGCAAAAATCTCGTTGCTGAAACAATTGAGGTCACTCATGACGCCTATCGCCACACATTGGGGTTACAAATACACAGGCTATCGTCGTTATTTTAAAATCAGAGGCCAGGCAGAACAGCAACAACATCATATTATATATCACAATGGCTGTGCCAAGAATCAAGTTGGGATGTGAGGGATTTGAAGTATCAGCTCAGGGACTGGGTTGTATGGGCATGTCTGCTTTCTATGGCCCTCCTAAATCTGAGGACGAAATGATTGCTCTCATACGCCATGCTGTATCCAAAGGCATCACTTTCCTCGATACCTCCGATTTTTATGGTCCTCACACCAATGAACTTCTCCTTGGAAAGGTAGGCTGTTTTCAATTCTTCCCTTACGTTTATTTATTTTAAAGCTGAATTGGATTCTCATGTATCATAGGATTTTAACTTGATCTGCAGGCTCTAAAAGGAATAAGAGACAAGGTGCAGTTGGCTACCAAGTTTGGAATCGGTTTTGCTGGTGGGAAAGTGGAGATTTCTGGTGATCCTGCATATGTTCGTGCTGCCTGTGAAGGGAGTCTAAAGAGACTGGATGTGGATTGTATCGATCTGTATTACCAACATCGTATCGATACCAGAGTCCCCATTGAAGTTACCGTATGTACCTTACCCTTCTGTGCGTCCATCTATTAAATGTAGATTTACTTAATGAAATGAATGTTCCTATTAGGGGTTTATGGCTCAGAGTAAATTATTTTTTTATTTTTGAAAATTCAGATTTGGTAAATTCCCTTTGTTGGTAGGGGCTTGGATGCCACATCCCCTTGTCCGTGACACCCACCAATTTGGATGTGGTATTTTATTCAATTTCAACACTTTCTTATGTTTTTTAGAGACTTGAACCCCTGTACCCTGCTTTTTTAGTTGGGTATGCAACACCCACCAAATGGTTGGGTACACAACACCTGCCAAATTGGATGTGGTATTTTACCTAATTTCAACACTTTCTCATGTGCCAGGAAGATTTGAATTTGAAGCTCTGCGTCGAAATTTGAATTTGAAGCTCTGCATCGAAATCCCCAATAATTTTACCGCTTGAGCTCATCCCATTTTACGGCAATAAATTCTGATCTTAATTTGTCTTAGTTTGTGACTGCAAAGATAAACAATTGTGTCTTGTAGGCAAGGATAAATCTGGTTTGTAGTTGACAGCTGAGCCAACATCCGACTTTGCTTCCCAGACCTTCTTTGTGGCAATCATGGGCCTTTTTCAGGTTAAATTATATGTATTTTATTCAAAATCTGCATCTCTTGGTTTTTGGCCTCGTGACCAATCTCTGAGAGTAACCATCGCTTTGCCAATCTGCCTACACCATGGGTACAAAATTTGAACAGTTCATTAGCAGGCAAGTTAATGCTAAGTGCATGTATTCCTCTACTAATACACTTTTAGCCTTTAGGTTACCTATTATTGTAGTTGAATTATTGAAACGGTTCGTTTATGTGGTCATAATAGTTAAATGTGAGTTCTTCTTTGAAAATGATCAGAGCACCTGCTCCACGGTCCCATCAGAATCACTACAACCAGGCTACAAATAAATAATTACTGTCACTGTGCTCTGGAACATCGGTTATGTTGCAGGGGCTCATGTTGGGCAATATGGCACTACTTCTTTGCCGAGGGATATCAGGCTTTGAGGTATGAGCCCTCATGTTGGGCACCATGGGACTAACTCATTGTCGAGGGATAGCAGGCTTAGAGGCGCAAACACTTATCCCTTAACTTTTTTGGTTGGGTTTCTTGTCCTTATCAGCCTCATACATTACCAAGATCGAATGGATTTCGGAAATCTTGAATCAGGGCATTCCACCCAGTATTTAATTATTCCCATTCTGTAGGGCAGGATATTCTTGCAAAAAGGATGTAGATAGGCTGGTGTTTACTTTCCTGAACTTGTTTTATAATAGATCTAAGTTACGTTTTATAATTGAAAGCAAGCAGCACCTTTTGGACAATCACTTTCCTTCTCATTTCTTTCTACAACTTTGGGTTTTGATTTTAATTTTGGGCTGGTGACACTCAGGGCTCAAACACTACCCTGCACTTATTAGTTACACGCTTTCAAAGCATGGTTTAGGAAAAAAGAGAGCCTTGATCCTGCTAACGTTGAAGAAGCCTGAGTTTGTGAGCTATTGCATCCCCCTTGACCTCAGTTTGAAAAATGCTGCAGTGGTTTGCTTTGAAGTTTCTCTTTATAGTTTGATAAAAAGCTGCAATATTTTACTTTGCAGTTTCCCTGTAATCATTTCCTTTGTAGATGGTTGTAATTGTTGATATGACGATAATGGAAATTTGACCCTGTCTAGCACCTTGGGTCTTCTTTCACCATGGCCAGTGCACTTGTTGCTTTTTCTTTTTCTTTCCCTTAAACGACTGTTGCCAAGTGATCTTGATGATTTCCTTGGTTGAGTCATCAACATTTGTGAAGATTGTGTACTTGCCACCAGATGGAGCCCTTTGGAATGAGATGGGATTTGATAAACCATTTCAAAGCTTATACATGCAACATAGAATGGCTGTAGAATTTGAAAATATTTAACAAAAAGTTTCCTCACCCTTTTGTAGCCATGTAAGGCACGTTGCAGGGCATCAGAATATCATATTTGGTGAATCTTTCTATTAGTCCATGCATGGTGTTAACCAAGCCTTGACCTTTGCAAGATCTGTGATGAAGTTCATCAAAAATGGCTTTCACTTTCATAGGAAACTAGTGTTTATAATAGTGCTCTTTGTGCAATGCCATTGACATTCCTTTTCTGGGAAGATCATTTCTTTGGTCCACCCTTTGGAGATGTATTGTAGAGGTCAGGAAGATCCTTCCATTATATCAAAGATCAAGTTTGTCCAATGATTGCGGATTGGGGACTCTTATGTTAGGATTGTGATGATCATAATCTAATGTTAGGATTGTGATGATCATAATCTTATGTTAGGTTTCAGATGGTTATAATTCTTTTTCTTAATGGTTTGGTGGAGAGGATGGAAGATTAGAGTTACAAAGTATGGCTTCAGTTTTAAATGGTGCTCGAGAACGGTTGCACTGCATACTAACCTTATACACACTATCTTCCCTTCTATGTGTTTCAACATTCAGGTGGGAGGTCGTCTTTAAATATTTGGCTTTCCATCTTTATGTATACTTACAAACTTAAAATTTCATACTGTAATTACATCTTAATCATTTGCTCTTGCTGTCCTAGAAAATTTGAAAATTTTACGATCACTTTTTTGAATCTTTATCTAAATATTACCCCTCGATGCATAACTATTGTTTGATACTTTGTTTGCTCGTATATCTATTACAGATTGGAGAAATGAAGAAACTGGTAGAAGAAGGGAAAATAAAATACATTGGACTTTCCGAGGCTTCTCCGTCAACAATTCGAAGAGCACATGCTGTTCATCCTATTACAGCAGTTCAAATAGAGTGGTCCTTGTGGACTAGGGATGTAGAGGAAGAAATCATCCCAACTTGCAGGTATGCGAGGTTTTGTAGCTGGAATTTTCCATGTTACCATTTGTCTCATATTTTTGAGTGACTAACACATTAGTTTTACCTGTAGAGAGCTTGGTATTGGAATTGTGCCATATAGCCCTTTAGGCCGAGGTTTTTTCTCTTCTGGAGCAAAGATGGTTGAAAGTTTAGCAGATAATGATTCTAGAAAGGTTTGCCTCCATTTATTTTGGTTTGTATTTATAAGCTTTACTGGCAGTTTAGCTTTTTAGTAGATTCATGCTATTATCAGATGCCATCTTTCCATTTTGTTCCTATTAATAATGACCATTCAACAATAAAATTGCTCTGTATCCAAAAGTGCAAAGTTATGATTTTCAATTTCACCAATTCTAGGTGTCTTTATATGTTGTAGCAAGTCTATTGCAAGTTCTTGGGTGTGTGATTATATAATAAGGAAATTGGGAAAGCAAGTTCCTTGCTGAAGACCTTGGTTTTGCTTTTTGGCTAATGATTCATATCCAAAAGTAGGAAGTTTTAAACTTCAATTTGTATGGTTTAACGGCCACTTTGCCTTGATATATTTATAACTAGAATGATCTCTGATTTTGTAAAAATACTTTATTTGCAGAGCTATTTTCCAAGGTTTCTGGGAGAGAACCTCAAAAAGAACAATGCCATATTTGAGAAGCTATCTGCAATTGCTTTGAGCAAAGGGTGCACCCCAGGGCAGCTTGCTCTTGCTTGGGTTCAGCACCAAGGAAATGATGTTGCACCAATACCGGGGACAACTAAAGTAAAGAACTTTGAAGAGAACATTGGCGCTCTTTCTGTGAAGCTTACACCCGAGGAGATGAAAGAAATCGAAGGCATAGTGTCCTCTCATGGTGTCCATGGAGATCGATATGGTGACATGGATTTTACATGGATGAAGTCAGAAACGCCTCCTCTGTCTTCATGGAAAGGGATATAGGTGGTTCTGATATTGTATCATTTCATGGTTGGTTATATACAAGCTAAATAAGTGGATTCCAATTTTAAATAAGAAATATATCAATGGATTCCACTTGTAAATAAGAAGTAAAAATATCAGCGAGGAAGATGTGATAAAACAAGGCTAGGTATTTGTGTTTTAGTGAGGTGATCTTCCTATACATTAGTCTATTTTCTTTGAGTCAATCATTTTGTACACTTGAAAGGAGGATGTAATTAGAAGATACCATTTCTTGGGAAGATGGTGTAGAAGGACGATTTAAGATCCAAAATAGATCAGTTCTATTCATGTTCATGGATTTAATTTTGTTGAAGCATCTCTCGTCTGGAAGCGTGTCATAGTATTTTGAGTTAATGGGGGCATACATGGTTTTAAAAGTTGAGTTTTGCATATAACTGTATCTTAATTCTCAGAGGTAGAGTATTTATATACATATATAGTTAACCATCATTATTACATAAACAATCAACTACAGTGATTATATACATGATTAATCATATTTATGTATATACACTCATGGTTGCCCTAAAAGGTGCAAGTTATGTCAGAGGGGATGGCATAATTTTTGTTTTTAGTAAAGCAAGGGTTTGTTAAAGAAACATGTCTTACAGTGTTATTATAATCATATAACATATTGTTGTAACCCAAGTTGTTAGTTTGGGCCTTATGATCATGATTATGAATATATCGATTAGGCTTTTAACCTAGATTCTTTTGATGTTGGCCCTAACCTTGATTCTGATTGTTCCTTTGTTGTAGTTGATTATGTTTTGGAAATGGGTCCTTGTAGGTGCCCATGTCCTAAGTAGTGTTATGCATTGTTTGCTTCACTTTTATTTCGCCACTTCCAATCAAATATTGAATAAGATATCTTAATTGTATACATCGGTAAATGATATGGCCAATAACACAATGGAAATTACAAAACTCATCTTCCCAATACCAATCGGGTTTAGGTTGATCTTATAGAAATGGCTTTGGTATAGGCCACACAATCAAATTATCCACCACTAGTTTTTGGAACACTGCCTCAACAGGGTCTCCCAGTTTGTTGAATGTTCTATATTTATTAAATACCCTATGTGGAGGATCCATTTACAAAGTGGTTGAGGGATTAGGTGGGGTTGGTTGCACATTTGGAGTTGACAAAGCTGCACCATTTGTACGTGTCTAGATTATGTCACTCCATTTCCCACCATGTTCTTGTCCTTGTTAAAAACCTTAGGTTTTTTCATATTAGTAGTTTGAATAAGTGGTTGGGTTTGATTAGATGTTTGAACCTATGAATAAATATTTACAAGGCCTTTGGTAATGCGTGCATTCTCAATTTTCACACCTTTGTCAATGATCTCCTTGAATGTGTTATCGTAAGCGAGTCATAAATTATGAGCTACTTTAGGGTAAAATTTTTGTGAAAAAATATTAGCCAACTGTTTATCTGGTAGGTTGTGTTGAAAGCATCCATCTAATGCTCTCCACTATTATAGGTATGTTGCGAAGCTTTCTCCATTTATTTATTTTTCATTGCATAAGTAAACCACTATTAAATAATGCTCAGTGTTATAATAGAAATGGATTAAAAATTTATCTGATAATTCATTCTAATTTTTCATCGACCCCATAGGCAATTTGAGGAGACAATCTATAGCTTGTCTAGCCAAACTGCATGGAAACAAGTGTAGCAAATAAATAATGCTATAGGCTACCTCTTGGCATTTATCAAATTTGGGTGCCTCAAATGAGGGGGAAATGGGACTTGGAGAATAGTTAGGTTAAATGAATAAGTTCATATCTCATCAAACTTATACTTCTTAATTATATTGCCTATCTCAAGCCTTGATACTATTTCTTTCATCAAATTCCACTCTTGCATGTTTGATGCATTTGTTGGTGGAATATAATTTTTATAGGGTAAAATGTACCCCTGTGTGGTCTTGTTAGGGATATGAAGCCTATATCCTAAGTTTTTTTAAGGTTTACTCTTTGATTTGAGTAGGTTTGTCATTGATTCCTAGGTGGTTGATATAAAGTCCTAAGAATCTATCAGTTTGCACTATATGAATACTATAGGTTTTGGGGTGTCATTTATTGGTTCACCAAAGTACATGTTGGTTGAGATGAAATCACTAGAGTGTTTTGTGCCATACACCAAATCTATGATGAGTCTTTCATTCCTTACACTTACAAAGGGGTGAGAGTCTCCTAATGGTTGAAAAAGGTATGCTCCATATCAGGTATAACATGTTATGACGCATCTATACGTTTTTTTGTTTAGGATCAACTCTAAGATCTATTGTTGATGTAAGATTAAATAGGGTATGTTGCATTTGGTCTATTATATGTTCTTTCTCTTTAGAAGTGGAATTATTTATTGAAGTTGTAGTTAAATAATTTGTTAGGTCTGTGACAAGCTGACTTGCATACCGTTGATTGATTTTTGAATCTTGGTAGCAAGATCTTGATCGTTTGAGGTACACTCTACAAGTTATTATTTTCCCTTACTATAGGAAGTAATGTTGGTTTTGCTTACATAAGTGAGAGGTTGTTCTAGCTATTTTTTCTCTACTCAGACAAGCATGTGCAATTATTCCATTAGGAAGTTTGGTAGAAACCTTGCACCTGATTTTATCAACCTTAAAAGGGATTCATCTTTGTTTTATAAATATTTTTGTTCATAATAACCCTATTCAGATCCTAATGTTGTTGAGATATCGTCAAATACATTAGAGTGTTCTTATCTTTCGTAAAAAAATTCTTCCTCATAACTAGGACCATAAGAGAACCCATTACAGGCATACCTTTTCATCATGCTTGAAGATAGTTTTATATATTTGCTAAGATATGGAATGTGGCTCACAAATGCTTAAAAGATGTTTTTAGACTCTTCAATCAAATAATCACAAAGATAAAATGAGACTATAATAAAAGGAAATGGGGTAATGGCACACAATTAGAAGAAAGAGGTTACAGATTTAACCAAACTTGGTTGGTTGAAATCATAAAAATAGGAGAGGGTAAAACAATCTTGGAACTTAGAGTGCAAGTCAACACACAAAAACCGAAGTTGAAAGTATGTCAATACCATAAAAATCTAAGCACAACTATGGTGAGTCATGTCTTAGATAACCTAGAAGAAGACTTTTTGGATTAAGAAGAATAAAATGTGAACTAAGAAGATCAAGATGCAAACTAACACAAGAACTACTAATCATAAAGCCAAAACTAAATAGGCAACACAATGGCACCACATAGTAAAGAAGGTAGAATGGTTCAGGAACTTAGAGTGTGAGTGAACGTAATATAATCTAAGTCCAAAATAAGAATATGATGGGAAAGAGTCTAGGTAATGACCTTCAATCCAAATGGAAGATCTCACCTAAGTTACTCAAACCAAGCACAAAAGGTAAACTAATAACATTTTGGATTAGAACTTAAAAAGATAAGATTTTGAATTTGGATAAAATAGGACTTCAGAATTGCAAAGTGATGAATGGTATAGAATTAAACGAACAACATAAAAACATTGTTTTGTAAATATAAACACAATGATTTGATTTGGATTTTAAACAAGGCAAAAAAAGTTATTTGGATTTGACCAGCATAATTGCTCTTTGTTCAAAATAAATGATGTATAACAAGTGTTTGGTTTTTGACACTTTTTGGTTTTTCACACAAATAGTTTTTAGACTTAAAAGGCCATGTAAATAAACACAAATAAGAGAAACACCAAACTGAACATCTTATCCTAGTAAAATGATAAGGTGGCTTCATACTTTTGGATTTCGTCTATATACTACTTAAGAGGAAATAAGTTATAAATCTAATAAATTTATATGCACATGAAAAGTAGGATTTTTAGGCCCCCTCTTCTCTCATGAGATCATACGATGACCTGGAACTTCAGGGTACTCACCCTGCACTAATAGTACTCTATAACAAGGGGGTTGTTTCTAAAAACTATGGATTTTTATACATTATAAATGATCCCATATGTGTGATTAACACTAGGATGTAACACGTGATTTAGATACACATTAATTATCTTGTTGTGAAAAAGTCTTATTTTTTTCACAACCACTACATCCATCAATTATTCAGTGTACTACGATGTCTGAGTTAAACCTATGTTTTGAGGCAGTCTTTTACTAAAGAATCTTGTTTATCCACTTAAATGAGCATCCCAGTAAGTCAACCTCAATGTATATACCCCTATCATAGAGTGGGGTTGAAATGATAATGGTAGATGAATTCCTAGGTCAACACTTCCCTAGATAACCCATGGGGAGGCTATGAACTCCCACCCATAAGCCAAGATGCAAGAAATAAAAATTGTAGGACTTTAGGGTTATTTTGTGATCACCCAAATCACTCTGATTTTGGGGAGTGCCTTAGAAACTTTCCTTCCATGCTTGGACGAAGTGATAAAATTAATAAGTGAAACATTTTTTATCACCCAATTTACCTAAAAGGGATGGGGTAAGAGTATACATGCTAGACCTAATTTTGTAAAACAAATACATAAACAACAACAACAACAACAACAACAACAACAACAACAAAAACTCTTAAGAGTATTTAACTAAAATTTGAGTTTGTTTTAGAACATCGAATGAGATATGAAGTCAATTTTTCCTTTGGTTATTGTAAAATCAAAACTAAATTCCTTAAAACCTTTAAATAAAGTGTTAAAAGTCTAAAATAGGGGTGTATGATATACAAATAAACTTGCAAATTATTATTTTAAATCTCTATTCTTAAACACATGGTGATTTTGCCATTCTGTAGAGCATTTTCAAAATTTACCATTGTCTCTCAGGATGATTTCACTATTACATAGAGGCATAAATACACTGTATGGTAATCTTGCCGATTAGTAGGGAAATTCCACCTATGAAAAAGGCAAACCCACCGAAATGATAAAAATGAAAAACATAATAGTTACTTGTAGGTTTTGTCCTAGGATGATCTCACTGATATGTTGGCAAACCCATTGTTCCATAGGTCGAACCCACCAATTTCCTAGTCAATTTTGTCATTTTTGTAAAAACACACAGATAAAGATAAAAAAAGAAAAAGTTGATTTTGCCATTCACACGAGTGATCTTGCCATTACATAGGTCGATTATGTCATTCCATAGGGAATTATCACTAATGTTTAAGTTGAATTCATCATTTTATAATTCAAATCCACCATTCGGCATAAAATTCATCAAACATGGAAATTCGAGAAAAAGAGGAGCAAAACAACCTCAAAAGAGGGTATGAGTGCTTAATTAGAAGGGATAAAATTGATGTGTGAGATACATGGTCCCATCAAGCATGCCAAAATGTAGAATATAATTACGAGTTAAGGTTAGATCATGTGTTAGTCAATAAATCTCCAAAATAAGCATAAAGACCTAACTTATCAAACTTACTCTCTCAAAGGGTGGTGCCAATGAATTAAAACAACTAATTATGAAATCAAGATGATGTTATACCTTCCAAGTAGCTATTCTCCCTCAAAATTATTAAAGAAGCATGATTTTATCTGGATTTGGTGCTCCAAGTCTTTGTCAATGAGGTGTATCAATAGCTGTCATCATATTCTAGTTCACCAATAGATTAGGTTCTTCAATTTGGATTAAGTGGGTGAATCAATGAAGCTTTTCTATAATAATTTTTACATAATAAGTTTACATAACTAAAGATTAAAAATGTTGGTCTTGGCTCTCTTATTTATAGATTTTCAAGATTGTTTAGGATCAACCATGACCATCCATCTTGAGATCAAGATGTGTGGCTATGGATTGATTCAATTTTAGAGGGACAAGTCATAAATATGACCATTAAAATCTGGAATAATGGGTCATTGATGAGGCATGGGAGGGATTAATTCTAAAATTTATCCCATTAATGGACTATGGATGCCACCTCGTTGATAATGTCATGGGATGATACAAAATTGAATATTGAATTTCAAGTAATTAGATATTCAACAACTTTCATGTAATTTTTACTTAAGCTCTTGATTTGATTTAATTTTCTTAAGTGACTTTGATTAATTTTCTGTAATTCTTTGGAAATGTTTTGCATGTTTAATCAACCTAGTTATAAATTTAATTTTATTGAGTCATAATTTGACTATATTATAATTAGAAGGTGTCAATTGTGTATGGGGTAATACCCCAGTTAGGGTATTATGGATGCAAAATAACACATACACGTGATGTGTGATACTGAATTAGAAGAATTTAATATTTCAAGATGTCATTTTATGTGATCGCAATTTAAATCAAAATGATTAAATAAAATATAATAATTACATAAAATTCATTACCCCTTTCAGGGATACATTAGCACAAATCGGCACCTATATGTGACAAGTTCGAATGGTTTAGAGTGTTTTAGTTATTTTGGTCCAAATTATGCATTATCGTGAAATATCATTTTGATTTACAATTTTAGTACAATAGTGATAAGAATTGGATGTATACATAATCATGTAATATAATGTTTGAACATTTGAATTGTATTGCATCATAGTATTGTATATGAAACATGTGTTAGAGAGATATAACATTGAAGCACATAAACATCATGTGCATGATATGTATCATGACATAATAGTAAAAGTAATATGTAAAAATAATACATGACAGGAATCATAGAATCATAGTAATAAGTAATGAACATATAAGTAATGTCACATAATTTGTATTTAATGTCACACACAAGGTCTAAATGCCACATACAAGGGACATGTGAATGTTTCATAAACACATAAGGTCAAAGGCCACACACAAAATGGCATGAGAATGCCATTCATGCAAGAACATGCATATATTACACACACAAGGCCAAAGGTTACACATAATAAGCAATCAAGCCCTAACTTACGATGTAGTAAAGTAAAAAATAAGCACAAAGCAAATTAGACTATTCTACATCAACTATATGTACCAATATCATTGTTAACAAATAACATTTTCATGTTACACAATGTAAAGTATGAGTGATTAGAAAAATATTTGTATGATATGTAGCTCAACATGGTAGAAAGGTTGTGGATAGATTTAACTTGTTAAAATGTTTATGGAAAATGAAGAGATACACCCAACTTAGAAAGGCTATTGGGTAAAAAGGGAAACCCGACATCAAATAACCATGTAATATTATGCCCTTTTTCACACTCAAATACCTCGTGCAAAGCATTGTGGTTTTGAAATTTACAATATGTTATCTATTGTACATGAAATATATAACATATGTAAATATGTAAGCTAGCAATATTTGAAAATGTTTATAGGTTCTGATTTTGAATTTTTGAAAATATTTTGAATTTAGACATATATGAATTTATTTGGAATTTTAAAATATTTTAAATTTAAAATATTTGAAAAGCGTGAAGGAGCAAGGCTTTGAAAATAGATGAATGTAACAAGGTTTAAAGCATAGTGTGGTAATAAGGAAGACAAGAATTATGTTCCTACTGTATGTGTAAGATAATTGTATACATACGGATAAAGATGCTCATTCCCCCAATGCAAAAAATCTATATGTGCTCATGGAAAATGTAGGTAGATAGATATGATCATATAAGTGTAATGAAATCTGTAAAATGATAGGTATGCAATAGTAATAAAGTGAATTGATCATTTGAAAAAAATACAAGATAATTGTCTTGGATTGTTTAATTGCTTTGAAAATCAAGATGGGAAGTGCCCAAATGAAAATAAAGCCAAGGGCTAGAAGAATGCTTGTATAAGGGATAAAATAAATAGCAATGAAGCAAAAGCAAAGAATATATGTATAAATTATAATGTATAAGTAGCTAATCAATATATTTGGCCCAATCTTTGGATTGAGAGGAAGTAGGAGGTTTTGTTCAACAAAGTATCTCATCAAGAGGATGCGAATATTTATACCTAGTTGCATTGTAAGCAGTGACTACCTGTAAAGAGGATATGCCACCTATAGATGCCTTTGAATCTAAATATTATTCATGTGATGCAATATAACCACCTAAATCACTAATTATATACCCATCTAAACCTAAATCCTCATATAAAATAGGAGAATATGTAATTTCCTATACCTATGGTGAAGTTCTTTGAATAACTTGTGATGCTTGAAGAGATGAAGACCTATTTTTTGGTGCTACTTTATGCTTAGGGTAACATACCATGATCTTTGAACCTACTATAGCATGCTCATTAATAGATGGATAAATTGTTTTTTAGTGTGATTTGGAATATGTAGATCATGTTCTTGAATAGTTTTGTAGACTATTTCATTACCATGTTGCTCAATATATGTTCCTTCTAATTGCTCTGTAGGAGGAGTAAATATCATTGGTTCTAGAGGCTATTCATATTGGATTCTTGAAATTTTGACCACTAGATTAACATTAATAAATTTGAGATATTTATGAATTATAGAAGGTACTACACTAATCTTTAATATCGAAGGGTGTCCTAATAGCATATCAAAAACCCCTATATTTGGTATAACTAAGAATAGAGTGGGAACAATTAAAAGTCTGACTTGTAAAGGTAGTACTACTATATGCCAAAGAGTATCATGTGTATGACCACCAAATGTTTTGAAAACTCTATAAGTATCTCATAAATTTTATTATATATAACCAAGAGAGTAGAAGAGTGTTATGGTGCATGCATTTTTGCTTGATCTATTTTCTATTATAATAATATAAATGGATTATTTGTTAACACATGCTCAAATAAAGAGTGCATGTATATATGAATCATCATAAAAAACTTCATTATCATCAAATGTAATGATAAGACATGAAACTTGTTTAATTATACCAATGATACTATCAAGTGGATGTCCATATGTATAAGGAGGATAATCATTATATACATGATTTACTTCAGAATTATCCTTGTTATTTATTGCTTCATGATTTGGAATAGGATATTTGTACATTTTGAGCTTTGAATAGTCATTTTCTTGTGGCTTAGCCTCTTTAGTAGGTGTGTCAATATCAATAATATTTTCATCAATGAGATCTTGAATCTTATGCTTGAAACTTCTATGTATGGAATGCCCCATATATATGGTAGTCACAATATTAATTTACATAAAAAATAATAGATTTTGGCCTAGACATGCCCACTTCCATTGGTGGAGGAAGAGTGATGAGATTGCATTCAAGTAGCTTTTGCAATAAGACATGAGAAAGTGATGGTAAACTTGAGAATTTCCTCCTTGGTGGAGCTTGTAACTAAAGTTTTTATGTTGGTTGTGAGATAACATTAACTTTAATCTTAGATTTTTTCTTGATTTCACTTGGTTTACACCTATAATTTGGCTTGCTTTCAAACTTGAAATTTGAATTGGAAGGAGTATTTCAAGTATAAAGCTTGTTCAAAGTAAGCAATTTGACCTCATGCTCTTTGATTATATGACATAACTCATAAAAATATTTTAAATTATCAAACATAATTGAATCTTGAAATGGAGATAGAAAATTTTGATTAGAAATATTTTGAAGCTCATTATAAACCATTTGATTTGTCATTTTTTCTAGCATTGTCTTGTATCTTAGAACATAGTCATTGATTTTTTCACTAGACCCTTGTTTGAGCTTCAAAATTTGAGAAAATAATAATGATAGAAAAGTGTGTTAAAATTTGATTTGAAAAAGGATCAAAATCCTTTATTGATAGAAGAGGAAGATCATAAAACCATCCAAGAGAATATTATTTGAGTCTTCATAGAGAAAGCTTTGTCAACAATTTTTTATTATTTACATAGTCTAGATAAGTTTCATATAATGCACACATATTATCAAAGATCACCTTTGCCTTCATACAAAGGAAGTTTAGGATCCCAAAATCCAATTGGTAATGGATAATATGAAATTTTGGGTGCCAAAGGGTTATGTAACATGAAACATGAGTCCATGGAAGGGCTAGAATGAGAAAGAGTTTGTTCAAGTTGAGATAGCTTGGCTTGTAGGGTAAGAACTATATGTTCAAGAGTAGTATTTGTAGAGATAAGTTGAGAAGTATAAGTAGCACAAGTAGGCATAGGCATGTATATTTTTTGGAAATCAAGAGGCATTCCCAAACCAAGGTATGATCTTATGGAAGTAACTATAAGTGTAAAAATAGGAATGTATGTAATAATGGAAGTGAAGATAATGGAAGTAGGGGAATTCACAAACCAAAAAACAAAATCTTTTGGTATAGATGTGGATAATCTAGCTTGATGCTCAAATGAGACTAAGTATATTATTCACCTTATGGGGATTTTCTTGAAGACCTTGATGAAATTCAGATAATTCTTGTTCTTGATTTTGATATACTCCTTAAAGCTCTTGTGGATCAATATGAGTTTCATGTTCATTATGTAAATCATAGTCCTATTTGTTATTTTCATTGTCAATTTCAATATGAACTTCATTTATAGGAGACCAAAAAAATTGAGCAGTAACATTATTAGTTTGAAAAAAAAACATCATGATTTTCCATTATAGAAAAAAACTAGAGAAAAGTTGCATTTATGAAATAGGAATACCACTTAATATAACACTATGAATTAGAGACATATAATAAAAAATGAACCAATGGATATAATTATCATGAATACAATACAAGAAAAATTCAACATATGAGGGTGATCTAGGCAAGGGTTTGAATGATTATGCAGGGTCTAAA
Source organism: Torreya grandis (assembly GCA_037957365.1). Taxonomy (NCBI): domain Eukaryota; kingdom Viridiplantae; phylum Streptophyta; class Pinopsida; order Cupressales; family Taxaceae; genus Torreya; species Torreya grandis. The sequence goes on from JARHVA010000462.1 coordinate 2,643,792, forward strand.
ATATACTTAATCATTCTTAGACTAGTGTTGACCACATTTTTTTAGAGCACTAATTACATAACCTAGACCATGCCTATAACCCATTATATTGTCTTAAAGGGTATGGTGATAGGAAATTTTCTGGGTGATACCCTCCTCTCAGGTGCACTAAAAATCAAATGGCTAAAAGAGGCTTCCTATGGTATAAACAAGGGATCCTAGGTGTTTCTAATATACCATGAGGTACGTAGAGATTAAAATCCAAGTTTAGTGTTGTATAATGGATTGAGTATTATAAAATTACCCCTCACACCACTATATCAATAAAATAAATAACTTTTTATCCCCTAACGACATTCACTAAGTACTTTTAAAACTATCATAATTCAATTTTTAAAAATAAGCAACGAACAATAGAAAATAATGAGAAAATCAAAATCAAAATAGTTTTATGCATAGAGATCAATAAATTCCAACCTAAAGTTGAAAGAAAGAGCTTCAATGTCAGATGTTATCTAAAGGGACAAGGCAATTTCTTTAATGTTGGATTAAATCCAAGGTCAAAAAATATTGACTTATGGTTTTAGATGTATATCCAAGGATGAAGGTTATTTTCTTTCATTTTTAAAATTTTATATAAATTTGTATGAAATTGTAGCAAAAATTTCAAGTAGATAACAATTAATGTTCTAAATAAAATATCAGTTCACCCAAATGTTTAATGTTATTTTTATTTAACAATGAAATGCTAAGAATAAATAAACTATTAAAATTTGATTTACGTATATAGAAATATATAAATCTGAATGTAAAATGCAAAAGTTACAAAATTTGAATTGAGCTAAAAATAGTAATTTGACAAATAGATAACAAAATCTAACTCAAACTAATTTTACGTTGATTGTGGATGAAAATTGCCTAAAAATACTTGCAAACTATATCACAACTAAAAATAAAAGTTCAAAATATGCTAGGACAAGGCCACACTAGGAGGATAAGGATGTATTTCAGCATTCTTTGTTGACTATGAGACTAATTTTATGATCTAAGTATGTGTATCTATATGTGAGGGTTTACTATTTGACTGTGTCCATGCTGATTTATCAAGTGAAAGACCTAAAAAATATAAACCCTTGATCCTACACACACACACACACACACACACACACACAATTCAAGGATTAATTAACAAGAGGAATCATTGAGTCATCCTAAAAAAACCTTGCATGATTTGAGTGTGCCTACATAGCCTAAAAGGGCCTCATATTGATGTAGTTTTCCATCCTGTTGTGAATGTGTGAATCTTAACTTTGTTATACAAATGAAACTAGATAAATTTGTTTTAAATTCTTGGAAATGAGTGACCTTGACATGTAATAAAAAATCTCTATACTAGGCCTATGACTATTAACATGAATTAGAATAAGAATTGGAAGAAATATTGCTCTCTTGCTCAATGTGTAAAAGAATTGTCAAGTGATTGCTAAATGTATTTGGAGAGGCCTTGATGTGCTTATATAGAAGAATATTTTTAATATTTTCATTAACAAACCTTGTTAAAAGTGTTGAAGGGGAAAATTATAATGCATTAAATTTAAAAAGCTACTGATGCAGCATGAGAGATAAGGAAACACTAGTGGACAAGGCCACAATGTGACCCTTTCTATGTAGTGTAGTCTTGTCCTAGAAGGACAAAGACTACTAGGATCTATTTGATAGAAGTTTGTTGGTAGAATAAATATGTCTAAATGAGTTCTGAGTAGTTGTAAGATAGTGACTATAATATTTAATGCTCCCATAGAGATTGAAAGTTTATGAAATAGTGAATAGTCCAAGAAAAGTTAAGGATGTCAATATTAAACATTATCAAGCACTTAATGATTAATTTTGAGTGTCTAAAAATTTTAATCTGAAATTTGAAGTTCATTTCACTATGACTTAGATGTCTTTCTATTTTATTGTATAGTTTAATTGAAAGCTCGTAATATCTTGTCCATATGATAAAGTTTGGATCCCTTTTTTTTTCTAGATATATTTTATTGAGCTTAACACATTAGTGTAATTAATTGACATGATTTATCACCATGGAAATTTCTAAAGAAGGTAACAAAGTTATTAATAATTGTAATATGTGAAAGATAGAAAACAAGGTCCTTGAGATTGATCTTAAGTTATAAATTTCTGTGGGATGTTTATTCATGTATATTTAAGTCATTTCAAGAGGATCCTCGTAGATAATTATATCGATAGGCATTCTAAAATAGGAGTCGAGAGTGGATGTGGACTATAATGTCTATGAACTATTAACAATTAATGGCCAACTTAAATTTGACATCCATTTAATTGTCATAGGATAGTTTTGACCTTAAATTTGATATTAAATTTATTTTCATATTGAATGTTTTCCTCCTTACTTGGAGTAGCCAATTATAAATGCAAAATAGACACCTCAAGATTAATAATTGTTAATATTTTGAATGTATTTATGATATATATACCAGTCATTATTACAATTATATATAAGATAAGAAACACTCTTACCACACATATATTCATTAAACATATTATTATAATATAAAATATATAATGTATAATTATAGTAGATAATATATGATATTAATATAGTATAATATTATAATTAATAATATAAAATTATATTAGTGAGATGAAAAATGAGATGGCTCCAAATCATCTAGTAATCTCTACTTGGACGTAAATTTGGTGAAATTGTGTTGTGTCTAAGATGCAAAGTGATGACCATTTTTCGTTGTTAGCTCAACTAATTGATAGTTGTACCTTTATATCAAGTCAAATTATAGATGATTGTTAAAAAAATTTATGGTTACGTATTTCAAAAAATTGATTGAAAATGTGAAGCTGGTCATGGGATTGAATAACTATGAGTCTTGGCCAATGCATTTAGTAGAAAGGTGTGCCACTCACTATTGTTGCCACATTTTATCACCAATATAACATGCATAATGGTGGATTCTAATAATGGAGGATAATTAAAAGATAGAAAACTCACAACAAAAGATGCCAAACACAACTCGAATTTGAACACATTTTTTGAATCTAACATGGGATATGTTGATTTCAATAAACTATGAACATCTCCAATTTATTAAAAAAATGCATTTGCAATAATTCATCAGTTGGGGCTGCTAACATTCTTTGTTACATTCTCAAGAGTTGAACACATTTTGAATCGAGTGATAATTGCATTATGCAAATTACACAAAAAAACACCAAAGAAGATAAGAATAAAAGGAAACTATCAATTTTCATATAATTAACAATAGTTGCTTGGTGAGGAAAGACCAAATTTCATGTACATGATACTAGAGACATAGATTCAATATAATGTAAGCAACAATATAAAAAGATGAATCCTTTTTTGGACCAATTCAAGATCAATTTTCAATTACAAAATTACAAAGTCAAGGAAACAACCATACGCATTTCATGTTATAAATAAAATCAACACCAATCTAAGAAAAGAACATAAATGATGACATTGCAAACTTTGTAGATAGATATATAACTTGTGTTGTAGACATACTCAATTAAAATATAGATAAACTATATGAACATCCCCATACAAAGAGCCGTGAGAAAGAGAGAAAATTTCATTATAAATACAATTTCACTTTCCCTCCAACAAGTAGAAAAATCATTCTTGAACTATTTGATGACAACAATGAATAGGAAATAACAACATCAAAAAATATTTTTATTACTTTACAATGCAAATGCTTTGAATCCTCCGTTATGTTTGACATGTTTTTGGTAGTATTAAAAATGAGTGAAAGTGATTACAAAGAATCAATTAGAAGCACACTTAGACAACCAAGAATTTTATTGAAATGGAAACCATCACAAGAATAGACTAATAGTTTTTTTTTAAAAAGGCCCCAACTATGGAAAGCAAATTAAAATACACACTTCATATTAAATGCTTATGATGTATCTTCTTATTGTACTTGCTACATGACACAACCTGATAGGACAATGATGATTGAATTTGAAATAATTTGTAAAAAACATCAAGCAACAAACATAAATGCTATTCAAATGATATATAACCTAGGAAATACATTTATCAATAGATAACAAATGTCTCTCAAAACGTTTTCCCCATAGTCCTTTCGTTTCCATTAAATAGTTGCTAAAAGAAATGCATATTCATAGACACATGGCCGTTGAGAATAACATGCATTTATCCTAAAACCTCAAGCACTCTTGAACCATGAACCCAATGAATAAGAAGACACCATGTGAAAATCTATAGACTATTATCTATAATGCCCTAAATAACTAAGAGACATTTCTGTTACAAAATTTATCTTAGAATAGCAAAAAATGGAAAGAAATTTCAAAAGAATATAAAACCCCATGTCATTCGATTTATCAAATATAATAAACATATTGACATTGAAACTATTGAAAATAAATATTATTGTTATACATCCCTTTTATGGGGGATGAAAATACCCTAAAATATGGTTTCCCAACTTGGACATATGCATATACATTCCATGAAAAAATGATTAAATAAAAATCAGGGTAAATTCACTTATGGCATTAACTCTACTTGGGATGACATACATGAACTCCTTGATGAAGATTAATTAGAAAATGACATGATGCACATAATCAAATCGAACGTAGAAAATAATGGCATCACAAATGAACACTAATGATCTCAAATGTTATTTACACTTCCTACAAGTCATAAAATGAAAAATGTAACATGAAACATTTTGAAATAGGAAGCGCCCATTTATATTTGACAACTTAAACTAATAAAAGGTGATAATAACATCGAACAAAGAGTAACAACAAATTTTTAAATTTATAGCAATGAAAAAAGAATTAGCCCATCTGAACCACTACACATATTCTTAACAGGTAGTGTTGACACATGCAAAACATTTACTACAAAATTCATATATGTGACACTAGTTCATTTGTATAATAACTTCATTGATAGCGATCTTCATAAGCTAAAAGGGATAGTGTTAATATACACAAGAAAATCATCATTTAATGTTGGTGCATTAATGTTGACTCTGCTTTTCTCCTACCCTTTAACAAGTACAAACTTATTCCATTGAGTATTGAAAATATTTATGTAATGACAAAGCACTATGAATAACTATGAGTACTTATCATAGACAAAATATCACTACTAGATGCTCGATTCTTGTATTCAATAGAAAAGATACTATGAGATATAATGTTTTTCCCTAAAAATTACTTCATAAATGTAGACATACTTGTCTGCGAAGACATTTACCATGCACAACCTGTGAATTATTGTCTAATTTTTGAACATCCAAAAATAAGAAATGAACTAAAACCATATGACTTTGGAAAAACAATGTGAAAATTTATAAATTGAAAAAAACAATGCATCAACAAAATGAAAATTGTGTATCAGTTATTAACCAATACTACACAAGATCTCAAACAATGCTAATATAGCTTATATCAATGAAATGTTTTTACAACTTGCACCTAATGATCCAACATTCCCATATCTCTATTTAAAAAAAGATAATGTTAACAAATTCAATTCTAGTATGTTTTCATTAGTTATTGAAAATAAAATTATCATACATTCAATTAAGGAACAATAAGATATGCACAACACAACACAAGCTCATTCTCATTCATTGTATCTACCTCCTACAATTGACTTGAAGCCTATAATGCTATTAGAAATCTATGTTGGCAATTATAACATTTAAGATGGATTAGTTAATGGATCACATGGAACATTCAAAACACACACAATTATAAATGATATAAACATGATCTAGATCTAATTCAATGTCCTACATATTGGACACAACCAATCAAAAAACATAGTTCTCTTATACAATAACTCCATTGAACATGATTGTACACCTAGCTTGCATGTTGTTAAGCCTCTATAATATACATTTAAAAAATGTTACCAAATAATTCCTTAATGTTTTCCAATATAACTCACATGAGCACAAATAATGCATAGATCCCTAGGCCTCAGAATGAACAATATTGCATTTGACCCTTCTAGTGTAACACATCATGACTTAGCATATACAATGCTCTCACATGTAAGTAATATCAATTCACTTTAGTTACTCGCTTCATTAAAAATGAAGAATTTCAAAGTGAAAAATAAATAAATGTTCATTTACAAACAAATGCCAAATGGAAATTAGAACAAGATCTAATTAACATATACATAAATAATTATACTCTTATTTCATTACTGAATACAATAAGCCTAATATACAAATGGAAGATGTAATGAGTGACTATGAAATAATGCATTGCGATGTATTGTGTTTTCAAGAGACACATATATCACATATTTTAACAATTCAAGTACATAATAATGACTCATTTTCACAAAATCATGGTTTGCATTAAAAAACATGTTATTAATAAACAATGCAATATAAGACAAACAATGTGGAAGCCATATTGAAAATCATAACCAACCATAGACAAGATAAAGCAATTGCCAAATTATATGCTTCACCAAATGCTAATATTTCAGATATCATATCTATAACTAATGATGTATTGGCTAATAAAATTAAAAAATCCAACACATATATCTTCTAGGTGACTTCAACATCAACATCAACGAGAAAAACAACAATGCACAAATATTAAAAAACCACTTGAAAACCCATAATATGAATTACCTAATAAAAAAGCAAAACATAATTCCAATACCTATTATCAACCACACATGGTCAAACATACAAGGCTAAGAACATCATGTTTACAAAACCAATTGCTATTGGAGAAAATATGACACTATTTCCCTGGTTATACACAATAACCCTCCAAACCAATAATAAATCAAGATTAATTTTAAACATGTAATTATGTCTCAAAATCAAACATATAAAATAATACAATACAACAACGTAAAAGTCCAAATTGACTCAAAAAACCAAAAAGATTCAAACCTAACATTTTTCTAATACAAATACCAACTTCATGGTATTCATGTATAAATATGACATGTTTTCCTTCTACCAATTATCTACTTATTTTTTTAATCAAAATACTGTTACATGTACTTTCACATTTTATTTTATGGCTCTTCCTAATTTTATCACATCATTACAAGCAACATGGAAAGGTCAATACAAAACATACAAGATGACAAACCATTAGAGTGAATAAAAAAGGTATGCAAAAACAAACTCATATTTTTAAAACTTCACATTACTTCACACTTATTAACATTTTGCTCTTTTTTTTTACCCAGTAAAATAACACCCTACTTTAGCTTGACAACTGATGACCTTTGCATTCACAAAGTTGGCCATATATTTGAAGTAGAAATACTTTTCAATTACAAAGCAATGCTACAAGAAGAACAAAACAAACAAATTCTACATGTTAATTAAAAAAATGTAAAATTAGAAATGATAATTACTCTCGACATAGCAAACCACCTAATTCAAATATACAAAAACAAAATTACTGTAGGGAAATTAATACACATACCACACTTTTGAATTGCCCCAAAAACTATGATAATGGAGATTGTGACATCATATTATTGTTCATTTAATCCAACACGTTTTGAGGTATACCACATGTTTGCACATATTAGTTCATACCAGATCATAAATTAATGATTTTCTAAACACTATCGTTGCATATGCAATTGGTATAATTGCGACAATTGTAACCTTTGCAAAAAATTATTCAAATCATTTTAGAAATCAAGGACGAGGATTCCAAAGATGATGCATCACAAGAAAGTTATCATCCCCTCATATACCCTTCAATTTCAATCATGTTTTCTACATCAAAAAATTAAATACTTCTTTTTTGATTTCATAGCTATATCTAATTTGAACTTTTGAGTTTTTGTTTGCCACTATTCAACAAAAATTAAAAAAAAACAATTCCCAATCTATCTCTTCAAAAATTTAATGAAATGAAATGACCCCAAAAAGTATTCTAAACTAGTCAATAAACATTCATCACTCCATTAAAGAATAAGAAAGCACTGGAAGACTTACCTGCACTGTTAAATACAAAAACAAAGGTATGTTATTGCCCATGCTTTCTTTGGTTTGTGGCACTACAATTCACAAAAATATGGATTATGTTATTTACTTTCCAAGCATGCACTTTATTTACAAGGGAAATGAAAACCATTCAAACCTAAGAACGCTGCGCCGTCCAATGTTGTGTGTAACAAAAAAAATTGTACCCTATAAGAGATTCCACGAACATGATTGTAAAACAATTAATGGAACTCACAATTTGGAAATATATTTATGAGCCCAATTAATAGGGTGAAAATATTTCAGCTAGGAAACTCTGTTTAATTTTTGAATTTTGTACTGGACATCATTTCTAGAGAAGCTACAAGTACATTAGTTCCTAGTCACACTGAAATGCTACCAAGACATAATAGTTTCCTCATAAAATTGTTGTTGTCTTCTTTTACAATGCTCAAGTGGAAAAAATCTCACAGATGGCTAAGTAAAGACCAAAAAATTTGTGGAGAATTCAGTTATATGATCATGGTCTTCAATTCATAATATGTTTCTATGATAAAATTATTGAAAAGGGAGGTAAATAAAAAAATTCGTAACAGTAATAGTCAATACTGAGGTAGCATAGTGTGAAATGTTGCCACAAATCTGCATAAGAAAAAAAGAACACTCAATGTTTTATGTTACTAGATACTTCCAAAATTATGTGTGTTAGTAAACTGAAAACTCAAACAGTGGGTCTTACTACATATTTTCAAAAAAATAATAATGAAAAAACAAAAATTAGCAACCCATTTTACAGCTATATTATGTTCTTATCTTGACATTTACACCAATTCAAGGATTTAGTCTTGGATTATAACGATAAGCATAGTGTTGAATAGCTACAGATCCTCTACAAAATAGCATTATTCCCCTAAAAAAATAGTTTAAGCCATTAAAACATAATGTGAGATATTCTTGCTATACTTTAACTTGGATCGTATCAATCTAATAAGATCCACACCATTATATTGTATTAAGTTCTATAAAACTCTAAATTCTTCAATTTGTGATTTGACACATCCACAATGATGGTTGTTATGGGAAATTTCTAAAGCAAAGGAACGTATCATATTACATGCATTAAGTTGGCAGCAATAATCTGTTTTTTTTTTTTTGTTTATACAATATCAATACAACTTTGCATTTTGAGAAATTTGTGTACCCAATCGTGATACAATCCTTGCATGTATTGAATTAGCGACAAAAAGTTTGTATAAAACATTGCTCTGTATTGATCATGAGGACATTAAGGATCATGCTCTACAACATGTAGTTTATTACTTAGCTACTATAGTTGAAGGCTTAGCCACATTCTAACCTGCACTTTATTTTTATGGTCTTCGTTTCTCCCGAATAAATATTCATATTGCCTCATCAATATTTCCACTCGACATGTTTCTTGTGTTTTACTCTCAAGCTTTAGCTGTATTGCAAAATCCCATAAATCTGAACTAGAATTAAACTCCTTGATGGATCCCAGACCTATAGCAGTAGTACCTGGCTACAAAACTTCAGACAAATTAAGAGCCTTTTTCTGTTTCCTCCATTTTGGTTGGGTGTATTCATGGCTACACTTAGCAAGATTAATTGGCTAGAGATCTACGAGTTATAGTGTCTAGGGTAAAGTGGTGGTTCTGAAAGGGGGAGACTCGGGTATTGGAAGACGGTGTGTTACCATTTTGTTTTATAAGGAGTCATCGTCGCATTTGTATATGTGTCCATTGTAGAAGAAATAGATGTCGGGGAGGCTTGAGTTTAACCAACATTTGTAAATTGGTGGGGTCTAACTTCTCCACAAATCACAAAATTTATATTAAAAATGTTGTATATTAAAAAAAATTGTTATTGGTTGCTCAATTAAAATCAACAAATTTGTGAATGCTAAATAAACTTATCCATCGAGAAGATTCCTCAGAAATCAATTCAATACAAAAAACCGTATACCCAAAACACATGAAATTCATGTGATTGATTTAAGATACAGTGAACAATGCAGAAAAATACAATACTTTAGAAGAACTCTACACACTCACAATTTGATTTTCTTGCATATAATCAACATATAAATTGAATAGAAGGTTATAGAGGAGGATGTGAAAACATATGGGCGAATAGAAATATTAGTGAACAATGCATCAGAGAGGCTCGTTTCTCTAGCATATATAAAGTAGCTACTATATAATTTTTAACCAGCTATATGCCTATTGGATAACTGTAAGTGTTATGACTGCATCAACATTGAATTCTTCTTTCTACTCAAACATGAAAATTACATTGCTTCTTAGTTGCATTATACTCGTAAAGATTCACAAGTCATTACATAAATGTTATTTATGACATACCTTCTAAAATTTTAAAGCATTTAGTTTTTGAGCAATCAAGAATGAAAAACGAATAATAGGTTCAAGTTATTTCCTTATCGGATAGTTGCTGAAAGTTCCTTACAAAATATGCCAACAAAATATTGTTATGCATACTTGCTAGTGTCACTATGACTATCTTCTTCTACGTGGAGTGCAGTTAGAACTCAAGTGTATAATAAATCAATTTAAAAAAAGTCGTTAGATTAAGATAGGCATGAATACAAATGTAGTTATAGTGATTGCGAGAAGTGTTGAGGAAAGAAAAAAAAAAAATTGACAACTGAATAGTCAAATCATATCCGTGATTTCATTACAATTTACCAATTTTTTCTTCTTCCCAAATTATAATATAATTTAAAAAAATGTGATTGCAGCATCATTGAAACATGATACATGTTGCGATTATTTTGTATTTACTTCTCTTTTTAAACCTTATGTAGATTTTCATAGGTACAAAGTGTTAGGTTGTGGAGCTAAAAGCTTCAACTGTTTGCAGACATGGAGGAGGTTGCTGAGTTCCAAGGATACCGGCGTCGGGAGTGTAACCGATGTCGGTCATATTCAGTGCAGAGGGCAACCGACATCGGCAGGAGTCGGCCAACGTCGGTCATCTCCAGTCAGACAGGGACCGACATCGGTTGCCTATGTAGTTCTAGAACTGTTCGTTGCACAAATAGTTAGTTTGTTGAACCGACTGTTTGCATGTAAAGGCTATTTCGAGTCTTGAGTTGCGTGTCTAATTACTGTAAATTAAAATTCTAAGTTATGGTTTAGTCTGGGATCTATTTATAGACCCATTGGCATGTATTGTAATTATGAGAAAATAGAGGAAGGCAAGGTAGATCCTTCTAATTGTAAGAATAGGTTGATCTGCAGGTTGTTGCAAGATCAGGGAGAAGTTCTACATGGTAAGTAAGATCATTTGAGTTGCAGGTTGTTGCAAGTTCATGGGAGATCTACTTGAAGTACTTCGAGTACTTGTGTACTGGCAAGGTTATTACTGACTGGTTGGAGGTGAACACCAATTTTGTGTTTGAGTTGTGTGTTGGGACCATTTTTAGTAGGAGAGTGAACTCTTGATTGAGAATTACTGGGAGCCCTTGAGGTGTGGGAAGCCTCACAGAGGTGGAAGAAAAAGTGGCATCTTATTTATTGTATTTTCTTTCTAGATGAGTATTAATACAAGATTGTGTATTGTCTCTTATATTCTGTGTCATTTGTGAATTCTAGTTACTTATTCATTCTGGTATAATTCCGTGTTTAGTTGCTAATACAAGGTAACCATATTGTGCTCTTATTGAAGAGCAAGATCCTGACAAGTGAAATCAGAGTTTGTTGTTCTAGATTCCCCATCAACTAGTATTAGAGCTTTTGGTTGGATTACTAACAGGTTGTATCAGATCTGGTTAGAGTGTGTTGATTATAGGTTACTCACAGGGGTTTCTGTTTGAGTGGGAGTATAGCAATGACAGAAGAAAGTAAGCTACGAATGGAGAAGTTTAATGGTAAGAACTATCAATTATGGAAGATGCAGATTGAAGATTATCTGTATCAAAAAGATTTGTACTTACCATTGGGTGGGGTTGCATGCAAGCCCCTGGATATGAAGGATGAAGAATGGGAGGTTTTTGATTGGAAGGCTCTAGGAACTATAAGGTTGAGCCTTGCATCGTCTGTGATTTCCAACTTATCACAGGCTAAGACAACGGTAGAGTTGATGGAATCTTTGGCAAATTTATATGAAAAACCCTCAGCTTTGAATAAGGTATTTCTTATGAAGCAATTATTTAATTTGCAAATGTTGAAAGGTGGATCTGTACATAGTCATCTTAGTGATTTCCATGGTTTGGTAAACCAGTTAAATTTAGTCAATATTGTTTTTAATGATGAAATTAAGGCTCTCTTAATCTTATGCTCATTACCTGAAAGTTGGGAGAGTTTGGTAATGACAGTTAGTAATACTGCGTCTACTTCAAAAATCTTAAAAATGGATGGTGTTGTGAGTGTAATCTTGAATGAAGAAATTCACAAGAAAAGCACAGGTGAATCATTAGGGAATGCTTTGAGTGTTGAAAGCAAGGGAAGGCAAAGAGAGAAGATCGAGCATGGGAGATCAAGGTCAAAGATAGGCAGGAGATCCAAGTCCAGGTATGGCAGAATAACCTGCTAGAAATGTGGAAAGCAAGGGCATGTAAAGAGATCAGCATGAAGGACATGAAGAAGCAGATGTTGCAGATTTTGTTGCACAGGATGCTCTGGTATGTTCCTTAGATAAATTAGAATCTTGGGTTTCAGATTCTGGTGCCTCTTTCCATGCATCCCCAAATAGGGAATTTTTTCATGAATATGTCCAGGGAGACTTTGGAGAAATTTATTCAGGGGATGGTAAGCCTTGTCAAATGGTTGGCAAAGGGAAAGTGAAGCTGAAATTGCAGACGGGCAACACATGGGTGTTGGAGGAGGTCATGCATATCCCAGTCCTTAAGCGGAATTTGATTTCTGTTGGAAAGTTGGGTGATGAGGGTTGCACAATAACTCTCACAGTGGACTCTTGGAAAGTTTCTAAGGGTGAACTTGTTGTAGCAAGAGGTAAGAAAGTAGGTACGCTTTATCTATCTACTTGTATTACTGATTCTCCTTCTGGTTTATCTACTTCATCTGTAGATTCGAAGATGTGGATTAATAGGCTTGGTCACATGAATAAGAAGGAGATGCATGTTCTTGAGTCAAAGGGTATGCTTTCAGATTTGAAAAGCATGGATCGAGATTTCTGTAAGCAAAGGAAGAAAGTGACGTTTCTTGAGAAATCTGATGTTTGTGACAAGAACAGAAAAGCCTTGGTTTTCAAGGAGAAGATGACGGATAGAGATCAGCGTAAGGCGCTGAAAAATTTTGAGCAGAGCAAGATTGATTTGGACAGGGTTTTGATCCAAAAGGAACTCGCAGGTAAAGGTCATCGCTCACAAGTAAAACATAGAGACCGACGTCAGTTAGAAAATCAATGTTGGCATCTAGACAGGGACCGATGTCAGCTATGTGCAGCCCGATGTTGGTGACTCTAGATAGATAAACACTAGCATCTGTCAGGGGGAACCGATGTCTGCGATGAGGCAGTCACATGGAACCAACATCAGTCAGGTGCAGACTGAGATGTGACCGACATCGGTCACTGAGACAGATTTTGGGTAGACAACAAGCTGTCAAGGAGTCTCAAACGCCCATATGGAGGACTGAAAGGGTAAGTAAGCTTCAAGTTCGTCATTTCCCTTCTTTACACTACTTGTTGCTCACTGATGGTCAAGAACCAGGAAGTTATTAAAGAAGCAGAGCAGGTAGATCTAGGAAACAGTGGGAGCTTGGCATGGATGAGGAATGTGATTCCTTGGAGGAGAACCAAACGGGAGTTTTTTGATAGAGTTGCTAGCTGGAAGAAAGCACTGAGAGACGAATGGATTTTTAGGATAAAGAAGAGCGGGAATGGACACGTGAGACAGAAGGCCAGGGTATATGGTATTGTGTTAGCTGCAGGACAATGGATGTTTGACCATTGTGTTTCTCTTTACCAGGTTGGATAATATTAGCTACATTATCCTGTTACTGTATTGTGTGCTTGTTGCAAGGTTACACATACAGGGAGTTGCTGAACTAAAGGTAAAGTTAGTTTAGAGGTGTGTCATGAAGAATCTGGGAGCAACAAGATTCTTTGGCATGAGTGTGTTCTAGAGACATGGAAGGTCACAGGTTGATTTTGTCTCCAGATGATTGTGTGAAACCGGTTAGCATGCCGATGGTTGGATAGTTCTATGAACAGTGTCTTGATTCACATGATGAGGTTGAGTACATGTGTACTAAACTTGAGTTTTCCCAAGCAGTGGGAGCTGTCAGAAAGTTTGGAGCCAATCCGGAAAAAGAAGCACTAGAGGGCAGTTCAGTGGATTTTCAGGTATTTGAGAGGGACCAACAGTAGGTCGACATGCTATGCAGGGTCAAGTTCTATTCTACATGGGTTTGTAGATGCGGATGTGGCAGGTTACTTGGATGACAGGAGGTGCACCACAGGTTATGTGGTGGTTAGTCTTCAAGAGTGATCTTGAAGAGGGATACAATGCTAGAAAACAAACTAGATGATGTACAGGTATAGGTACAGTTGCAACTATTTATCTCTAAGTGGGAAATTGTTAGGTTGTGGAGCTAAAAGCTTCAACTGTTTGCAGACATGGAGGAGGTTGCTGAGTTCCAGGGATACCAGCGTTGGGAGTGTAACCGACGTCGATCATATTTAGTGCAGAGGGCAATCGACATCGGCAGGAGTCGGCTGACGTCGGTCATCTCCAGTCAGACAGGGACCGATGTCGGTCGCTTGTGCGATTTCAGAACTGTTCGTTGCACGAACAGTTAGTTTGTTGAACCGACTGTTTGCATGTAAAGGCTATTTCGAGTCTTGAGTTGTGTGTCTAATTATTGTAAATTAGAAGTCTAAGTTATGGTTTAGTCTGAGATCTATTTATAGACCCATTGGCATGTATTGTAATTATGAGCAAATAAAGGAAGGCAAGGTAGATCCTTCTAATTGTAAGAACAGGTTGATCTGCAGGTTGTTGCAAGATCAGGGAGAAGTTCTACATGGTAAGTAAGATCATTTGAGTTGCAGGTTGTTGCAAGTTCATGGGAGATCTACTTGAAGTACTTTGAGTACTTGTGTACTGGCAAGGTTATTACTGACTGGTTGGAGGTGAACACCAATTCTGTGTTTGAGTTGTGTGTTGGGACCATTTTTGGTAGGAGAGTGAACTCTTGATTGAGAATTACTGGGAGCCCTTGAGGTGTGGGAAGCCTCACAGAGGTGGAAGAAGAAATGGCATCTTCTTTATTGTATTTTCTTTCTGGATGAGTATTAATACAAGATTGTGTATTGTCTCTCATATTCTGTGTCGTTTGTGAATTCTAGTTACTTGTTCATTCTGGTATAATTCCGTGTTTAGTTGCTAATACAAGGTAATCATATTGTGCTCTTATTGAAGAGCAAGATCCTGACAAGTGGAATCAGAGTTTGTTGTTCTAGATTCCCCATCACAAAGAACACTATCAATTACAAATGTATATTACATGTATTTTTAACTCATTTGAAAGAAATGCAATGTGCCAATTGAATGCTTCAACTACCACAAAGTGCAACTCTACATTGCACCCCCTGTCAAGAAGAAAGTCATTATGCTTATACCTATTGCTTAATTTGAAATTTAAAAACTGATAAAAATAATAATCGACAATGCACCCTTTCAAGGCTCTGCTATTGAAAACATTACTACTTGTATTAACAAAAATTCTTCCTGAAAACTACGTAAAGAACAAAGTTGCTACCATCTTTACACTTCAAAGATTCTCTATTGAACCTAGATTTACATTCAAACAGTACAAAACATTATAAATGTCAACATAGCAAACTATAATAAAAATATGTGAAAACATTACTTACCCATCTCAAACCCCCCCTTTTTTTTAATAAGCCAACTAACACATACACCATACTAATACTTACAATTTGTTTCATTTTGCAAGGTGTTTTTAAATGTCTCATTTATGTGACACATTTTTAATACTTGATTTTCAATAAAATAATGTACCACTTAATACAATATTCATTTAATTAAAATTTATACAACTATAAAAATATTATGAGACAATATCAGTAATTTATTTATTTTATTTATTATTATAAATACACTAATTTTATTGAAATATCAATTTAATTATTACATATTCTTTTTTTAAATTTCTTTTTCAAACTTAATACTAAATTCTTAAAATATTTATATTTATATATTTCAATTACTTCATAAATTTCATTATTTTATTATATTTCTTAATCATCAAATTAATTTTTAATACAAATACTTGTAAACGAAAATTCAACCACAAATAATTTTCCAAAAATAAAAATTAATCGTTACATAACCCTTATTTCAAAACATACATAATTCTTCCATTTTCATTTCAAAACATACATAATTCTTCCATTTTCATTCATTGTCTCCTATTCAAAGTCAAATTTATCGCTTATGTTAGCAATGACATATTCCCTTATGTTCTTGTACATTTTCTTTCTCATTTGATAAGATTTATCCAATAAAAGTTTAATTTTGACGTTGAAAAACCTGAGTCTAAACTGAAATAAATAAATAAATAGATTGTTTGGCCTCTAAGTTTCCTTAAAACCCCCAACCTACTGACACACAAATGCCTCATACAACGAATTCTCCCATTTTCCATCGTTGAAGGCCTCCCATTCAAAGTAATTTGTATGGACATGACGAAATCAATGGCATAAGATTTGTGATTACGTATGGGATGAGATTATTTGTATGGACTTTATATAATTCAATTGTGATGGTTTTTCCTAACAATTTTTGGGTGGGGCTATGACTTGAAAATATTGCTACTTGCATTAATAAAAATGTACATGAAGACTATATAAAGAACAACGTTGTTAACATCTTCAAGCTTCAATAATTATTTGTTGAACTTAGATTTACACTCAAGTCACACAAAGACATTATAGATGCCGATATAACAACCTATAATAAAGTTATATCAAAACATCACTTATCCACCTCATACTCTTTATTTTATTTTTTTAATATTTACACCGTAAATGTGTATACTAGAAGGAAGGACTAAAAATTCGTTTATGGATCTTTGGATGTCATTCATATCTTTTTCACTACCAATTATCATTTTTACCCAATAAGCCATGCCATAAAAGCATAAACTACCTATGTCCACATCACGTCACCAAAACCATTTAAAAATTGTTACACATTTTACCTCGCTTCTATTACTTTCAATGTTTCCATTAATCATTTGTTGAACAAATTCATTACTGGAGTCTTGTAATGCAATATTTATTTTATATTTTAAGTACTTGAAATGAAATCGAGTTCCACATCAATTATCATGAATGTCACAACTAGAAATGTTGAAAATTTTACTACGTTGACTCGAACTTACATACGTCCAAAACCGTGACAATAATATTTAATTACAGTTAGTCAATATAAGAAAATAGATCAACGTCACTCTAGAACAAAATTTAACACAAAATTCCCTTCCTAAATGGTACATAAAAACTATGTAAAACTCAATTGTATATAGTACAGGGCGGTTATAAATTATACCACAACTTTAAGCACGCATTCATGAAAATGGTGCCACAACTTCCGCATAACCTCATCGGTCTGCATCAGGATGAAGGGCATGATACTAAAGGGATTTTTCTCTGTAACATACAATAATTTTTAGTTTCGTCGAGGGCATATTCAACTTCTTTGTCAGCCAAGGACTGGGATTGAAGGAAAATGCCCCTTGCAGAGAGATATCTAAGAATGCAAGAAAGGCAACCGAGATGGGGATTTTGGGTGGGAAGTCGGGTGGTGATTTGATGGAGAGAGAGAAGCGTGGGGGTCTACACTGGTGATGATATAACAGATTTTGAGTAGCAGGGTAGATTCAGAACAATGTTGGGAATGAAAGAGAAAATGGTGTCGAAAGCTTCGTGAGCCCGCGACTCCAAATTCTGAACCTCATGGCCATTCAATTCCATTATGATCAAAAAATTAAATCTCAGCAAGGTATACACTAAATCAGTGTGTGTTAGTAGACATTCGGGAATGGATCATACAGAAATAAATGGGTGCTAAATGACAATTAGCATCGCAACAATGACATGCCATTAGAAGACTGCAATGCCTTGAGGTCACGGTGTGTGGCATTGAAGACAAACCTATATATATATATATATATTTGTTATTATGTTATATATATATAAATTTATAAATGATAATATATATTATTGTAATATAATATTATAACAATTTCACTAGGTTTTATCAAAATATTGTATTAATTTTTTAAATTAATTATACATTTAATAAATAGATTTCATTACGAGAAATCTTAATTAACGATCTTTAACTAACTATATTAATTTAGCTAACTATAAATGTTATAGTTAATCCACTTAACTAAGGATTACCATGAACAGAGATAAAAATCATGAACAATACTGAATAACAAAAAATACTGCATCACATCATAGATTAAATAGTACAAATTCAGTCATAACTGATACAATATTACAACGTTTATTGTAGAAGTGCAATATATAAAAGATACAGTTTCAATAATATATAAAATATCTCAAATGATTAAAACATGATACAAATTTCCTCTGAGTAGAGTCTCCACGACTCAAGTATCAATATATAATCTCAAGTGTAGTCTCAAGTATAGTACTTCAATTAGGAGGGAGAGAATCATCTAAGCACTTTTCCATACCAATCACAGATTATAGATCCCCCACACTATCTCCCAAACAAGAGGATGGTCTTCCCTTCATGGATGGGTAAATAATGACGGTGCAGAAATCCAGAGTAATAAAAAACCAAAACCCGTGTGTCGAAGATATATAATACATAATGTGTACCATAAAGAAATATATTATAATATGATATCACACAAATATGAAAACTATATCAACATATGAAATGACAATGTTTACCAAACATTTCTTTGGCCAAATTTTTATTAATAAATTATCTCTACGATCAGTCAAATTCATACACACCATGTGATTGGATTACACATTATCTTGCATTGATGGCATTAATTAATTCAGTAGAATCTGTCCACTGCTTAAACATGGGCATGAATGCGAGATTCGATAAAATAAATAATAATATCAAAACCAATAGATTCATTCAAAAATATTCTTCTCTAGAGAATCAAAATTATGCTAAGTACAAAATTATCACACACACTCATTTAGTCTATCAAATCAAATGAAATGAAATATTTTATCTAGTTTACTATGTATATAATAAACAAAATCTAAAAACAATATTAATCATACCATTTGGGTATGATCACATCAAAATTGTTAGTAACTTATCCTACGAAGTAACTCATAATGTTATTTCTTCACAAAACAATAATATATCACAAGTTTATAAATATAGTTTATATTCTACATATAAACAAAGCTAGTCCAAAATATCACAATTGCTTATAATAAATCTCTTAATTACTATATTTTAATGCTTATACCCATAACATTAAAATATATAGCTCAAGTAGTCAATTACACATCAATGGTAATAATATTTTCAAGCACAATACAAATAAGTATCATATGCAT
The DNA here is from genome assembly GCA_037957365.1 of Torreya grandis. Taxonomy (NCBI): domain Eukaryota; kingdom Viridiplantae; phylum Streptophyta; class Pinopsida; order Cupressales; family Taxaceae; genus Torreya; species Torreya grandis. Next base: position 2,663,399 of record JARHVA010000462.1, read on the forward strand.
TAAATAGTATAATATGATCATATGTATTATACAGTCCAAAAATCATGTATTTATACCCCATACACACACACATATAAACCTCTCTAATTCATTTATAATATAATATAATTATTTATCATCTATGGTATTTTTTAAGTAGACATCTGTTATCCATGACTTAAGAGTATTCTGTATACTGTAATGTATACATTAAGTTTGTAAAATAGTTCCATAGCCCTTTTTTAGAAACTAGATAATTTATCCACATTTATACTTGTTTAAATCAAACATACAGACTTTCTCAAAATCCAAATATAATATACAACCAATTATATGTTTCTTTCAATTAAACAAAAACATTCTTAGTTCAATCATTTAAAAAAATTCATATAATCAAAATGCATATTATTAATATAAAAGCATAATCAACTAAGTCCCATATGGGTCATCCATTATATTCACATGAAACAATCTGTATGTCTTTATTTATATAATTTCTCATGCTTTATCCCCAATTGATTGTATTTAAACTTTCTATTGTTTATAAGATAATTTAGAATATAAAGTCATCTTGGTTTAGGCGTAGTCATAACACATAATGATCATATTAAAACGTATGAAATCAATAACAATTCTGGATTTGATCTTTGCATAAAAACCACATCAAAGTCCACATACAATAATTTTTCTACCCGTTCTCAGGTTCTATAAAATGATTAACCTAATTAAATCACAAATCCATATGAACTAATATATATGCTACATAATTTTATTATACAATTTATAGTATAACTATATTTTTGAACCTATGGTGTTTGTACAAAAAACAACACAATGAAATATTAACCTCGAATTCGCATATACAGGTATGTTCACAGCGTAATACAACTGTGTCTTCTATAAAACACTGACAAATTCATAATACAAGTTTATATAAAACTATATAAGCATACAGTTGAATTTTGAAGATATACATAAAAATGTATATGTACATAGTCAAGAACAAGGTTATACATATAAATGTACATGTACTTGGTAAACACATAAAATCCTTCGAATCGAGTTCAAGAATATATATATATATATATATATATATATATATATATATATATATATATATATATATATATATATATATATATATATATACCCCTCACTTTTACCATGTATATACTTTTATAAATAAATAAATGTGTGTGTGTATCCACAAACCCATTTCATACCTAAAAACTAGTGGTGTAAACACAGTTGAACCCAAACATGATCTTGAGTTTTAATTCATATTTCTAATACCCAAATGAATATATTCAACTGATTCAAACAATCCAACTCGAGCCACAAGTATATACCCATCAAGAATAGTTCTCTATTTAATGTATAGATTTTTTTAAACTAAGAGAAAGTTTAAGATAAGTTTCCATAAAATCTTGACAGTTATGACAATTCTAAGGCTTTACCTAGAACCCTTAGGTTTTATTGAGTTGAAGTGGGGTTCCATGGAGGCCAAGGCTTCCATAGGGCTCCACATACCACTTAAAAATCTCTAGATTCAAATATAGAAAAACTAGTAACCCAATACTTAGTTTTAAAACCTCTTTCATTATTCACATGGGAATTGAAGTACAAAACCTACCTATGACTACCAAAGAAGTCAAATGAATTACTTTCTTTTTCCTTCAAGTTTTCACTTCTCATTCTGTAACTCTCTCCTCTATGTCATTTATGGTGTGTGCCTCTTATTCTCTTTCTCTTATTTTTATTATTTTTCATTCTCTTACTCTCCACCATTAACAACCACTTCAATTGATTGTCTAAATTCATGCAAAAATTGCTCAAATAATTTTTATAGTCCATCACCATGCAAACATAATAACCTCCATATTTTCCTCAAAAGAGAAGCTTAACTGAAGTCAACAGATGACTAATAACCCTAATCATCTCGAGGTTTCTATTTATTCCATAAAAAAATATTTTATATTCATTTTAAAATCTGCATGATAACAAACAATCATCGACCAAATAAACCTTAATAATTTAGTTTCCAATTTTTAATTCATGTAAAGTCTATTAATCTTGTTGATGACTAAAGTATTCTTATGCAATGATCCTTGACCAATACTATAAACTATAGATTATATTGCATGATAATACTTTTAGATATTAGTATATTATAGTTCCATGTGACTATACTATCTCCTATCATATATACAATGATTTATTACATTATTTAACAATTAAAATAATGTATTCATATATTTAACAACAAATATTGGATCAATTGCTAATTGAATACAAAGGTATTTAAAAATTATGATATTTATATCTTTTGACATATATATTTAGAATATATAATAATAATAGTCTTTAATTATTATTATCTAAACCTTATAGATAAATAATAACAATGGAATATGTCATCATATCGTAACAGTGTGTAGTCATACTTAACAACACAGTAATGCAAGTAAAACATAATCAAATTCACTCATTCAGTCAAACAATTGCATTATATAAGATAGACTAGTATGATCATAAACCTATTAAAATTACTCAGACAGTCATAAGACCATTATCATAAATCAAGATTATACCAGAAAACATATTAACAATCACCTAAAATAAAAGTACATAAAATATACTATGCTATTTATATCAAACAATTAATTATGAAACATGATATTTTAAGTGCTGTGTGCAAGGGTTTCTGGATTCATTCTCTGTCAACCCCCAACATCTCCATATAACTACCCTCTCTGATGATACTCTCCCTCTATCATACTTTAAGGGAAGAATTATTTTGCATCCACCTCACAATAATGAAGGTAGTTAGTCTGAAACATCATTATATCCATAAAATAATGTTAAATAAATATGATCAAAATATACAAAATATAAAAGTATTGTTAATTCATATCAAATTAATTATTTAAATTAAATAACACAAACTATCTCATAATCAACATATGTCATTAAACTTAATCAAATAGTAGTTAATCAACTAATCAACTATAATAATTCATGAATCAAACTGGTTATTCAACTAGAGAGAAATCATGATGTAACATCTTTCCCCATAAAACTAGGCATCATTTCAATGATATTTATTCAAACATAAGTTATGAAAAAAAAAATTATTCAACAAAAAAATTAATATAATATACAACATCAAATCAAGCAAACAAATATAGAAATAACTTGTAAAACTCATCATAATCCTCTCAAGTGGCACTATCTTCAAAATATTGGTCTTACAAGACCTTACAATGTGACACTTATCTATTATGTAAATGAAGTTTGTGAGTGTCAATTACTTTGATTGGTTCTTCCATGATCACACCAAGATATATAACTTACAAAGCATTTCAATACAACACATGTAAAGGATCATAAATATAATTTTTAAGATAAGACACATGTAAGACATTATGTAAAAGAGCTAGAGCTGGTGACAATGCAAGCCTATACATTACAGAGTTGACTACTTCTAAAACTTTAAAGAGTCCCACATATCTTGATGAAAGTTTTGTTGACTTCCTAAATTTTAATCAAGATTTTTTGAGGCTTAACCCATAGAAACACTTTATCACCAATAAAAAACTATCTAGCTATTCTTTTCAGATCAACATAACTTTTTTGTCTATTGTTGACCTCAACCAAACTCTATTTTATTGCCTTGACTTGCTCTTCCATTTTTAAAAGTATCTCAGGTCTAAATACTACTCTATCTTCCAACCTTTCCCAACTGATTGATGTTTTACACCTCTTTTATGGATCCATCATCAATTTTGATTGGTATGAGTTGTTGTAAGCAAACTCAATCAATGAAAGGTACTCTTCTCATGTGTATTATTGATCCATATAATACATATGAAAAAGATCCTTCAAAATCTAATTAACTCGTTCTGTCTGTCCATTAGTTTGCGGGTGATATGCAGTGCTAAAGTTCAATTACGTATCAAGAGCTAAATTCAGAGTCAACCTAAATTTATAAGTCATCATTAGATCATGATTCAAATTAATCTTCTCTAGAAAACCATGTAATCGATCTAATGCCTTTATGAATCTTTTCGTAAGAGTATGTATCATCAATAAAATTATCTAGTATAAAAAGAGCTACCTTGATTAGTTTTTCAACTACTACCAAGATCATGTCATACATGTTCCATGATAATGACAAACTTTGGATAAAGTCCATACTAATCACCTACCACTTCCACTCTAGTATTTCATGTGAATACAATAATCGAGTTGGATGTACATGTTCAACTTTCACATGTTGACATTCTAGACAATGAGACACACAATCTATTACATTTGTTTTCATTCATTTCTAAAAATAGAGTGGTCTAAACTCAACCATGAGCTTTTTTATTTTTGGATGTCATGAATATGGAACATTATGCAATTCCTTTAGTATTATGTTTATATCTCCCTATCAGGTACATACATCCTACAATTATACCATATAAGATCATCTCTATACTAGGCCTATGACTATTAACATGAATTAGAATAAGAATTGGAAGAAATATTACTCTATTTCTCAATGTGTAGAAGAATTGTCAAGTGATTGCTAAATGTATTTGGAAAGGCCTTGATGTGCTTATATAGAAGAATATTTTTAATATTTTTATTAACCAACCTTGTTAAAAGTATGGAAGGGATAAATTATAATGCATTAAATTTAAAAATTTACTGCTACAGCATGAGAGACAAGGAAACACTAGTAGACAAGGCCACAATATGATCCTCTCTATGTAGTGTAGTCTTGTCCTAGAAGGACAAAGACTGCCAGGATCTATTTGATAGAAGTTTGTTGGTAGAATAAGGATGTCTGAATGATGTTATGAGTAGTTGTAATATAGTGACTATAATATTTAATGCTCCCATAGAGATTGAAAGTTTATGAAATGATGAATAGTTCAAGCAAAGGTAAGGATGTCAATATTAAACATTATCAAGTACTTAATGATTAATTTTGAGTGTCAAAAAATTTAATCTTAAATTTGAAGTTCATTTCACTGTGACATAGATGTCTTTCTATTTTTTTATATAGTTTAATTGAAAGCTCGTAATATCTTGTCCATACGATAAAGTTTGGATCCCCTTTTTGTCCTAGAAATATTTTATTAAGATTAACACATTAGTTTAATTAATTGACATGATTTATCACCATGGAAATTTCTAAAGAAGGTAACAAAGTTATTAATAATTGTAATATGTGAAAGATAGAAAACAAGGTCCTTGAGGTTGATTTTAAGTTATAAATTTCTATGGGATTTTTATTCATGTATATTTAAGTTATTTCAAAAGGGTCCTCGTAGATAATTATATCGATAGGCATTCTAAAATAGGAGTCGAGAGTGGTTGTGGACTATAATGTCTATGAACTATTAACAATTAATGACCACCTTAAATTTGACATCCATTAACTTGTCATAGGATAGTTTTGACCTTAAATTTGATATTAAATTCATTGTCATATTGAATGTTTTCCTCCTTACTTGGAGAATTCAATTACAAATGCAAAATAGACACCTCAAGATTAATAATTGTTAATATTTTGAATATATATATATATATTATCTACTATAATTATACATTATATATTTTATATTATAATAATATGTTTAATGAATATATGTATGGTAAGAGTGTTTCTTATCTTATATATAATTAAAATAATGGCTGTTATATATATATATATATATATAACAGCCATTATTTTAATTATATATAAGATAAGAAACACTCTTACCATACATATATTCATTAAACATATTATTATAATATAAAATATATAATGTATAATTATAGTAGATACTATATGATATTGATATAGTATAATATTATAATTAATAATATAAAATTATATTAGTGAGATGAAAAATGAGATGGCTCCAAATTGTCTAGTAATCTCTACTTGGACATAAATTTGGTGAAATTGTGTTGTGTCTAAGATGCCAAGTTTTATGACCATTTTTCATTATTAGGTCTACTAATTGATAGTTGTACCTTTATATCAAGTCAAATTATAGGTGAATGTTAAAAAAAAATTGTTAAGTATTTAAAAAAAATTGATTAAAATTGTGAAGCCGGCCATGGGATTGAATCACTATGAGTCTTGGCCAATGCATTTAATAGAAAGGTGTGCCACTCGATATTGATGCCACATTTTGTCACCAATATAACATGCATAATGGTGGATTCTAGTAATGGAGGAAAATTAAAAGGTAGAAAACTCACAACAAAAGATGCCAAACATAACTCGAATTTGAACACATTTTTTGAATCTGACATCAGATATGTTGATTTCAATAAACTATGAACATCCCCAAAAAAAAAAAAAAAAATGCATTTGCAATAATTCATCAGTTGGGGCTGCTAACATTCTTTGTTACAGTCTCAAGAGTGGAACACATTTTAGATCGAGTGATAATTACATTATGGAAATTGCCCAAAAACACACCAAAGAAGATAAGAATAAAAGGAAACTATGAATTTTCATATAATTAACAATAGTTATTTGGTGAGGAAAGATCGAATTTCATGTACATGATACTAGAGACATAGATTAAATATAATGTAAACAATGGTATATAAAGATGAATCCTTTTTTGGACCAATTCAAGATCAATTTTCAATTACAAAATTACAAAGTCAAGGAAACCAACATACACATTTCATGTTATGAATAAAATCAACACCAATCTACAAAAAGAACACAAATGATGGCATTACCAACTTTATATATATATATATATATATATATATATATATATATATATATATATATATATATATATATATATAGAGTCAAGGAAACCAACATACACATTTCATGTTATGAATAAAATCAACACCAATCTATGGAAAGAACACAAATGATGGGATTACCAACTTTATATCTTTATATATATATATATATATATATATATATATATATATATATATATATATATATATATATATATATATATATATATAGACACACACACACACACACACACATATGTATATATACATACACACACACACACACACACACACACATATATAAATAACTTGTGTTGTATACATACTCAATTAAAATATAGATAAAATATACATACAAATGATGACATTACCAACTTTGTGTGTGTGTGTGTGTGTGTGTGTGTGTGTGTGTGTGTGTGTGTGTAATTTGTGTTGTAGATATACTCAATTAAAATATAGATAAACTATATGAACATCCCCATATAAAGAGCCATGAGAAAGAGAGAAAATTTCATTATAAATGCGATTTCACTTTCCCTCCAACAAGTAGAAAAATCTTTCTTGAACTATCTGACGACAATAATGACTAGGGAATAACAACATCAAAAAATATTTTTAGTACTTTACAATGCAAATGCTTTGAATCCACCATTATGTTTGACATGTTTTTGGTAGTATTAAAAATGAGTGAAAGTGATTACATAGAATCAATTAGAAGCATGCTTAGACAACCAAGAATTTTATTGAAATGGAAACCATCACAAGAATGGACTAATAGTTTTTCCAATAAAATGCCCCAACTATGGCAAGCAAATATAAATACACACTTCATATTAAATGCTTATGATGTATCTTCTTATTGCACTTCCTACACGACACAACTTGAGAGGACAATGATGATTGAATTTGAAGTAAGTTGTAAAAAACATCAAACAACAAACATAAATACTATTCAAATGATATATAACCTAGGAAATACATTTATCAATAGATAACAAATGTCTCTCAACAAGTTTTCCACATAGTCCTTTCATTTCCATTAAATAATTGCTCAATGAAATGCATATTCATAAACACAAGCCCGTTGAGAACAACACACATTTATCCTAAAACCTCAAGCACTCTTGAGCCATGAACCCAATGAATAAGAAGACACCATGTGAAAATCTATAGACTATTATCTATAATGCCCTAAATAACTAAGAGACATTTCTATTACAAAATTTATTTTAGAATAGCAAAAAATGGAAAGAAATTTCAAAAGAATATAAAACCCCATAGCATTCAATTTATCAAATATAATAAACATATTCACATTTAAACTCCTGAAAATAAATATTATTGTTATACATCCCTTTTATGGGGGATGAAAATACAATAAAATATGGTTATCTAACTTGGACATATGCATATACTTTCCATGAAAAAATGATAAAAAGAAATTAGGCTAAATTCACTTATGATATTAACTCTACTTGGGGTGGCATACATGAACTCCTTGATAAAGATTAATTGGAAAATGACATGATTGACATAATCAACTTGAACGTAGAAAACAATGGCATCACAAATGAACACTAATGATCTCAAATTTTATTTACACTTCCTACAAGTCATAAAATGAAAAATGTAACATGAAAAACTTCGAAATAGGAAGCACCCATTTATATCTGACAACTTAAACTACTAAAAGGTGAGAATAACATTGAACAAAGAGTAGCAACAGATTTTTAAAGTTATAGTAATGAAAAATGAATTAGCCCATCCAAAGCACTACACATATTCTTAAAAGGTAGTGTTGACACATGCAAAACATTTACTACAAAAGTCATATATGTGACACTAGTTCATTTGTATAATAAATTCAATGGTAGTGATCTTCATAAGCTAAAAGGGCTAGTGTTAGTATACACAAGAAAATCATCTTATAATGTTGGTGTATTGATGTTGACTCTGCTTTTCTCCTACCCTTTAACAAGTACAAACTTATTCTGTTGTGTACTAAAAATATTTATGCAATGACAAAGCACTATGAATAACTATGAGTACATCTCATAGACAAAATATCACTTCTAGGTGCTTGATTCTTGTATTCAATAGACAAGATACTATGAGATATAATGTTTTTCCCTAAAAATTACTTCGTAAATGTAGACATACTTATCTACAAAGACATTTACCATGCACAACCTGTGAATTATTGTCTAATTTTTGAACATCCAAAAATAAGAAATGAACTAAAACCATATGACTTTTGAAAAACAGTGTGAAAATTTATAAATTGAAAACAACAATGCATCAACAAAATGAAAATTGTGTACCAGTTATTAACCTATTCTACACAAGATCTCAAACAATTCTAATATAGCTTATATAAATGAAATGATTTTACAACCTGCACCTAATGATCCAACATTCCCATATGTCTATTACAAAAATGATAATGTTAAAAAATTAAATTCTAGAATGTTTTCATTAGTTCTTGGAAATAAAATTATCATACATGCAATTAAGAAACAATAAGATATGCACGACACAACACAAGCCCATTCTCATTCATCGCATCTACCTCCTCCAATTGACTTGAAGCCTTGAATGCTATTAGAAATATATGTTGGAAATTATGACATTTAAGATGGATTAGTTAATGGATCACATAGAACATTCAAAACACACACAATTATAAATGATACAAACATGATCTAGATCAAATTCAATGTCCTACATATTGGACACAACCAATAAAAAAACTAGTTCTCTTATACAATAACTCCATTAAACATGATTGTACACCTAGCTTGTGTGTTGTTAAGCCTCTACAATATACATTTAAAAAAATGTTCCCAAATAATTCCTAAATGATTTCCAATATAACTCACATGTGCACAAATAATGCATAGATCCCAAGGCCTCAGAATGAACAATCTTGCATTTAATCCTTCTAGTGTAACACATCATGACTTAGCATATACAATGCTCTCACATGTATAAAATATCAATTCAATTTAGTTCCTTCATTAAAATAAAGAATTTCAACGTGAAAAAATAAATAAATTTTTCATTTACAAACAAATGCCAAATGGAAATTAGAACAAGATCTAATTAACATATACATAAATAATTATACTCTTATTTCATTATTGAATACAAGAAGCCTCTAAATACAAATGGAAGATGTAATGAGTGACTATGAAATAATGCATTACGATGTATTGTGTTTTCAAGAGACAAATATATCACATATTGCAACAATTCAAGTACATAACAATGACTCATTTTCACAAAATCATGATTTGCATTAAAAAAACATGTTGTTATTTGAAAACAAACAATGTGGAAGCCATATTGAAAATCATAACCAACCATAGACAAGAAATATCAATTGCCAAATTATATGTAGCAGCAAATGCTAATATTTCAGATATCATATCTATAACTAATGATGCATTGGCTAATAAAATTAAAAAATCTAACACATATATATTCTAGGTGACTTCAACATCAACATCAACGAGCAAAACAACAATGCACAAATACTAAAAATCCACTTCAAAACCCATAATATGCATTACCTAATAAAAAAACAAAACATAGTTCCAATACCTATTATCAACCACATATGGTTAAACATACAAGGCTAAGAAGATCATGTTTACAAAACTGATTGCTATTGGAGCAAATATGACACTATTTACCTAGCTATACACAATAACCCTCCACACCAATAATAAATCAAGATCAATTTTAAACATGTAATTATGTATCAAAATCAAACATATAAAATAATACAATACAACAATGCAAAAGTCCAAATAAACTCAAAAAACCAAAAAGATTCAAACCTAACACTTTTCTAATACAAATACCAACTACATGGTATTCATGTATAAATATGACATGTTTTCCTTCTACCAATTATCTACTTATTTTTTCAATCAAAATATTGTTACATGTACTTACACATTTTATTAGATTCCTCCTCCTCCTAATTTTATCACATCATTACAACCAACATGAAAAGGTCAATACAAAACATACAAGATGACAAACCATTAGAGAGTGAATTAAAAAGGTATGCAAAAACAAACTCATATTTTTCAAAACTTCACATTACTTCACACCTATTAACATTTTGCTCTTTTTTCCCCAGTAAAATAGCACCCTACTCTGGCTTGATAATAATTGATGACCTTTGCATTCACAAAGTTGGCCATATATTTGAAGTAGAAATACTTTTCAATTACAAAGCAAAGCTACAAGAAGAACAAAACAAAAAAATTCTACATGTTAATTAAAAAAATGTAAAATGAGAAATGATAGTTACTCTGAATATAACAAACCACCTAATTCAAATATACAAAAACAAAATTACTATAGGGAAACCAATACACATAAAACACTTTTGAATTACGCCAAAAACTAACTATGATAATGGAGATTGTGACATCATATTATTATTCATTGAATCCAACACATTTTGAGGTATACCACATGTTTTCACATATTAGTTCATACTAGAATTTAAATTAATCATTTGCTAAACACTATCGATGCATATGCAATTGGTATAACTGCGACAATTGTAACCTTTGCAAAAAACTATGATATTCAACTCATTTTAGAAATCAAGGATGAGGATTCCAAAGATGATGCATCACAAGAAAGCTATCATCCCCTCATATACCCTACAATTTCAATCATGTTTTGTACCTTCAAGAAGTTAAGGTGGTGCACTTCATTCTATGTGTTGTTAGTAAAGTTATCTAGCTTGATAGCCTTGTTTTGAAAATTAATCATGGTATAGACCGTGAAGGTTTAATTTCATTTATTTTCTCAAAATGGTGGTCGTATTATGTGGATTATGGATCTAACTCCATGCATCATGTCATCTAGGTGATTTTTAATATTGATAACCACTCTTTTTGGATCATTAATGTGTAAGACTCAAATGTCGCTCATGAAAAGGAAATTTTATGGCATTGGATTGCTAAAAAAATCCTAAATGCCCTTTGGGAGATAATCTATGATTTTGATATGGTAGAGCAACCCATTGAAAAGATCAATCATCCACTAATGCATTGGATAATGGGTGAAAGGGAGCCTCAGATTTTCATTCACAATAAATTTGGGTTTTATGACCCTAATCCACATGTCATCCCATGTTTAATTTTTGGTACACGTGGTCCAACCTTTGAGGTGGATTTGATTGTGTGCTTAAGTGAATTGATTGGACTATGCTTTCCACCCAACCATACTTCTCATTTAACTATGTTTTTTTCATTTCCAATTGAATCCATGCTGAATTTTGTCCTTTTACATCATTCACCTATTCTGATTTCACATCACTTGGCAACTCAAGTAGCCCAAAATCCAAAAATGCATTTTTTAATGAATATTGTGCTTTTGGAGCATAAGCTCACCATTACTCACATTCACAGAGTTTGGAACCTCATCCCTTGGCTATCAAGGAATTAGGTTAGATCCAATGGTGGTTGATGCTCTCACATGTGTTGAGCTAAAAATCATATGGAATAGCTATGACTTGAACCTAGGACCTTCCATTTGCTGCTGGAGTGCTCTATCAACTGAGCTACTGGACCTTCTATGGCCAACCCATCATTGGTCTAGGTGTGGCTTATTTCCAACACCCCCCTTAATCCTTCTACATTTGTTTGGGGCTCCTTTCTTGGCTTTGATACCACATGTTGAGCTACAACTCATATGCACTAGCTAGGACTCAAACCTAGTACCTTCCATATACTGCTAGAGTGCTCTACCAATTAATATACTAGCTCCTCTATGGCTAGCTCATCTTTGGTCTAGGTGTGGATTATTTCCAACAACATGCACTGCTCAGTTTATCCAAATTTATGGCTAATGACTAGTAAAGATAAGACAATGATCCTACTCCACCACCTTTTTTGAGTTGATCCATGTGATGGTGATGCTTGAGCAAAATCCTTTATACAAGCCTTTGTAATTTAAAGTGGCATAACTTAGGCAACTAATTCATATTAAAAATAATTACAATGTTAAGGGGGCTCAAATCTTGGCCCATTTTCATTGGCTCAAAATGGGTGATAGGGTCTTCAAGGAATTATTTCACATGTTCAAAGCCTAAGATGCTACCTAATAGATTAAAGCCATTCAGGATGTTGGCCAATGCCTTATTGAAGTATCATATATGATCCAAGTCTTCATGTGGCACTACCAATAAGTTTTCAAAGCCTAGGAACCATCTTTCAAATCCCAGGAACCATCCTTTGAGTGACAACAAGCCCTTGGCCAATGCTTTTCAATTATTCCCTAAAATTAAACTTCACATAGATAGTTGCTTACAATAGGATAATCTCCATTAAGGACCTTGCGGAGGCTACCATGCAAATGGGAAACGACAAAGCTCTTAGATGTGATGGATTTCCTTGTGAATTATATAAATAAATATGGTACACTATTGGGTTAGACCTATATCAGGTCTACTTGGAAGCTTTCAATACCCATTCCTTATAAATTAGCATCAATAAAGGACACATTAAATTCATTCCTAAATAGGGAGATCCTGAGCTAATTATTAATTGGTGGTCCATTACTTTATTCAATGTCTTATACAATATCATTGCTAAAGTGCTTGTGTTCCATCTTTGCCATCTCTTTCCCTTGATTTTCATACCTAAACAAATGAGATTTGTTTAAATTAGATACATATTAGATTATATCATGTCCATTTGGGATTGTATGGAATGGGCTGAAAGATCTAATCAAAAATTCATGTTCATTAAACTTTATTTTGATAAAGGATATGACCGTATTAAATGGTCCTTCATTTTAGCTATGTTGGAAACATTAGGGTTTGGACCTACTTTCTTGAAATCAATTTAAATGTTTTGGCTCTCTTTTCCATCAATGGCATCAGCTTTGAATAATTTTGTCTCTTCAGGTCCATTCATCAAGGATGTCCATTAGTGCATACTTTATATGGGCTTACTATCGAAGGCTTCAAATATCTCTTAGCCAATGTTGATCTCAAGGTCTTGCTTGAGGCATTTCTATCCCTACTGAGGAACCCTCTCAACTCCTTAATAGTCATTTCTTTGATGACTCCTATATTTTTTTCCTTAGAAATGAATTCATGGGAAACCCAAGTGATGTTTCCCCACATCCATGGATGACACCAGAGGTAAAGCCACTGGCATTGACTTTGGAATGTCTGACCTAATGGGGACATCATGTGAGGCCCAACATGATAGAGGTGTTCAACTTGGGGAATTGGACCCTGAGACCTCCCACATATTAAAAAAAACACTCATCCGCATGAGCTAGCCTATTGGGCTTATGGATCCTCTATTACTCTTATTGAGGATGATAATAATGTTGAAAATGTCATGCAATGTCTAGATAATTTCTACATTGCCTCCAGATCTTTTATTCAATGGAAAAAGACACAATGATATAGACAACCCTTCCTCCCTTTGCCTCCCTAGGTGTGTTAATAAGATTTGAAATGGCTTCAACATGATGAGATTTTCAAATTTATAGGCATCCTTTTTGCACTTCAAGCTTCCCATTCTATCCTTTAGCAATATGTGGTAGACTAGGTTATGAAAAATATATCTTATCGGATAACGAAATCCCTATCCTTTGCCATGAAATTTCAAGTGTGTTCTAAGGTACTTTTTGCTACTCATGTTTATTATTATTCCTATTGGGTACCCTAAAAAAACTCTATTCATAAGCTTGAAAATTTTCTTAGAGATTTTATTTGGGCCAATTCTTCCACTATTAAATGTTTCCATAGGGTTTCTTGGGAGTATTGTTATTTCCCTGAGGAGGTTGGAGGGATGGGGTGGTTGATTGAATTTTTTTGTGCGGTTCTCTATGCCAAATGGATTATCCATGCCATTGAGGGGATTGAGGCATGGAAATTTTTACTCTGACATTATATCTTTGGGGGTACTCCTCATGGTTGTTCCACTTGGAAAGGGTTAATATTTGTTAACATTTTCAATCTCTTCACCCTATGGAATTTGTTGGGTCCTTCATGATTAAAAGCATTTGGAAATCTTGAGAAAAGATTAGGCTCTAGTTACTATGGAATGGCAATGGAATTAGAGATGGTATTTCTATCAACCATCACTCCTTATGGTGATCCCCTATAATCAATTTCCATGTTCTTCCTCCTGCAAAAGTTCCTTGGATTCATTCCCTAAAGTTTTTTAGAAGAGGAATTCAAACTATGCAAGACTTATTTTTCAAACAAACTCGATTTTTTCTCCCTTGGGTGAATGTGAAATCTAAATATAAATTATCCTCTACAGATAAGGAATCTTACAAGGATATCATTGAACATGTCATCCTTGAAAATATGATACACAAAATCTTTGTTACCTCTTCTCGCCCTTGGTGGAAGACTAGAAATGGTCTATTGACACCCCTTTCTAGAATTATACTACTTGTAAGGGCTATGAATGGTTGACTCCTCATCTTACGATGGTTGATAAGCTCAATGCCAGATGAGATGTTTAGTACCTGATTTTTAATTAGGTTAGATGTTTCCAAACTGTTTGGACTTCTTGTGTTGATCCTAAGTTAGCTCACTTTGCTTGGTGTTCATTCCGTCAAGGGCTTTCGCTTAGGAGGCATTTGGTGAAAATAGGGATGGTTCATCCATCATGCCCATTTTGTGGGAATTTAGAGACTATTATGCACTTTATTTTAGTTTTTCCCTCAGGTCCAAAATGTGTGGAGTTAGATTCATGATTTCTTCAACCCTTTTCATTTAGAGCCTTTCAGTTGGCATCATATCCTCCGAGGTGCTAGTCCTAAGATGTTGCTGAAGAACAC
Organism: Torreya grandis; assembly: GCA_037957365.1. NCBI lineage: Eukaryota > Viridiplantae > Streptophyta > Pinopsida > Cupressales > Taxaceae > Torreya > Torreya grandis. The sequence continues at coordinate 2,678,975 of JARHVA010000462.1, forward strand.
CCAAGTTTGGCATACTTTTAGAATACAAATTTTGTTTTGGATATGGAAAGAATCCAATTCAATTTTATTTTCTAATGTTGTTGTTGATCGCATTTTTTTGTTTATAACAAGTCTATTGTTATATCTAATGTTCTTTTGTAGATTCAAGTTTAGACTAATAAAGTTACTATAGAGCTCAAACATATACATATATTAATCCATCATTAGCATGATGCCCTATGTAATGTGGGTCATAATCCACCTTCTTACCCAAGGATTAATCCACCAAATGGTGAAAGTGGCACTCCACAAGGAGGGCATTGACGTAGTCATTTTTGTTGTTTCTCTCGCAATCATGTCTAGGGATCTCCTTAGTACCACCATTCTTTCTGTTCCATATGATTTTTAGCTCAACACATGTGAGAGCATCAACCACCATTGGATCCAACCTAATTCCTTGCTAGCCAAGGGATGAGGTTCCAAACTCTGTGAATGTGAGTAATGGTGGGCTTGTGCTCCAAAAGCAAAATATTCATTAAAAAATGCATTTTTGGATTTTGGGCTACTTGAGTTGCCAAGTGATGTGAAATCAGAATAGGTGAATGGTCATAAAGGACAAAATTCAGCATGGATTCAATTGGAAATGAGAAGAACATTGTTAAATGAGAAGTATGGTTGGGTGGAAAGCATAGTCCAATCAATTCGCTTAAGCACACAATCAAATCCACCTCAAAGGTTGGACCAAGTGTACCAAAATTTAAACATGGGATGACGTGTGGATTAGGGGTCATAAAACCCAAATTTATTGTGAATGAAAATCCGAGGCTCCCGTTCACCCATTGTCCAATGCATCAGCGGATGATTGATCTTGTCAATGGGTTGCTCTACCATATTAAAATCATAGATTATTTCCCAAAGGGCATTTAGGATTTTTTTAGCAATCCAATGCCATAAAATTTCCTTTTCATGAGCGACATTTGAGTCTTACACATTAATGATCCAAAAAGAGTGGTTATCAATATTAAAAATCACCTAGATGACATGATGCATGGAGTTAGATCCATAATCCACATAATACGACCACCATTTTGAGGAAATAAATGAAATTAAACCTTCACGGTCTATACCATGATTAATTTTCAAAACAAGGCTATCAGAGTAGATAACTTAACTAACAACATATAGAATGAAGTGCACCACCTTAACTTCTTGAACGTAGAGAATTATTCCCCAAAAAAAATAGTTTAAGCCATTAAAACATAATGTGAGATATTCTTGCTATATTTTAGCTTAGATCATATCAAGCTAATAAGACCCACACTATTATATTGTATTAAGTTCTATAAAACTCTAAATTCTTCAATTTGTGATTTGACACGTCCACAATGATGGTTGTTATGGGAAATTTCTAAAGCAGAGGAACGTATCATATTACATGCATTAAGTTGGCAGCAATAATCTGTTTTTTTCTTGTTTATACAAAATCAATACAACTTTGCATTTTGAGAAATCTGTGTACCCAATCGTGATACAATCCTTGGATGTATTGAATTAGCGACCAAAAGTTTGTATAAAACATTGCTCTGTATTGATCATGAGGACATTGAGGCTCATGCTCTACAACATGTAGTTTACCACTTAGCTACTATAGTTGAAGGCTTAACCACATTCTAACCTGCACTTAATTTTTATGGTCTTCGTTTCTCTCGAATAAATATTCATATTGCCTCATCAATATTTCCACTCGACATGTTTCTTGTGTTTTACTCTCCAGCTTTAGCTGTATTGCAAAATCCCATAAATCTGAACTAGAATTAAAATACTTGATGGGTCCCAGACCTATAGCAGTAGTGCCTGGCTACAAAACTTCAGACAAATTAAGAGCCTTTTTCTGTTTCCTCCATTTTGGTTGGGTGTATTCATGGCTACACTTAGCAAGATTAATTGGATAGAGATCTACGAGTTATAGTGTCCAGGGTAAAGTGGTGGTTCTGAAAGGGGGAGACTCGGGTATTGGAAGACGGTGTGTTACCATTTTGTTTTATAAGGAGTCACAATCGCATTTGTATATGTATCCATTGTAGAAGAAATAGATGTCGAGGAGCCCTGAGTTTAACCAACACTTACAAATTGGTGGGGTCTACCTTCTCCACAAATCACAAAATTCATATTAAAAAATGTTAAATATTAAAAAAAATTGTAATTGGTTGCTCAACTAAAATCAATGAATTTGTGAATGCTAAATAAATTTACCCATCGAGAAGATTCTTGAGAAATCAATTCTATACAAGAAACCGTATACCCAAAACACATGAAATTCATGTGATTGATTTAAGATGCAATGAACAATGTAGAAAAGTACAATACTTTAGAAGAACTCTACACACTCACAATTTGATTTTTATGCATATAATCAACATATAAATTGAATAGCAGGTTGTAGAGGAGGATGTGAAAACATATGAGCTAATAGAAATATTAGTGAACAATGCAACATAGCAGCACCCATTTCTTAAAATTGAAGACCTAGATCCTTATAAAGTGGAATTGAGAGAGATCTACATCTCAACTAAAAGTGAATGAGAAATTATTGGAATGAATCGCAAGAGATTTATCGAAGTAAAATGAGAAACACAGATGTGAAAATGAAAACATAAAAGTTTGGTGAGATACTTACAACATGATGATCAATTTTTGCATGATCATACTTAAATAAAACGAGAAAAATAAATATGAAAATGAAAATATAAAAGTTCGATGAGAATTTACAATATGATAATCAATTCTTGTATAATCAAACCTAAATAAAATGAGAAAAATAAATATAAAAATCAAAACATAATAATTTAATAAGATACCCACAATATGATGATCAATTCTTGCATGATCATACCTAATTCTTTGTTTACAATTCCTATCAGTAGTTTTTGAAAAAAAAAAATCTCATACTATCATTTGGTATACTTCTCAATGAGTTATAGGAATCTCTTAAAAGTTTTTTATCTAATAGAACTGGCTTCAAGGTGTCACCCATGCCCGTAGGGTTAATTTCATCAATTACATTGTTATTGTGTATAAGGCAAATACATAGAGCATTATGTTAACAAAACAAAATTTATCGCTACTCACACACATGAATAACAAGGTTCCAAACATTGAGTAGGTTGACATCAAAGAGGCTCGTTTCTCTAGCATATATAAAGAGCTACTATATAAATTTTCACTCGTTATATGCCTATTGGATAACAGTAAGTATTATGACTGCATCAACATTGAATTCTTCTTTCTACTCAAACATGAAAATTAAATTGCCTCTTAGTTGCATTATACTCGTAAAAATTCACAAGTCATTACATAAATATTATTTATGACATACCTTCTAAAATTTTAAAGAATTTAGTTTTTGAGCAATCAAGAATTAAAACGGAATAATAACTTCAAGGTTATTTCCTTATTTGATAGTTGCTGAAAGTTCTTTACAAAATATGCCAACAAAATATTGTTATGCATACTTGTTAGTGTCATTACAATTATCTTCTTCTATGTGGAGTGCAGTTAGAATTCAAGTGTATAATAAATCAATTTTAAAAAAATCATTAGACTAGGATAGGCATAAATACGAATGTAGTTATAGTGATTGCGAGAAGTATTAAAGAAATTTAAAAAAAAAAATCGACAATTGAATAGTCAAATTATATCCGTGATTTCATTACAATTTATCAATTTTTTCCTCTTCCCACTTTATAATATAATTTAAAAAAATGTGATTGCACCGTCATTGAAACATGATACATGTTGTGATTATTTAGTATTTACTTCTCTTTTTAAACCCTATGTAAATTTTCATAGGTACAAGGAACACTATCAATTGCAAATGTATATTACATATCTTTTTAACTCATTTGAAAGAAATGCAATATGCCAATTGAAACCCTTCAACTACCACAAAGTGCAACTCTACATTGCACCCCCTGTCAAGAAGAAAGTCATTATGCTTATACCTATTACTTAATTTAAAATTTAAAAATTGATAAAAATAATAATCGACAATGCGTCCTTTCAAAGCTCCGCTATTGAAAACATTACTACTTGTATTAACAAAAAATTCTTCCTGAAAACTACGTAAAGAACAAAATTGCTACCATCTTTACACTTCAAAGATTCTCTATTGAACCTAGATTTACACTCAACCAATACAAAACATTATAGATGCCAACATAACAAACTATAATAAAAATATGTGAAAACATTACCTACCCATCTCAAACCCCCCCTTTTTTTTAATATGCTAACATACACACCATACTAATACTTACAATTTCTTTCATTTTACAAAGTGTTTTTAAATGTCTCGTTTATGTGACACATTTTTAATACTTGATTTTCAATAAAACAATGTACCACTTAATACGATGTTCGTTAAATTAAAATTGATACAATCATAAAAATACTATGAAACAATATCAATAATTTATTTATTTTATGTATTATTATAAAAATACTAATTTTATTGAAATATCAATTTAATTATTACATATTCTTTTTTAAGTTTCTTTTTCAAACTTAATATTAAATTCTTAAAATATCTATATTTATATATTTCAATTACTTCATAAATTTAATTATTTAATTATATTTCTTAATCATCAAATTAATTTCTAATACAAATATTTGTAAACAAAGATTCAACCACAAACAATTTTCCAAAAATAAAAACTAATCATTACATAACCCTTATTTCCAAGCATACATAATTCTTCCATTTTCGTTCATTGTCTCCTATTCAAAGTCAAATTTATCGCTTATGTTAGCAATGACATACTCCCTGTACATTTTCTTTCTTATTTGATAAGATTTGTCCAATAAAACTTTAATTTTTACGTTGAAAAACCTAAGTCTAAAATGAAAAAATAAATAAATAAATAGATTGTTTGGCCTCTAAGTTTCCTTAAAACCCCCAACCTACTGACAAACAAACCACACTTAGAAATGCCTCATACAACGAATTCTCCCATTCAAAGTAATTTGTATGGACATGACGAAAGCAATTGCATAAGATTTGTGGTTACGTATGGGATGAGATTATTTGTATGGACTTTATATAATTTAATTGTGATGGTTTTTCCTAACAATTTTGGGTGGGGCTATGATGTGTGTTTTTTTCTTATCCATTTGAACCACTTCATTACATGTGATTATTTCGTATTAAATTTTTTATTTTAATTGTATTTAGATTTTCACAAGTACAAGCAATACTATCAATTGCAAATGCATATTTTATATATGTTCAATTTATTTGTAAAAAATGCGGTATGTCAATTGAAAACCTTTAACTATTAGATAATGTAACTCTACATTGAATCCCCTGTCAAGAAGAAAGTCACTATACTTATACCCATTACCTAATTTGTAATTTAAAAATTGCTAAAAATAGCAATCTACAATACTTTCTTTTAGGGCTCCGCTATTGAAAACATTACTACATGCATTAATAAAAAATGCACATGAAGACTAAATAAAGAACAACATTGCTAACATCTTCAAGCTTCAAGAATTCTCTGTTGAACCTAGATATATATTCAACCAACATAAAGACATTATAGATGCCGACATAACAAACTATAATAAAGGTATGTCAAAACATCACTTACCCACCTCAAACCCATTATTTTATTTTTTTAATATTTATGCCGTAAGCGTGTATACTAGAAAGAAGGCACTAAAAATTCGTTTACAGATCTTTGGATGTCGTTCCTATCTTTTTCACTACCAATTATCATTTTTACCCAATAAACCATGCCATAAAATTATAAACTACCCATGTCCACATCACGTCACCAAAACCATTTTAAAGTTGTTACACATTTTGTCTCACTTCTATTACTTTCAATGTTTCCATTAATCGTTCGTTGAACAAATTCACTATTGGAGTCTTATAATGCAATATTTATTTTATATTTTAAATACCTGAAATGAAATCAAGTTCCACATCAATCATTATGAATGTCACAACCAGCAATGTTGAAAATTTAACGACATTTACTCGAACTTACATACATCCAAAACCACGACAACAATATCTAATTACAGTTAGTCAGTATAAGAAGATAGATCAACTCACTCTAGAACAAATTTAAGACAAAATTCCCTTACTAAATGGTACGGAAAACTGTCTAAAATTCAATTGTATATAGTACAGGCCGGTTATAAATTGTACAACTTCAAGCACGCATTCATGAAAATGGTGCCACCACTTCTGCATAACCTCATCGGTCTGCAAGAGGATGAAGGGCACAATACTGAAGGGATTGTTCTCTGTAACATACAATAATTTTTTAGTTTCGTTGAGGGCATATTCAACTTCTTTGTCAGCCTGGGACTGGGATTGAAGGAAAACGCCCCTTGCAGAGAGAGATCTGAGAATGCAAGAAAGGCAACCGAGATGGGGATTTTGGGTGGCAAGTCGCGTGGTGATTTGATGGAGAGAAAGAAAAGCGTGGGGGTCCACACTGCCGATGATATCAGAGATTTTGAGTAGCAGGGTAGATTTCAGAACAAGGTTGGGAACGAAAGAGAAAATGGTGTCGAAAGCTTCCTGAGCCCGTGACTCCAAATTCTGAGCCTCATGGCCATTCACTTCCATAATGTATTATATAACATGTATTATTTGTTATATATATATATAACTAATAATATATACTATTGTAATATTATAGTAATATATCCATATATTATATCATAGTAATAATTAATGTAATAAATATATTTAACATTGTATTGTATTAATAATAATCATATAAATTATATATATAGACACACAGAGACATTACATTAAGGGAAAATATTATAAAAAAAATGGTAGAAGCATTGGAAAATATATTGTATTTTATCAAAAAGACTACTCTTTAACCTAAGCAGCGAAAGTGGGTCAGAGAACAGAGGACAAACTCCAAGTAAACACAACAAGATGACTCATTACAATCATCCAACGAGTATCAGAAAATGGAGGACATACTCCATGAAAGCAAAAGGAGGATACTCTTTGACATAAATGGCCAAAGAGGGCCAATTGCCAAAGAACAAAGGACATACTTTGTGAAGACTTCAGAGCATTACTAAATTAGATGATGAGTCCAGAAAACCATAGCAAGCCTTTAGGAATAGAAATCCCAAAAGAACTACAAGGATATAATGGTAATCCACCAAAAGACACCGAAAAAGGAGAAAAAGTAACAAATAAGAAACAAAATTGATTGATTGGAAAAATTCACCAGATAAAATTTATTCAACACCAAAGGAACCCTATCAACCATCAACAAGTCCACCAGAGTATTGATGTAGATAAGGGCCAAAAATGAACTAATCAACCACAAGAACCATAAAATCAAGTAGAATGTGGTAAACAATTCACTAAAAATACAATTCTCCAAAGCATGAACATATAACATATTCCACACAAGTTAAGGCTATTCCATCTTGCCTTGAATAGGGGTGTTATATCCCCAAGAAAAAGTTAGAGATCCAAGCAAGGGTGAAATTATAGTGTCCCATTAACCCTATAAATCAATGGATCTTTTTTTATGGAATCCCCTGAGCTATTTAAATTCAGGGTCACCTATGATTTCTTTAACAAACCAAAACATACCCAATCACTAACCATGAAGCTTGATTCAATCCTACTTAAGATCACCCTTGAAAAATTGATATGTTTGTCCCATTACCTAGTGACAAAAAAATAGGAGGAAAATAATAACAATGTGCCCCAATCAAGACACACCAAGAACCCTTTAGCTAGACACAACCATTTATGGGTAGATGAATCATTATTAGTCGATTAATTGGCCATGAGGTTGCCAAAGAGAAAGGAAAAGTGGGGTGACAATCCCAATTCCATTTCGATCTTTAGAGAAAAAAAAATGATCTACATTTGTAGACACTAAAACATGCCCCCAAAAATCCTATCTTGACGTCCTCGACTCCTAGTAAATATTTGACTATTCAATACCTATAACCTTTGAATGGAATTTCATATTACTGGATTGATACAAAGTGAAAGTTACAAATATTTCAATGCATGTAATTATTCAATACCTACTATAGTCTACAACTTCTCACAACTCTCAATTTTAATGGTCTATAAGAAGCTTAGTCTGACAATACCTATTTTTAATGACCAACATCACTAAGAATTTAATTAACTAGCTCTTCATCATTGCTAGTTGAGTATATGGCTATGGAGTATTTTCTGTCTTGAATAAAATAGGGTAAAGAGGTGCATAGAGGAGGGAGGTGCAAATAGATGTAGGCCATGCAAGTGGAACATTTGGAGGACCAACATGCAAAGGAGTCTTTCAAGGTGACAAATGAAAGTGTAAGATGCATGTGGCATGCAAACATCGTGTTTCTATGGTGACTGATGTTTAGTACGGTTTGTTTAAGAAACATCCTTTAAATTAAAACTTATATATTATAATATTACATTTAGATATATCATTTCTATAATAGTATCATTACATTAAATAATTTGAAAAAAATAATAAAATATTATTAGTATTTTATAATATCAAAAATTTATTTCTTAAAGTGGATTTTAAGATTAAATGAAACCTTTTATTTTGTTGACATGGCATGTGATAAATGTTAAAACTATTAGTTGCCCCAAAGATGCAGTTTATGTTGGAAGGGGTATAAATTTATATTTTGGTAAAGTGGGTACTTTTAAAGTGAAAGAGTGTAAATTGGTAGTCGTACCACACTTGAAACTCATGATTGTTGACCCTATCTTACATTTTGTTCAAAAAGCATTTGGAAACCAAAAATTGATATTTTTTGTGAAGGTGAAAGGGAAAAATGAGGTTGTGTGTTTCTTCATATGGTGTGGTAATGCGCTATGTGGCAAGGAGATGTTTTTTTTTATGGTGAAATTGAGCAATGTTGAATTGGTGCTGAAGAGCAAACCCATACAAAAAATGCAAGTTGTGAAAGATATCAAGGTGAGCTAGATGGTGATGGTAAGAGACAATGACAAGGTATTTTAATGAGAGACTCAAAGAATCTTGGAAAATTTCAATGACAGGTCACATCTGATAATACAATTTGTAGCTTCCACTGAACTATTTCAATTACCCAATACACAATTGTAATAGGTGTCAGATATCCAATAGCTATTTTAAAAACATAAATAATGTACTATGTGTCAATTTAGACAAGTCTAAAACTAAATTGATAAAAATTCTAACTATGTTAACTAGATAACACCTAATTAGTTGACTTTAAAACTAGTTAGAAAAAAATGGAGAATGCATCTTCAATGAAAGAAATTGTTGGTTCCCAGTTGTACACCTCGTACACTCAGTGTTGCACGCTTGAAAGGAAAATGGCAAGCAATGATGGAAAACCCATTAGTATGTCATTGTAGCTAGGGAAGGGTTCGGCATCAAGATTAGATTGAATGTAGAAAATGACTGAGAGGCACCTACAGAGGGGATGGTTATCTCCCTGCTACTTTTGGCTCTAACTCAACCAAGGTGAGAGAACCTTTGGATTAGCTTTCTCACATGGAGGGATTTTGCAATTCAATATCCATGGGGATTCTTGGTACAAGGAACAAATATGACCAGAGCATAACCAAGTTTGCACACTTCACCCGTGAAGGGTTGTCACATGAAATGCACAAATGCTCTAAGTCATACACAAGCTACTAAAGATAGGTGAAATTGTGACCCCAATCTTCATTTTGAATAATCTTCAACATTAAAGGGACTAAATAAAGATTATAATGCTAGGATTTGAAGCAAAAACTGCAAACACATTCCAAATAAGTGATATTTTATGCATTTATGAGGTAATTAATATGTATAGTTTGCAAGGGATGTATTATTTGTAGGGTAAGATAGGGTAAGATGATTTAGATGATTATAAGATGGAGGGTGGCGTGATGGTGGTTTCCAAATGGCAGGATATCTAGTAGTATTTCATGATAATGTTCTTTAGCAAAGATGCAAAAAAAATTCAAATGCAAGACAATGGTAAACACCAAATGACCCCTAAGAGACTAGAATATAAACTGACACTAGAACTCAAATACTTTCTCCTACTAAATTCATGAACCTAGGGTGTCCTTGAAAGGTATTCAAAAACACATTTCCAAATATAATTGCAGAAAGGGATTTATAATCCTAGGTACATGCTCAGAATGAGAACTAGTAATGAACACACACCCAAATATCCAATCAGCATAAGTTATAAGAATATTATTGTATTTAATTAATAGGATACAATAAAGAACCATAAATATTTTCCACTTGACTTGAAAATAAATATTACAAACATTAACACTTCAAAATGCTACCATGTGGACAAGCATGGTGAGATTGCTCTTTTGACAAGGGAGACATAAACATGCTCTCAAAGCTTACTAATGGCTATATAGATACAATCACCTTAACAAGAGAGATAAAATATACACACAACAATTGATCCCAAAAATATTTCTACAGAACCTAGACTTAGAGAAAAAGGATGCCTAAAACAACAACCTACCACAATCAACAACCAACAATAACCCTAGAACAAAGGATAAAGCCCCTAATTATACATTTTTGAATCTAGAACTATGGGTCACAACTTGAAAAATTACAGAACAAGCCTTCAAGTCCACTAAGATACCTCTAGCGGAAAAATACTCCATGCCACGCCTAAGATCTTCATCCATTTGCAATAACATAATCATTATTCTAAATGCCTCTATAATGAATGATGGAGATTTGCAATAAACTCTTTGATTTCATGGTTGGAAATATCTTCATTTGATCTAGAGGGAGAAAATTGTTTGAAGAGCCAAATAGATTGTCTTTATGTGCAACTTATTTGGAAATGCTCTCCTGTTGACCGATTGTAAATCATGGAAACTTATGGATAGGAAATCTCTTTGTTGTACATGCTAAGGAAAGCCCATTACTTTGTGATGATTAGAATTGGAAAGCTCCAGTTGTGATGAAAACAAAAGATATATGTGGCTATTAAGAAGATATGCTCTGAAATGATAGTTAGATGTTCTTCTATGCTTCAAATCATTGCCACGTCCATGCAAGAACCATCATTTTTAGCTTTTAAACCAAAACTTGGCACATACTGAGGTTTGGCATGCCACATCAGATCTAATTGGGCATTTATGGGGCCTAAGAGTGACTAAGTCAATTGATTATCTCTAATTTAGACACTTGTCACTTCCTCATTAAATCTGACCCCTTTGAAAAGTCCACCTTGGCTCGCATCATTGGATCATCCTTTCTCAAGTAAATGCGAGTCATAGATCATGCATGAGATGCTCAATTTATAACTTCATGGCACACAACTGTGCCACTTGACATTGCATTTTCCTATAGGATCCTTGAATTTTCAACCTTGGCTACACACAATCATATCTAGTTAAGGTGAGCAAGCACACTCTATTGGATCATGATCTGAGGGGTGGAGCATTATTCGATACTTCCTTTTACTTAGCCTCGATGATATGCCACTTAGCATCCCCATGAATTTCTTATGTACCTACATATAGTTGTTACTACTTTGAGTGCCCTCACACCACGTGGAAGTATTTCACTTGATCTCGGGTCTCGTTGGACTGTCAACTACTAGCTCGTACCATCGGATCTTTGGAACATGCTCAAACTTTAAATCATGCCCTATGATCTTGACACTTATCAAGCCTATGATTGTCCTAGGTTCCTTTGACTATTCAACTTTGATTGTGTATCATCAGATCATCTTACTCCATGTAAATGCATGCCATTAGATCTTCCTCTATCTGAAAACAAACAACTACTTCATGGGGTCTAAAATTGATGCTCGTGTGACCATATTTGAACATTTGAATCCCAATGGTTAGTCACTATAGCTTAAAGTTGACATCTATGCACCTGTCAAAAGATGTCCACAAGATCATCATAATTTCAATTCAAAAATATTTTTTTAGGGACTTTGTTCCATGGTAATTTTGTTTGAGTCTTTATCTTTGGCATTCCTGTTTACTTTGACACTTCTACTTTGGGCTATTCTTTAGCATAATTATCCCACAATAATTCTTTCAAGTGTTTTGTCAAGACAATTATTTTGGATAAAATGTCTGAGATAATTTACCCAAAGGATTTGAATTCACACTTTTCTCATAAAAATTGATTCTTCAGCCTTTTATCTTCATCAGGATAATTGTTTTAGACACTTTGTCTGAAACAATTTCTTTGCATAAATTGAGTTTTGTAATTTTCTCGAAGGAATTGGACCTCTGTACTTTTGCCAAAAGAATTGAGACTTAGCTCATTGTGTCTTCATCAGGATAATTATTTCGGATATTTTGTTTGAAACAATTCCCTTGTAGAAATTGAACTTGGTACTTCTCCTGAAGAAATACAATTCTTTTAGACTTTTTGCTTAGGCAAAATGGTCGAAGGAAATAGGACTTCTAATCCACATCAACTTTTCCAAAAGTACCTTTCAATCCCTTTGAACATACCCTTTGGAAGTTTTGTCAAGGGCACTTGCCTTACAGAATTACCATTTGGACTTATTGAAAGTGTCCTTCGCCCTCCAAACTTATCCTTCAGACTTTTTGAAAGTGCCCTTCAATAATTTTACAAGGGAAAAATGCCTTAAGTAAATGACCTTTCTACAAGTGTCCTATAGAAATTTTACAAGGGCAAAATACCCAAAGGAAATGACCCTTAAATTTTTTTACAAAGGCAAAATGACCCTTCAAATTGTTTGTAGACATTTTGGCCAAAATGAACAAGTCCATATAATTCTTCCAAGCTTTTTATGTAGGCAAAATGTTCAAAAGGCAAGTTCCCTTTACACTTTTTATTGCAGATAAAAATTCCAAAATAAATGACTCAAAATAATGGAAATAACCCTTCAAGATTTTTGTGTAGACAAAAAGCCCAAAATAATATGGCCTTTGAACAATCTACACGAACACCTTCTTTGAAAGACAAAGATTTTGTACTAAAAATAGACTAAATTAACACAAGGAAATACCTGATGTAAAGTTCTCAAAGGAAATACACCAAATGAATACCAATGTTAAATCACCTAGCCTCTTAAACATGAACTAGCCTTTTCAAAATAGCACTTTGAAATAATAATTGGGCTAATGACTTATACAATGATTCTTGACAAGGGCCTAATTGCTTCAGTGCAATTTTGGGCACTAGCAATAGCTATCACCTAGGGATGTATACCCCCTATAGATGTGCAAAGAACCACAAAACACAAGACCAAGTGCCAATCTATTGGGCTATGGAGTCAAGACTTAATAATTTTCAGCAAACAACCATGAAGGCTCAACAAAATATGGTACACTTAACAAAAATAGACTAGAAGGATATGGAAACAAAGACACAATAAAAAACATCAAGGGAAACTATATAAACAAGGCTCAAAGGAGAGGGGAAATAAAACAACTGAAATACAAAGCAACAAAACATTATACAATATGATACACATGTTATGAACTTAATCAAGGAAGTATTTCAGATGTCTGCCATTGACTAACAACTCTAATATTTCACCATCTAGATTTCTTAAGAAGAAAATATGCTTCATAATTTGATAATCAATAGAATAGGGACCCATCCACAAAGCATCAAATTTACCATGCTTTCTTTTCTCCTCATGCCTGTTGTCTGAAAGTAGAACCAGGTCACCTACTTGGAAGGTTCTTGGAGTGACCTTCCTATCAAATATTTTCTTCAGCTTCTCTTTGAATTTGAGGTGTCTTTCTTGAGCTTGTCTTCAAATTTCATCAAGCTTAATAATCTGGTTCACCCTGATTTCATTATGGTGGATATGCTCATCATCCCCTAGTTACTGCAAAAGCTGATAGGTGGGCAACTCTAAATTCATAGGCAGAACTGCTTGAACTCTATAAACAAGCTCAAAATGGCTTTTGCCTATAGCTCTCTTAGACATGATCTTTTTATCCCATAAATCAAACTTTATCTATTCACCCCACTTCTTATTTTCTTTCAATATTTGTCTGATGATCTTGAGCAAGTTCTTGTTGCTTGATTTTGCTTGCTCGTTCCCTTGAGAATTGTAGTTGGAATCATAAGTCAATTCAATTCCATAGTATTTGCATAGTGCCACCAAAGGTTTGGCTTTGAATCTCATGGCATTATCATCAATTATCTTAACATACACACCAAACCTACAAATAATCTGATTTAGCAAAAAATCCATTAGTATCTATGTTTAGCACTAGACGAATCAACAATTTTTCTAATGAAATCCATTCTCCATTATCTGAATGGGCCTTCAATCATCATAGGCTATAAGGGAAGAGAACCTGAATCTTTCATCCTCTTAGTAAAGCGTTGACATTTCTCACATCTTTTGACTGTCTGAGGAACATCCTTAAATAGTGATGGCCACTAATAACCAGATCTCATAAGTTTATGAGTTATGACTTTAGGTGCAAAATGGCCACCACATACTCCACCATGGAAGTCTTCAATCAAGATAGTTGTTTGTTCTTCTAGCATGCATCGTAGGAGAACCCCATTTGGATTCTTCCATGTTATTCCATCCTCAGTCAAGAGGTACTTTTGAGAGATATGTTTGAGAGTTCTCTTTTGATTCTTATCCAAGTAAGGGGGACAATTTAGATTTTGTAAGTATTAAAAAATGTCTCTATACCATAGATATATGTTAAATTGACTCAAAGAATCATCAACATTAAAAATAGTAGTGTTTACCTCAACAAATTTTAAATTAGTCTCAACCATAAGCTTAGCTAGACCCATTCCTCTTACTAACTTGGTGGTTTGGATATCCATGTCATACTCTTGTAACATATTGACCCACCTGCACCTCTTGCTAGACACTTCAATCTGAGTTAAAATGTCCTTCACCATGGTGTGTGGGACATAGGCAATAATCTTTGAACTCAGAATATATGTCTTGAATGTTTTAATAGCCTTCAAAAGAGTGAAAGCTTGTTTTTCCATGATGGTGTAGTTCAGTTCAAGACCTTGCATAGATTTACTAAATAAATCTATGGGATGTTCATGACCATCCTCATTATTTTGAAATAGAACAACAACAATAGAATTGTATGATGCAAAAGAAAATATATGTAATGGCTTTGTGTAATCAAGACTAGCCAAAATAGGGGCAAACTTTAAAGGTCCCTTGATGTCATTAAATGTTTGCACAGCCTTCTCCTCTCATTTGATGGTCTAGTCCTTCAACATGGAAGTAATAATTAGATTAATCTCTACAAAATTAGACACAAACCTTGTTACAAAGTTAATCTTTCCAAAGAAAGACTAAATTCCTTTCTTGGATTGCAAGATAGGCACTTTGTCAATGGCTTCAACCCTTTCAAGTTCAATCATGACACCATCCTTGGACACTTTATGTCCTAGAAACTTGTCCTTTTGTACTCCAAAGTGGTAATTATTGGGATTAAGTGAAATGACAAACTCCCTGCATCTGATCAACACCTTTCCCAGATGCTCCAAATGCTCTTATCTAGTCTTGGAGTACACAATGATATCATATTGATAAACAACAATGAATTGGTTAATTATCCCTATAAACATGATGTACATAGCTCGCTAAAACATTACATCAACATTCATCAACCTGAGAGGCATCCTCATATAAACATACATGCCTCAAGGCATTGTGAACACAGTTTTGGATCTCTCATATTCCTTCACCATAACCTAGTTGTAACTTGAGAAGCCATCCAATATGGATAACATTTCTAATCTAGTAACACTTTGTAATAAGTTCTCCATATTGGTCAGGGGATAATTATATTTTAAATAAGCCTTATTTAAATTCCTGAAATCCACAGACAAGCAGATATCACCATTCTTCTTTCTGATAAGGACTAAATTTGCAATCCATGATGAATACCTAATGCGTTAAATGATATCACTATCCCTTAGCTTCTTTAATTCATTCTACATCTTGGTGGAAAAGATGGGGTTAATGGGTCTCTATTTCTACCTAAAATGCTTACTATCAAACTGCAATGGGATGACATGCTGAAACAAGTCTTTTTTATATGCTTTCAACTCAGACTAAGACCATGTTAAGCAATCATGGTACTTTCTTAATAGCTGCATGTAAGATTTTTTCTCTGCTGCACTTAAGTGAGTACCCAACCAAACCTTCCTTAGATTCTCATGAGAACTCAAGTTACACTCGATCACGTCCTTTGAAATGAATGAGTCTCTCATCTTGATTCTATTTGCTTCAACAAAAGATGCTTCTAAACTGACTAGTCCTCTTAGGAGAGTGTTTGTCTTTAACTAAATAATGTCCTTCCTAAATAAGGTCTCCTTCCCATCATTGATCTGGACCATAGATCCCAGGTCTATGAGTTGATCATGGAACTTAGCTTTATAGTTCAAAAACCTCTTAATATGTTCATCATCATCAAAGACCTACCAATGATGAACATTGTCTGGGATTGAAGGCTTGACAAGCGCCTCCACTTGATATTGACAATGAGGGCTCATATTTTCAATATCAAACTGAGCACCTAGCCCTACAAGTCTGTCGGCTTCTTAATTTAAACTTCTATCATGATAACATAGATTGAATGCATAAAAAATTCAAGCAAATCCCAAACAACATTCTGATATTGTTTCAACCTTTTATTTTTTGTGGCAAAAGCATTGTAGACCTGCCTTATCACTAACTCAAAATTTCCCTTAATAATCAAAAATTTAATTCTATATTCACAAGCAATCCTTAAACCAAGTAAGAGTGCCTCGTACTTAGCAGTATTATTCATGCACTCAAAATAAAAAAGAAAACATAAAACATTTACCATTAGGGGCATAGAAAACAACCCCAGCTCCATTTCCAAGATTAGAGTAAGATCCATCAAATCACATCTTCCAAAATGCACTTTCTTTGTTAGGTTCAACATCAAGAACAATAGTTTGTTCACTATTATCAACTTTCCCAACAAAGTTGTCCAGCTCAACATCTATGTACATCACTTCAATTAAAACATGCTTAGGATCTTCAATCACATGTAGAATCTTTGGCTCTCTATAAAGTTTGACCATATTACCCTCTAAAGGAGTGGTGGTATAGGAAAGTTCCATCTGCACACTTCTACCCATGCTAGTAGCCCATTTATGTGACAACAACATCTCCCATTTAGTCAAGTAGTCTACAATTACCAAATCTGTATTCAAGTACTTTCCTAGATGCACTACCAAATATACAACTAACCCCTTGACTTGTCCAACAACTAGAACCTATATTGAGTGCATGGTATAAAACTTACCAAAGGTTGATGTGATCTTCACTCCAAGCTCATTAAGGACACCCAAGGGAATCACATTACAATAAGCTCTAAAATCAAACATCCAGTTGTGAACATTCAGACCATTGATTAGTGGGGTCATATAAAATAGATCCACATTCAGCTGACTCTCCACTAATGTAATCCCCAAATATACCTCTAGAGTAGGTTCAATGACCTCTTCTGATTCTTCATATTATTCTAGGGGTGCTTGGGGTAACTCAACTTCATTTGCAGTTGACCTTTCACCAAATTCTAGATATTCAAAGGCCCTCTTCCTGTGTTTAGGTATTCTCAATAACTCAACAAGTAGAATAGTGATTTTTATTTGGCTCTACACTTGAGCCATGTCACACACATTATACTAAGGAAGAGGTGTATTTTGTGGAAGGGTATTTTCAAATTCAAACAAGAAAAACCTTAGATGAATCCTAACACCATACTAAATTCTAAAAACATTTTGCATCTCTTCCCATGAATCAATGCATCCAATAAGAAGGGAATAAAACCATTCATGAGCATCTTCCTCCAGCATGTGTATAAACAACTTAATTCATACATCCTCATACTCAACCTCATAATATTTAATAATATTTTGAAAGGCCCTTAGATGTTGATCACCACTTACTACATTGTTCCCTTAAAATTTTGGGAGGTATTTCCTAACTTCATTTTAGAATTCATTAGGATAGCCTACGATTTCATCAAAATTAATAGGATTGAATCTGGGAACATGAAATGCAGGATGTGCATTCTCATCTTGGTCCCTATGCCTCATGATTTATTCAATAGGATGTTCAAGAAAAAATGACAAAGGGATATGAGGGGGTGAATGAGGTGGACTTGGTGGATCAGATTTGGGAGGGGATTTAGCTAGTTGAGAAATATCTAGAAAATAAATGGGGTTATGTGTCTCAGATTTCATAGAAGAGATGTGATAGACCTCAATAATGGGGGGGTCAACAAAGATATCAAGATTGTAAAAAATTAGACAACCTTTGGTAGCTAAGCTCTACCCTTCAATAAGATTCCATCCTTGTCCCCTTCTTCTTTAAGGAATACCTAAGGGTGGAACAAGTCTCTTTGATGGGTCACCTTTGAAAGATGATCTCAGTCCTTCTAGCTTTGAAAACAAGAAGATACTCGAAACTGAAATTTAGCAAAAAATTCAAAACAAGCACTAATCTTTCTTGAAACCAAAAAATAAATCTGGAGTCACCACTAGAATTAAACTTATAGAATAGAACAATTTACAAATTATTGTGATACATGCTGATTTTAGACTTGCTCAAGCTTAAAGAGATAGAGAACAAAGACACTAATTTTTTTAAAATAATGTTCAAAAGGGACAAAACACCTTTCAACATGCAATATTAATAATTCTTTGCAACAAACTCAACAAAAGTCACATTGTCAAACCTTAAAAACTTTTTGGCACATCCCTAGTGGAGTTTTGCAATGTTGACAACCAAAATAGATCACTGTAGTAACAACAGATAAATTCATGAGATGAAATACTCATGGCTCTCTAAAAAATTCTTGGCAATACAAGTGGCCAAAAATTTAGTTTAGTCCTCGATAACAGCACCAAAAAAGTGTTGGTTCCAAGTTGTACACCTCACACACTCGACCTTCCAAACTTGAAACAAAAATGGTGAGCAATGATGGAAAATACACTAGTATGTCATTGTAGCCGGGGAAGGGTTAGACATCAAGATTAGACCGAATGTAAAAAATGATTGAGAGGCACCTACAAAGGGGATGGTTATCTCCCTGCTACTTTTGGCTCTACTTGAACCAAGGTGAGAGAACCTATGGGGTAGCTTGCTCACATGGAGGGATTTTTCAATTTAATCTCCATGGGGATTCTTGGCATAAGGAACAAATATGACCAGATCATAACCAAGTTTGTACACTTCACCCATGAAGGGTTGTCACACGAAATGCACAAATGTTCTAAGTCATACACAAGCTACTAAAGACATATGAAATTGTGACCATAATCTTCATTTATAAGAATATTCAACAATAAAGGGACTAAATAAAGACTGCAATTATAGGATTTAAAGCACAAACAATAAACATATTCTAAATAAGTGATATTTTATGCATTTGTGAGGCAAATAATACGTATAATATGCAAAAAGATGTATTGTTTGCAGGCAAGATAAGGTGGGATGAGTTAGATTATTATAAGATGGAGGGTGGCATGTTGGTGGTTTCCAAACAACAAGATATGTAGCAGTATTTTATGACAATGTTCCTTAGCAAAGATGCAGAAAAAATTCAAATGCAAGATAATGGTAAAAACCAAATGATCCTTGAGAGACTAGAACATACACTGAAACTAGAATCTCAAATACTTTTTCCTATTAAATTCATGAACCCAAGGTGTCATTCAAAGGTATTCAACAATACATTTCTAAATATAACTACAAAAAGGGATTTATAATCCTTGGTACATGCTCAGAATGACAACTAGTAATGAACACACACCCAAATATCCAATCAACATAACTTGTAAACATATTACTACATTTCATTAACAGGATATAATAAAGAACCACAAATATTTTTCACTTGACTTGAAAATAAATATTACAAACATCAACACTTCAAATTGCTGCCATGGGGACAAATATGGTGAGATTGCTCTTTTGACAAGGGAGACATAAACATGCTCTTAAAGCTTGCTAATTGCTATACAGATGTAACCACCTTAGCAAGCGAGAGAAAATCTACACATAGCAATTGATCCCAATTTTTTTTTGTAGAACCTACACTTAGAGAAAAAGGACACCTAAAACAATGACCTACCACAATCAACAACCAACAACCCTAGAACAAAGGACAAATCCCCTATTTATACATTTTTGAATCTGGAACTGTGGGTCACAACTTGAAAAATTGTAGAACAAGCCTTCAAGTCCACCAAGATACCTTCAGCTAGAAAATATTCCATGCCACGCTTGAGATATTTATCCATTTACAAGAAAAGAATCATTGCTCTAACTGTCTCTACAATAAATGATGAAAATTTGCAACAAACTCTTTGATTTCATGGCTGGAAATATCTTCAATCGAGTTGGAGGGAGAAAATCATTTGAAGAGCAAAATAGATTTTGTCCTTATGTGTAACTTATTTGTAAATGCTCTCATGTTGATAGATTCCAAATCATGAAAACTTCTAGACAGGAAATCTCTTCAATATGCACGCCAAGAAAAGCCCATTACCTTGTAATGATTAGAATTAGAAAGCTTCAACTATGATGAAAATAGAAAAGACCCACGGCCATTAAGAAGATATGCTCTGGAATGATAGTTAGACATTATTTTATGCTTCAAATCATTGCCATGTCCATGAAAGAACTATCATTTTTAGATTTTAAACTAAACTTTGCCACATACTGATGTTTGGCATGCCACATCAAATCCAACTAGGCATTTGCGGGGCCTAAGAGTGAACTAAGCCAATTGATTGGTTCCAATCTGGACACTTGCCACTTCCTCATGTAATCTGGGCCTTTTGAAAATTCCACCTTGGCTCACATCATTGGATCATCCTTGCTCGAGCAAATGTGAGTCATAGATAGTTCATGAGATACTTGATTTCAAACTTTGTGGCACGCAGTTATGCCACTTGGCATTTCTACATTTTCCCATGGGATCCTTAACTTTTTAACCTTGGCTATGAACCATCCGATCTGATTGGGGCAAGCAAACAGACTCCATCAGAGCATGATCTGAGGGGTGGAGCATTATTGGATACTACCTTTTACTTAGCCTCAAGGATATGCCACTTGGAAACCTTGTGGGCTTCTTATGTACCTTACAGATAGTCACTATTATTTTGAACTCCCTCATGCCATGTGGAAGTTTCTCACTTAATCTCAGGTCTTATTGAACTATCAATTGTTGGCTTACACCATCGGATCTTTGGAACATGTTCAAACTTTAAATCATACCCTGTAAGCTCAACACTTGTCATGTATACACTTATCTTGGGTTCCTTTGACTATTCAACTTTTATCGCATATCAACATATCATCTTGCTCCATATAAATGCGTGTCATTGTATTTGCCTCTATTTGAAAACAAATGGCTATTTCACAGGGTCTAATATTGATGCTAGCACGATCATATTTGAACATTTGAATCCCAATGGCTAGTCCCTGCAGCTTAAAGTTGGTGTCTACACGCCTGTCAAAAGACATCCATGAGACCATCATACCTACAATTTAAGAATATTTCTTTGGGGACTTTATTTCATGATAATTTTGTCTGAGTCTGTCTTTGGCATTTCTATTTTCTTCGGCACTTCTGCTTTGGGATTTTATTCGACATAATTATCCCACAACAATTCTTTTAGGTATTTTGTCAGGGTAATTATTTCAGACAAAATGTCTGAGACAATTTCCCTGAAGGATTTGAATTCACACTTTTCTCATAAGAATTGAGTCTTTAGCCTTTTATCTTCATTGGGACAATTGTTTAGGACAATTTATCTAAAACATTTTCCCCGTAGAAATTGAGCTTTTTAATTTTCCTGAAGGAATTGGACCTTTGCACTTTTGCAAAAAGAATTGAGACTTAGCTCCTTGTGTCTTCTTTGGGACAATTGTTTCAAACATTTTGTCCGAAATAATTTCCCCACAAAAATTAAACTTGGTACTTCTCCCGAAGAAATACAATTCTTTCAGAATTTTTGCTCAGGTAAAAAGCTCGAAGGAAATAGGACTTCTGCTCTGAGGCAACTTTGCCGAAAGTACCTTTTGGGTCCTTTGAACATACCCTTTGAAAGTTTTTTCAAGGGCACTTGCCCTATAGAATTGCCCTTCGGACTTATTGAAAGTGACATTCGCCCTCTAGACTTATCCTTTAGAGTTTTTGAAAGTTCTCTTTGAGAATTTTGTAAGGGTAAAATGCTCGAAGGAAATGAACCTTTGGAGATTTTGCAAAGGCAAAATGACCCTTTTACAAGTGTCCTTTGGAAAATTTTCAAGGGCAAAATACCTGAAGGAAATGACCCTTCAAAAAAATTCAAAGGCAAAATGACCCTTCAAACTATTTGCAGACACTTTGTCTAAAATGAACAAGTCCATATAATTCTTTTGGGCTATTTGTGTGGGCAAAATGCCTGAAGGGAAAGTGCCCTTCGGACTTTTTATCGTAGATAAAAACTCTAAAACAAATGACCCAAAATAATAAAAATATCCTTTTAGGATTTTTGTGCGGACAACATGTCTGAAGGAAATGGCCTTTCGAGTTTTTTGTGCGAACAAAAGCCCAAAAGAATATGGCCTTTGGATAATCTATGCAAACACCTTCTCTGAAAGATAAAGACTTTGTACCAAAAACAAACCAAATTTACACAAGGAAATACCCAATGCAAAGTGCCCGAAGGAAATACACCAAGTAAAGACCAATTTTAAATCACCTAGCCTCTTAAACATGAACTAGCCTTTTCAAAAGAACACTTTGAAACAATAATTGGGGTAATGACTTAGACATTGATTCTTAACAAGGGCCCAATTGCTTCATCGTAATTTTGGGCACTAACAGGCACTTCTTATATAATCTAATTAAGTGATGCGTGATGGCATGTGCAAATAGATATGGATATAGATATTTAAAATCTTTTTTATTCTAATTCTCAACAACGCTAACAATAGATTTTTATTCGTAACAAAAGCACTTATTTCTCTTTATTTTGTGAATGGAAGAAAGGTACAATTTTAGAGAGGATGACAAGTGCAACCAATTTTGGGTAGTTTGTTGGACGAGGGTTTTGATTGCAACAAATTTCTACATCCTCTGTCCAAGCACTGTGACAATTTGATCCCTCATAGCATAATCATGCACAACCTAAACAAAAAGGAATTTGAAAGGATTTTTTCAAACTGTTTCATGCAACACAACACTCTCAAACATATGGTGGTCATAATAATATATGATTGAAAAAATACCTCAAGGAGACATATGTTTTCATTGAGATGATGCTTGATTCAATCATGTATTGAGTAACATAAATCAACAATGCAAGGTTGCTAATGTGGGGACAAGACATTGAGGTCCCAGAGTCTATGTTGTTGCTTCCATTTTTCTATATTACCAATATATTGTCACTAGAAAATTAATAATCACATCCCCTCTAGGGTTCCTTGCATCATTGAGGCAACTCTCTCTCTCTCTCTCTCTCTCTCTCTCTCACACACACACACACACACACACACACACACAAGTACTTACAATTTCTTTCATTTTACAAGGTGCTTTTAAATGCCTCATCTATGTAGCACATTTTCAGTATGCACTTTTCAATAAAACATTGTACCACCTAATACAATACTCTTTCGAGAAAAATTGATACAACAATAAAAATATTATAAAATATTATCCACAATTTATTTATTCTACTTATTATTATATATACTTCTTTTATATATATATATATATATATATATATATATATATATATATATATATATATATAAATATAATTACATTAGATTTTTAAAATATTAATAATTATATATTTCAATTACTTCATAAATTTAATTTTTTTAAATTTTTTTATATATCTTTTTAATTATTAAACAATTTTTAATATAAATATTTATGGACAAAATATTCAATTATAAACAAAAATTTTAAAAACAAAAACTAACCAATATGCAATCTTTATTTCAAACCATAGATAAAAACATCCGGAAGAAGAATTTCTTCCACTTTGTCAGTCACTTTGTTTCTCTTGTTTGCAAATAACGATTGCAATGGCATAGTGACGCCTGGGTTGATATTATTAGTATGGACTTCATATCATCCCATTGTAATGTTTTTTTCGAACAAAAAATTTGAACGACTTTATCATAGAGTTGTTTTCTTCTAATTATTTATTTCAATAATTAAAATATCAGTATATAAATGATAAAAAATATTTTTATTGGACCTTTTGATATATTTATTATTCTTCAATTAGAAAAAAGTTATATAGATGATTACTATTAAAAGATGGCCTTTAGTAATCATCATTAGATATTCATGTTGGCAAAATACACGATATAAAATAGTTAGATAAAATATTTAGTAAATGTAGTATACACAAACATAAAAATAATATATCATAACACCAACACAAGTGTAAAAGTTATGCACAAACAATATTACTAAAAGATTGCAATGGTAGATTATTTTTAGAAGGAAGATTGGTCTAAGGAGAAATCTCTCTTGAAAGAGGACTAGACGTAACCCATCCATTCTAAGCATTTTTTAGAGGACCCACAAATATCATGATGCCCCACTCGAGAGGTGGAAGCATGATAACCCTTGTTTGCTTACCACCCTACACTAATGAAGACCACTGAGACAAGGAAACAAAGGATTTTTTATGTGACAACAAACTCCAACCTTGTGCTAAGGAGAGGTGGAAAATCGACTCAGGGGTGGCTCTATCATTGCCTAGGGGTCAGTGAAAGAGAACTTTACAATATTAGATCGGGAAGGATTAAACTCATGTTACAAGGAGCACTCCTCCAATAATTAAACAACCCCTAAAAATGTTGAAATTAAACAATTTTTTCTCCATATCTAAATCTATAAATAAATCGCAAATATCATAACCACTTTATCATTAATA
The DNA here is from genome assembly GCA_037957365.1 of Torreya grandis. NCBI lineage: Eukaryota > Viridiplantae > Streptophyta > Pinopsida > Cupressales > Taxaceae > Torreya > Torreya grandis. The sequence goes on from JARHVA010000462.1 coordinate 2,703,922, forward strand.
AAAAATTACAGTGATAAATATATATTTTTTAAATAATTATATTTCTAAATTCCTAATATTAAAAATAGATAAATTAAATAAATGTCCAAAATACTAGTAAGGAAATCAAATATTAAGTGTTTTTTTTTCTTTGAAAAGCTCTATAGACAAAGATTTTAAGTAGAAACCTAGTGACACCTTAATGAATTTAACTTTGATTTAGCAACACGAGGAGTATGTAGGGTATAACTTCATTAGAATAGGAAGATTCTTATATTTTAAATAAGTATGGTGAAGTGGTTTTACTATCTTTTGTTAGGTGTAAAAATATTTAGTTGTGAAGTGGTTTTAGTTATAAATTGAAGAAGGTTGTGTATATTTATTTTGTGTTATATAAGATTATAATAATATCAATAAAAAATGTTATTATAATGAATAGTTTTGATGATATTTATTGTGATTTTGCATAAACAATAAAATAATAGATATAGACTTTTTAAAGAAGAGTAGGAACACATGACATTTAGTATAAATACTAACTCATATACTATATTTTTTAACGTTGAACTTAGATACTAAATGCTAAAAAATGATAGGGTCAATATTTTTAAAAAAAAATTAATAAACATGGCAATTTTCTTTTGGAATATTTAGAATTTATTAATGTTAAAACTTTGATTATTACTATTTTTTTAAAATAATATCTGCGTTGGCCATGATCATAGGAAGTGAAATTGAGTATTTAGAATTTTATAGATAAATTTAAATTTAAACTTTGTGATTTTTAATTTATATTATAGGATTGCCAAAGCTTAAATTTTCTAGCAATTTATTCCCTTTCGTGTACCTACCTTGAAAATTCAAGCAAGGAATATGTTTACTGCCATGTCTTATTTTGTTTACTAATTGAGTAATTCTTGGTTAAATTTAAGTAGGCCATAAAGATTGGTTTAGGATATGTGAAAAATTGAAGTCTGATGCAGTTAATTGATCGATCCTCAACAAGTATTAGACTTCTTTAATATTTGTTGTTCAAATAAATAATATAAAAATTAATATAGTGGGTTCATTTATTATAATATTTTTAGTTTGGAAATATGATGTTTGAACTTCTACAATAATGTATCGTTATTTTATAAATTATTTTTGTCTAAAAAAAGTGAGGGGACAAATTTGGGAAGTTATTTTGATATATATCTAAAAATTTGATTAAAATAAAAAAGCCTTAGAGAATTTTTAGGCACATATATGATGAATGAATAACACTAACAATTATCCCAAAGGTGCAAGTTATGCCAAGATGTAATTTGTTGTTTGTTGGTAAAGTGTGATTTTGTAAAGAGAACGAGTGTAAACTGGTAGGCATGCCATAAGTAAAAGCAATTAAGCATGAAATGCTAAGGAAAAAAAAATTAATATTTCTAGGAGAAGTGATGATCGAATATGAGGTAGTTTGTTACTTCATACAATGTGAAAATGAGCTCCAAGCTATAAATATATTTATAATGGAAATATATAAAAAAATCCAAACCATATACTTAGATAAATATATTAAACTAAAAATACATGAAATCATAAACACTAACATCAAGACTTGTATTTGTAATCATAGTGTTTATTTATCTTTATTTGATGAATTAAGGATAGGTAAACCTAGCACCGGGGCCCTAAGTGCTATTGGGTTTGAGAAGTTTTTTGGACCAGGGTTTGAATTATGCAGCCTTTGCATACTCTCTCCAAATGCTAAAATTAATACAATATATTACACATAATGTATATTTTATACTATCTTATTATATGTATTTAATAGTATTAATATATTAATAGTATGTATAATATAATACTATAATATTTTATTTTATTTCTATTGCTTGAAGTTAAAATAGTGAACAAATCTACATGAAAATTTAGCTTCACACAATGTGTTAAAAATAGTTTGAGGAAGAAATGCACATTTCACGTTCTCAATATATCCACTTGTACCTCACTCTAGTTAATACATGGCATATATATGGCATGAAGTCATTTCAGTTGTAAATAATAAAATTTGAAGAGGGGATCAAAGCACAAATTTTTGGGTGAGATGTTTCATTCCACATTGTTCTTTAGAAATGGAAAATAGATGGGGAAGGGCAAATCCAAAACAAACATGAAAGTGGTGAAATATTTTAATTTGAATTAGGCAATGATGACGAGGGGAAATGAGATTATGAGATCGATATAACCCATATATATACACGTGCAAACTAGGGAAAATTTTTTTGGTAATTTTTTCATTAATTCGTGAATATTACAGTTATATAAATCTGCGTTTGACGATTGTTTGGGGTATTGAACAACACAAAATCACGTAAAGTTTTGGAATGCTAGTTACTTTTTAGGGTTGACTTGCCTACTATTTATAATAAATTACATTCACATAAATGTTTTTCACTAGTACCTCAAAAGGCAATCTAGGTACATTCACCTCACATGCTATTCTAATGCCTATCACCCATCTACATCTCCTATCAATAGTGTATAGTTAATAAGTTGACATTGCACATGGAGATGATTGTTTACACATATAGACAACTATCTGCATATATGTTGGTAGTTGTCTACATATGTTGACGATTGTCTACATATGTTGATGGTCATCTGCATATGCGAATGGTTATGTGCATTTTGATGTCAGTCATTTGAAACCTAAAAGGACATAAAAAACCAAAACCTAAATATCATTGCATATTTGGATTCCTCTCTAAAAGTTATGCAATTTCAAAAAAAATAATCGTAATCTGAGTCAGTATGCAAAAGTTAAGGCCTCGAGAAGCTGGTGAGTTGATAGTCTGAGTGGGCCCTATAGATTAGATATATATAGAGAATCACTTGATAGACAAAAAAGTATTGTCAAAATGAAGTTACTACAACTATCCTCTTGAGAAATCAAATGAGAGCCCGAGATAGATAGGGCTCTAGATTTGGGTTGGGTATTGGTAGTTAGATGTTGACTTGACTACACAATCTAGACAAATGGGGTGAATCACTCACAACTCTAGATAGATCATGTGGGAGTATTATATCTATCATATAGATACAGGTTCAACCATGTATATAGATAGGCTACACTTTTGGTCATGTTCATAGTGCACTTTTAATTTGCCGACTTTATGACGCTGTAACTTTTGCATACGGACTCAGATTGCGATAATTTTTTTTGAATTTGCATAATTTTCAAGAAGAATCCAAATATGCAATAATATTTATGTTTAGGAAATTTTTTTATGTAGAAACTCTCAATTTACCTATTTCATCACTTGATTCGCCTACATAATTAATCACCTTCTAAACTGATTCACCACCATTTCAAAACCAATTCGCTTGGAAACCTCTAAGGTTTTTTATAGGCCACTAAAATTTTCCTTGATGCAAACTTTTGTGATCTATCACATCTATTGAAATGCAATATATAGTTTTCACTAAGCCATTATTATTATCCAATACATAATTGAATAGGTGTTATGACAATGAAAACATGTGTCATCTCAATGAAAATAGGTGTCAAATATCCAATGATTCATCTCAAAGTGTATATAATTATATAATACATAATAAGATTAAATATTATTTATTTATTTATTCATAAATAAATAAATAAATTTATATAATATTTATATATTATAATATATATTAATAATAAATATATTAAACTTATAAATATAACTATTTGGATAATTAATTAAGAATGAAAGTCTTAGAACCAGTTAACATCCAATAACACTAAACCAAATTCCCTAATGAGAATCGTATGTCGAAGCAATTGACACTTGGAAGAATGTCCTGACGAGAAGTGGATGGCGAAGTGGTGGATACTTGCAAGGAAGAAAGGCAAGCTAAAGAAGGTTGATGATACCTAGTAATGTGCAAACATGTTGGAGGAGGTTGAGAATTATATTCTTTACAAGGTTGGTTGGTCTTTGCTTCTGTAATTACTATCTTGCCAATTTCTCCCCCATCCATTCTATTCTATTATGTTTGATTTCCTTCCCACTCAGATGCTTTGCAATGATCACCTCATTAACATTGTCTGGAACATTGATTGTTAAAAGTTTTTATGTTTTTATTGGAAGTTCACCAACATCAACAAAAACTTGGAATATGTAAAAGCTTTCCTCCTTGAACAGGTCTAGAGTTTAAGTATTTTCCTTTGCAATATTTAAAATGAACAAAATTTGGTAGAAGTAGATCTTCAAGTAGAGAAATGTAGGTTGATGCAACTGATGTACCCAAATTGTATTAATAGATGATATTTTTATCTTATTTTAGTTTGATTAAGGAAAATTCTTCTTAAATTGCATTCTAATGAAAAATTTATTAAAAATTCCAACCAAATTAATACTCGTTGTGTTTTTATCTTCCAGTGGGCCAAATTTTGCTTGTTTTGGTTTTTTGCTAATAATTCATTATTATAATCCAATTAGATAAATTATGCTAAAATAAGTCTTATGTTAGCAAATTTAATTTTAATGTCTCAAAATTAGGTACAAAATTTACAATTTAGCTTTTGATATATAGTTTGATAATATACAAATGATGTAGAAAAAATAAGCCAATATTTTGGAGGCCATAACTTTTGATCCGTATATCCATTTGAACTCTTCCACGCGTCAAAATGACCATCTCAAATATTTCGTTGCTTCTTTAAGTTATGATTTATACTTTAGAGGTGTTTTTGATATTTTTTGAAGGCCATACATGATCATTTGAGGGTCCAAAATTAGAGTTTAATGATATTTTTGAGATTTTTGTGTTTTAAAATATGGTCTATTTCTATGACTGGATGTTAACTTCTATGACCAGACATTAACTTTAGGTGAAATTCATCCTATAGGCTAATTATAGTGTTTAGATTATTTTAGAAGGATTTTAGAGCTACACGCGCTTGCATGCGAAACTTACTATAAATAGTAGCTGCTAAAAATAAGTTTTTTTTTAGATTTTAAGTTTTTTGAATTTTTGCATGTCAACTCTTATTCCAAGTTGAAGCTTATTTATGCAAGGTTTGTAATTATTTAAATTCATTCAATACGAATCAATATTGGTTATTATTGCAGATCTTGACCTATTGATAATTTATTGTCTTGATAGTTTTTGGTTTTATTAACAAATAAGGTACTTTATCATCTACTTCAAATTTTTGCCTCAAATTTGTAGTACTCTGTTCTAATCGATTGTTCAACATTTTATTTTTAAATATTTTTAAAATAAAATATTACATTATATAATACATAATATTAATTTATATAGTATATAATAATATTTTTATAGAATATTACGTTATATAATATATATAAATATTATGTTATATAATAATAATTTTATCTATTATAACAATTTAATAATATATATTATATTGCCATTCTTTGTAGGGATGAATTAGGACACCTGACCTATGGATCTACTAGGTGTCCATTGCGATTAGATGCCGCTCTAGGTTGTTAAAGGCAAAAACAAAAAACCCATTCTCTTCTTCCCTTGGTTTTCTAGTGTAGCATGATGAATAAATATAAGTTTTAGTTTAGAAAGGATTTCAGTATACACCCATATAATAATATCAAGACCATCATATCAACATCTACCTAAATCCAATTATTTTAGTGAAGAGCATGGCCTTTTCAAGATATGTCATTGTCTACCATCAGGTACCACAATTACACTACATACTTCTCTAAATATGCATGCAAGAATTTGCAGTAGTTTCCTTGGACTTCAACATGTTTCTTATGTGGCATTGTTGGCTATAATTCTTCAGTAGATTTTAAGGATGTCCTCAAATGATTTTTTTTTTCCTATTTGTCATAGGAATCATTGTGTTGTAGTGAGACACCTTTAACAATGCAAGATGCTTTCAAAATTTTCACCATTCTCATTCCCTTATTTTATTCCACTATAAGTGCATCAGAAGTGGGAAACAACTAGGAAAGAGAGAGGAGGATGCAATACTCTGGAGGTCTTGGAAATCAGTCTTTTGTAGTTATGCCCATCGATATGTAACCAATAACTACATGGTGTAGTTTGATTCTATGTTCTATTCTTTGCCACCAAATTTTTTTGTTTACTGATCTCAAGCCAATGACCATTTAAACATCAAATCACTGCCAATTGGCCATGAAAATTGATGAGCATCTACAAAAGCGTGATGTGAATATTATCTCTTGCCTTTTCAATATCAAATCAATGTATAATGAAAACCATTTTAAAAATTTGGTTGATTTTTAATTTTGGAAAATGATTGGACAATGTAAGTTTTTTGTAATTTTTAAAATGAAATAGAGTTATTTTCCCTAAGAAAATAGTCTCATCTTATTACATTAATCAATACAAAGACATGAAAATAACATTTTTTTATTTTTTATTTTACAAATTACTTTTACCAATGCAAAATTTTTAGAAAGTGGTAGTTGTGGATGTTTTCCAATGTAAAATTAATTGGAAAACTGATTACAATATTTATTACCTACACAAGTGTTACTAATAATGATTTGTTTTATAAGTTTAGTTGTGACACATGGAGTTAGAAAATACTAAAAGAAAATTGGGAAGAGAGAATATATGTAAATATTTAATCAATAGAAACAATAATATATTTTATTATGAAATGTTCAACATATCATCACATTTTGATTAGTTATATAGAAACTTTGAAAAAAACTGATTGAAAGATTGATATTTCTTTTTAAGTGCACAAATAATCGACCTTTTTCAATTATATAAGAACTTTTCAGAAAAGGATGATTAAAAATCTTAACAAATTTATGATCCAAAGATAAATAAGAGTTGTGATATGGATTTAGTACCTATTACTTAGAGGAATGTTTAGAGTGAAAGTTCTTTGAGACTTGTTTAGAGTTGTATCAAAAAAATAGTTTAGATTTGTAAAGATTATGATATTTGGTAGAGATATTGTTGTTCAAAGAAATCAGGGAATGCTTTTCATCAAGATCAAACTTTATGGAGTTTATGACTCTATGGCCACTATTTTTGCGGTATGTGTGGCTTCTATGCAAGGATGTGATAGAAAGGATACTTTACATTTTATTACGTTTGAAGTTCATAAAAGCCATGCTACTTTGGTCACATTGATGGTGTCAAATATTAATCGCTTAGCCATTATAATGGCTTCCACACATTAAGAGAGTGGGTTCTCACTACCCACGTAGGTCTCGGTTCTTTTGGCTCACACCATGTCACTCGTTATTATGTTTATGAGTCTTTACAAGGTTAAGGTGGCATTAATGCAAAATAAAACTAACAATATCCCAATGGCTTGAATTTTAGTGACTTTATCTAAACATGAGTTTTGTAATAATCATTTTAGGCTTAAATCATAATGGCCCTACATTAAAATAATATGTTGTGATGAGGATTTAGTATTTGTTGTTGAAATGAATAATATAAGAGATGTTATAGTGTGTTCATTAATTACATTATTTTGGTCTATCAAGATCATGTTTAAACTTGTACAACATGGTATTATTTTTATTTTATAAAATTATTAATAATGTGGTTCATGAGATATCCATATAACAAATAATTCACACAAACTAAGAATATGAAATTAGAAAGATAAATCTTGTGTTAACTTTGGGCTTTGTGTGTTTACAATACCCTAAATACTCATGCTTTTCTACTCAAAATGAATAAATAGGAAATATATACATGGACAAATAGACTTGTTGCTCTATATCCTTGTCCATGTCTATGAGAGCAATAGTATTTCCACTATGCGTTTAAATGTAGTGAGTTCTTAGGGATATTTCTATAGATATAAAAGAATCCATCTCCATGGTTAATAAAGATTTATGAATTCCCAAGACAACCTATAATTGTGACACTTTTAATATTATACTGATGTATATTTTATAACTTATTTTTATGTAAATCAAGTGAGAGGGGACAAATTTGGGAAGATATTTTGACATATATCTAGAAGGTTTGATTAAAATATTTCTTATTGTTAGGACAATATGATGAATGAGTACCATGGTTGCCCATAATAAAAAAATAAGTTTAAGAATAAAGTTGTATTGCATTAAGTTTTTTTATTGGGACATGTAATTGTTGGATAGTGATGGCAAAGACATTAATGGAAAGGTGAAATTAAAACACTCACATGTCCTAGAGGTATTGCATGACTCAATTGTTCTAGTTAAATAATATTTGTTATATGTACTAATATTTATCATTTCGGGTTTACTCCCATTATTCACGTGATTGTGCTTTGCTTGACCAAGGAGCCAAAATATAAAATGGGGAAAATCCAATAGGTTTAAGGTTTGAATCCCAACAACATTGCTTCTATGGAAATGTTCTCCTTTTGGTTTTAATCTTAAATAATGCAAGGAAGCAATTGATATGCAACCAATCATTAATAATTAAACTCTTCCAATTAGTGGTCATATAAGTGATAGATATATTATATGTCTACATGGATTTGAAAGTGGCATAAATAAATGTTTTTTTCTTTGGTAGGGTTTTTATCTATCCACACAACTACTACTTTTCCCTTGTTTGTAATTTGTTACTCGGTGGTCTTTTCTAAATCCTGTTGGATAATATCATTTATTGTCCTTATAATAATCCTCACCTTAGGACAAGTTTAGCTTATATTATGGCATCTTCTCCATTATATCTAGTTATTGAAGCCACAACAGGAGATAGTGGAATGCTACGTAATGGTTCCCCCACTCAAACATCTAAGGAATTTTGTACCCAAAGTCTTCCATGAGGCATATAATCTTAGCCTAGTGTTATTTTACCTCTTCCTAAGTTTAACTCTACTTGTCAATTGTTAGAACAATTTTATTTAATAGGATATTTTGTTAGTTGCATTCTTTATAAAAGTATGCTCAGATCTTGGGTTGAATTAGCTTGGACTGTTCATAACATCAAGCTCAAAAGTGTCCAAAATATGACCAAGGGTTTATTTTTGCTGATTTTTTCTAACCCTAACCATGTTGGAATAATTGTGAATAAATCCTCCACCTGGTACGTTTTTAAATTTCTTATGGTTCTTTCTACTTGAAGAGGAAATTTTATTGTATCATAACACACTGCTCTTAAAATCAATGCCTATGTTGAGTTTCCCAAACTGTCATTGCCTTATTGGAATTTCATCCACCAAATCATGTCCTCCATTGGGAATGTAATTTTCCATGAAGTTTCTTGGTTCTATTTGTCCCATCTCCAAAAAAGGGTTTGTGTTAAAGTTAATTTATCCAAAGACCTTAAGGAGTTTATTAATATCTAGGTCAGTGATTCTCATCATTCTTAGTGTGTTTTATTAATCAAATTGCCTAACACTTTATTTCATTATCAAGATATTGATCACAAGATAAAGGATTGCCTATTGGATTTGCCTCACAACAAACCAATGCCCAAGCCTACTAATGATAACTCTAAGAACAATCATGAAGAAGGGTGGAAAACTATAGGGAAGCATAAAAATTGTAATGAAGGTGTTATCACCCATAATACTACTAACAATGTCAAACCCTCTTCTAGTTATATACAAAAAGAGGTGACATCACATGCTGAACTCACTAGGGAATCTACTAAGATAACTTAACTCACTAAGGAGCTTGTTCATACCAAAATTAAAATAGATAAACCCAACATTTTTAGCACTCCCATGGTTGCTAATGTTATTTATGTATACACATAATATTTTTAACTTTTATCATTTACTAATGTTCTCTGTTAGTAACATATTGAGCTTCAATCTCCCTGAATGCATGCCTTAAAGGGTGTATTGGTAAAGGGGTAGGTAAGGCTTCGATTATTTAAAGAGATGTTGCTATCGATATCATAATCACACATTTATTACTATCCTTTTGGCTTCCTCTAAGTATCCATCTATTTACCTCCTATGATTCCTCTCTAAAATCTTGAAACCCTAAAATATGGCTAAGTTTGAAATCCAATAGGACCCTCCAAAACCTAGAATTTGCATTATAACTCATAAGGTTTGAAAACACTCTCAAATATATATATATATATATATATATATATATATATATATATATATATATATATATATATATATATATATATATATAACTTAACTTAACTTAAAAGTATAATATGACATTTAGTTATGGACATCTATTTTTTTATATATACCTAAATGTCATCTTATACTTAAATGTTTATTTTATATATATACTGCATGTTTTAACACCTTTTCCATCTATCTTACGACATCGTCTAGGCCAATACCATTTTCCATATTATCCAATGATTATGATACCATCATTATATTGTATCATTCAAATAGATAAAATCCTACGATAATGGGCTAGCTTAAGACCATTTTGTGTCAATGAACTCCTTTCAAACTACATCAAGTTGGTTAATGACATCAGCTTAACTTTTGGGGTGGATTAGAATCATTGACCACTATAAATACAAGTCACCCTTTCCTTCCAATATATCTTATACACTCTAATTTTGCTCGTACTTATGCCCTAATCTACATTTGGAGGAGTTATTTCTTAGAGTCTTATGTTGAAGGAAGCTTGTCTCGTGGAGTCTTGAACATTCATTAAGAGGAGTCCTTTTAGACTAGAGCTTGATATAACCTTTGATGTCTTGAAAACCATAACATATCTTCCAAAGCACCATTATCCAAGGGGGAGATTGAGGATTGATTGGTTATTCTCAAGGTATGTATATTCTATCCCTAACTCTTTCATTTAGTATATAGATGTTACTTATTATTTATTAAATGAATGTGTGTGTATCCTTGTTTGAGCTTTCTCTACACTTAGTGTGGCTATATGATTTATTAAACTTTCCATTTGTCCATTTTAGGTAGCCTAGGCCCCTATTTGCCTACCATGACTCCTTACCCATTTTGATATGTTTCTAACCCTTCCCCTTTACTTACATTCCATGTTTGCAATATTAGATTACTTACAAACAAAGATCTAGTTAGAGATATTCTATTGTGTTATTGGCCAAAAGGCTTTGACACCATTTCCTTTGAAATTGTGTTGTAGGTGATTCTCTTGCTAGGTTTATAGATCCATTTGGTCACATCCTGAACCATTAAGTATTAGTGGGTTCTCTTTTCTTAACCTTATCCAAGTCCTAATATTAAGCGATAGGATAGTTGTAGGTTGATTCTAACCCATTCCATACACTTTCTAATTCGTAGGTTTCTACATGGATAATCTATCAATAGATTACCTTGACTATTTGTCACTCCCTTCACATGTATTTCCCCATCAAGGAGAAAGAAAATAATCCCATAGTCATTCATGATGGAGATCTCTAGTTTAATATCGCAACCCTCCGCATTCAAACGCTACGTAGGATGAGGAGTATGAGGAAGAATATGCAAACAGGCAATAGTTTTAACTTCAAGATATTTTACATTCTAACAATGCTCAATTATTGAAAAATCATTATGAATCCCTTGAGGGATTAGATGTTAAGGATGTGTCTATCAACACATGTAATCTATGAATTTATTTTCCTAGAATTTTTGGGGTCTAATAGAATCAAATTGTATATATGTTTTGCAAGTTTTTTGAAGAAATTTACAAAAATGGTCATTCTCTGCCTTCAAGAAGATAAGGTGGTACACTTCGTTCTCTGTGTTGTTAGTAAATTTATCTAGCTTGATAGCCTTGTTTTGAAAAGTAATCATGATATAGACTGTGAAGGTTTAATTTCATTTATTTCTTCAAAATGGTGGTCGTATTATGTGGATTATGGATCTGACCCCATGCATCATGTCATCTAGGTGGTTTTTAATATTGATAACCACTCTTTTTAGATCATTAATGTGTAAGACTCAAATTTCACTCATGAAAAGGCAATTTTATGGCATTAGATTGCTAAAAATTTCCCAAATACCCTTTGGGAAATAATATATGATTTTAATATGGTAGAGCAACCCATTGATAAGATCAATCATCCATTGATGCATTAGACAATGGGTGAAAGGCAGCCTTGGATTTTCATTCACAATAAATTTGGGTTTTGTGACCCCTATTCCACACATCATCCCATGTTTAAATTTTGTTACACTTGGTCTAACCTTTCAGGTGGATTTGATTGTGTGCTTAAGCGAATTGTTTGGACTATGCTTTCCACCCAACCATACTTCTAATTTAACAATGTTTTTTTCATTTCCAATTGAATCCATGTTGAATTTTGTCCTTTATGATCATTCACCTATTCCAATTTCACATCACTTGGTAACTCAACCAGCCCAAAATCTAAAAATGTATTTTTAAATGAATATTGTGCTTTTGGAGCACAAGCCCACCATTACTCACATTCACAGAGTTTGGAACATCATCCCTTGGCTAGCAAGGAATTATGTTGGATCTAATGGTGGTATGATGATCTCACATGTGTTGAGCTAAAACTCATATGGAATAGCTATGACTTGAACCTAGGACCTTCCATTTGCTGCTGGAGTGCTCTACCAACTGAGCTACTAGCCCCTCTATGGCCAACCCATCATTGGTCCAGGTGTGGCTTATTTCCAACAACCCCCTTAATCGATCTACAGGTGTTTGGGGCTCCTATCCTGGCTCTGATACCACATGTCGAGCTACAACTCATATGGACTAGCTAGGACTCAAACCTAGGACCTTCCATTTACTGCTAGAGTGTTCTACCAGTTATGATATTGGATCCTCTATGGCTAGCCCATATTTTGTCTAGGTGTGGCTTATTTTCAACAATATGCACTACTCAATGTATCCAAATTTATGGCTAATGACTGGTAAAGATAAGACAATGATCCTACTCCACCACCTTTTTTGAGTTGATCCATGTGATGGAGATACTTGAGAAAACTCCTTCATACGAGCCTTTGTAATTTCAAGTGGCATAACTTAAGCAAATAATTCATATTAAAAATAATTATAATGTTAATGGGGCTCAAATCTTGGCCCATTTTCATTGGCTCAAAATGGGTGATAGGGTCTCCAAGGAAATATTTCATATGTTCAAAGCCCAAGATGTTACCCAATAGATTAAAGCCATTCAGGATGTTGGCCAATGCCTTATTGAAGTATCATATATGATCTAAGTCTTCATGTGGCACTACCAACAAGTTTTCAAAGCCCAGGAACCATCTTTCAAATCCCATGAACCATACTTTGAGTGATAACAAGCCCTTGGCTAATGCTTTTCAGTTGTTCCCTAAAATTAAACTTCGCACAGATAGTTGCTTGCAATAGGATTATCTTCATTAAGGACTTTGAGGAGGCTACCATGCAAATGGGAAATGACAAAGCTACTAGATGTGATGGATTTCATTGTGAATGATATAAATAAATATGGTACACTATTGGGCTAGACCTATATCAAGTCTACTTGAAAGATTTCAATACCCATTCCTTATAAATTAGCATCAACAAAGGACACATTAAATTCATTCCTAAATAGGGAGATCCCTTGTTAATTATTAATTGGTGGTCCATTACTTTATTCAATTTCTTATACAATATCATTGCTAAAGTGTTTGTGTTCCATCTTCAACATCTCTTTCCCTTGATTTTCATACCTAAACAAATGAGATTTGTTTATAGCAGATACGTAATAGATAATATCATTTCCATTTGGGAGGGTATGGAATGGGCTCAAAGATCTAATCAAAAATCCATGTTCATTAAACTTTATTTTGGTAAAGGCTATGATCGTAATAAATGGTCCTTCATTTTAGCTATGTTGGAAACATTAGGGTTTGGACCTACTTTCTTGAAATCAGTTTAAATGTTTTTTATAAATGTTTTGGCTCTCCTTTCCATCAATGGCATCATCTTTGAATAATTTGGTCTCTTCAGATCCATTCAACAAGGATGCCTATTGGTGCATACTTTATATGAGCTTACTATCGAAGGCTTTAAATATCTCTTAGCCAATGATTGATCTCAAGGTCTTGTTTGAGGCATTTCTATCCCTACTGAGGAACCCTCTCAACTCCTTAATAATCATTTCTTTGATGACTCTATTTTTTTCCTTAGAATGAATTCATGGGAAACCCAAGTGATGTTTCCCCACATCCATGGATTGCATCAGAGGTAAATCCATTGGCATTGAATTTGGAATGTCTAACCTGATGGGGACATCATGTGAGTCCCAACATTATATAGGTGGTCAACTTGGGGAATTAGACCCTAAGACCTCCCACATATAAAAAACAACACTCATCCACATGAACTAGCCTGTTAGGCTTACGGATCCTCTATTAATCTTATTGAGGATGATAATAATGTTGAAAATGTCATGCAATGTCTATGTCATTTTTGCATTGCCTTCAGTTATTTTATTCAATGGTAAAAGACACAATGATATAGACAACCCTTCCTCCCTTTGCCTCCCTAGGTGTGTTAATAAGATTGGAAATGGCTTCAACATGATGAGATTTTCAAATTTATAGGCATCCTTTTTGCACTCCTAGCTTCCCATTCTATCCTTTAGCAATATGTGGTAGACCAGGTTGCGAAAAATCTATCTTATCAGATAACCAAATCCCTATCCCTTGCCATGAAATTTCAAGTGTGTTCTAAGGTGCTTTTGGCTACTCATGCTTATTATTATTCCTATTGGGTACCCTAAAAAAACTCTATTCATAAGCTTGAAAAATTACTTAGATATTTTATTTGGGCAAGTTCTTCCACTATTAAATGTTTCCATAGGGTTTCCTAGGAGTATTGTTATCTCCCTAAGGAGGTTGGAGGGATGGGTGGTTGATTGAAATTTCTTATGCAGATCTCTATGCCAAATGGATTATCCATGCCATTGAGGGGAATGAGGCATGGAAATTTTTACTCTAACATAATATCTTTGAGGGTACTCCTCATGGTTGTTCCACTTGGAAAGGGTTAGGATTTGTTAAAATTTTCATTCTCTTCACCCTGTGAAATTTGTTGGGTCCTTCATGATTAAAAGCATTTGGAAAGCTTGAGAAAAGATTAGGCTTTGGTTACTATGGATTGGCAATGGAATTATAGATGGTATTTCTATCAACCATCACTCCTTATGGTGATCCCCTATAATCAATTTCCATGTTTTTCCTCTTACAAAAGTTCCTTGGATTTATTCTCTAAAGTTTTTCAGAAGAGGAATTTAAACTATGCAAGACTTATTTTTCAAACAAACCCGATTTTTGTTCCCTTGGGTGAATGTGAAATCTAAATACAAATTATTCTCTACAGATAAGGAATATTACAAAGATATCATTGAACATGTTATCCTTGAAAATATGATACATAAAATCTTTGTTACCTCTTCTCGCCCTTGGTGGAAGACTAGAAATGGTCTGTTGACACCCCTTTCTGTAATTATACTGCTCATAAGGGCTACAAATGGTTGACTCCTCATCTTACAATGGTTGATAAGCTCAATGCCAGATGAGATGTTCAGTCCCTAATTTTTAATTGGGTTAGATGTTTCCAAACTATTTGGACTTCTTGTGTTGATCCTAAGTTAGCTCACTTTGCTTGGTGTTTGCTACATCAAGGGCTTTCATTTAGGAGGCATTTGGTGAAACTAGGGATGGTTCATCCATCATGCCCATTCTGTGGGATTTTAGAGACTATTATGCACTTTATTTTAGTTTTTCCCTCAAGTTCAAACTATGTGGAGTTAGATTCATGATTTCTTCAACCCTTTTCGTTAAGAGCCTTTCAGTTGGCATCATATCCTCTTAGGTGATAGTCCTAAGATGTCACTGAAGAACACCCAAGTTTGGCATACTTTTAGAATTAATTTTTTGTTTTGGTTATGGAAAGAATCCAATTCAATTTTATTTTCTAATGTTGTTGATCACATTTTTCTATTTATAACAAGTCTATCGTTATATCTAATGTTCTTTTGTAGATTCAAGTTTAGACTAATAAAGTTACTATAGATCTCAAACATCTACATATATTACTCCATCATTGGCGTAATGCCCTATGTAATGTGGCTCATATCCCACCTTCTTATCCTAGGATTAATCCACCAAGTGGTGACAGTGGCACTCCATGAGGAAGGCACTGACGTAGTCATTTTTCTTATTTCTCTCGTAGTCATGTCTAGGGATCTCCTTAGTACCACCATTCTCTCTCATCCCAACTTCTCATGGAGGGTGGGACTCTTCACTTCCACTTCCTTTGTACACATAGGGTTGGGCCTCTCTACGTACTATGAGGCAACACAGATAGAAATATCCACTAGGGAACTCTCAAGGTGGTTGGCAACCACCATGAGATAACAAGTTTCCAAGGCTTGCGATGGCAATATCCCCCCACCACTTTGATCATGATGAAGATGTTAAGGAGGAAGGTTCCTAAGGGGCATCACCCCATGATAAAGACCTCCCCATCACTATTATTTTTTTTGTTATGGATGTTTATTCTTATGGTTCCTTTTTTGATGTTATAGATCTATTCAAGGTTCAAACTAGTCTTTTGTGGTGTTGTTCCTAGGCTTTGCCTATGTTGGTGACTAAGTGGCATGTTCTCATACTGCCTACTTTTTTTTGCTAATAGTCTTGAATATTTATTATATTAATCTATATAATCATATCTATTTCATCAAAAAGTGGGGCACCTATGAACTCTCCTCTAGGTAATTGTTGATTGTGGATAAGTCAGTCCCAATCGAGAAAAGCCTTACCATCAAAAGGTTGTGCAACAAGATCAAATGAAGGTGTGATCACATACGTTGTGTGTGTGTGTGTGTGTATTGTTTTGATACATGGAGAGCGACAAGTGAATGTGACTAAAACTTCAATGTTTACTGAGTATTGATTATAAAAATGGGTATTCAAATGCAATTTTTTTTTATATTTTTAAAATTAATAAATTAAGCATTTTTTCAAATAAATAATCATCCTTGTATTTTAACTAATAATTATTTATTTCTTTTTTCAATTTTTAACTTTTCTAAAATTTAGTATAAATTGTAAAGTTAATATTAAAACTTAAAAATATATAAAAATGATTTATTTGTATTAATTGTACATTTTCCAAAACAAATTAAAAAATAAATTAAATTACAATATTAGATACCTTTTTAAATAAATTCCTTTCAAAAAACAAATTTATCCTAAATTTTATCCCCTTCTTTAGTCTTGGTCTCATAGACACAATGTATTTAATTAAAATAATTTTAAATTATTAATTTTAGTGATTTTTTTTTCATACACACACACGCGCGCGCACACACACACACACACAAGGAGTTGTCCCAAGGGTGCAAGGAACATTGAAAGGAATGTAGAAGTTATTTCTTCTCATTTGTAGAATATATTTCAAGGTCAAGTGTTTCCCTTTTCAGAGTATGATGTGGACATCCCATAAACCGATCACCAATCGTTCACCTATTATCTCAATCAATGACTCCTCTACCATGACATTCACATTATATCAATAACGATGCCCTTTTATGCACCCATGTGGCATGTACTTTGCATAAGATTTGGAACTCACTTTAACCGTACCCTTTTCTCACTCTCCCAATCACTTTTAGCTCAATCTCTAACTCATTTTTGGCTTTTAAAGTGTTTGGTTTACTTTCTCGAGACCCCTAATGCATATTCAACCTTTTCTTGGCACGTTTAAGCCTTCAAGGCTTTCCCAAACTCAAGTGGATTCTGATGTGGCTTGAGCATTCACAATTTATTCGCCCAAGTTCAACTCATTATGCACCTGAGCTCAAAATCAATTGCCTCTTGGCTGATAAACACTCACCCTAACCCCAAATAAAAATATAAAATACCTAAGTCTTTGACAGACTCAAACTCTCACAGCCTCTATTGTGGTGTTAGAGTTCACAAGGCCAAGGCTTAATGAGAAGAAGCCATGAAACCAAGCAAAGGCGAGCACATGGCCCTTGCTAGTCCCGACCCCTCTTGGGTTGGCAGGGTAGATAAACCCTAGGCCAAATGATTGATCCGATAACTAAGTGAACATAGGTTGGTAGGCCAATGAAGGTCCATGAAAAATAAGAGTATGACATTTGTGAAGTAGAGCAAGGATCTGGGAAACATGAAAGGGGTTCTAGAGGAAGTAAAGAAGTAGATGTGGAGCCCGTAGTAAGTAATATTTAGCCATGTGGTGAATATAGAGCAGTGTCAAGAGATCTGACACTTAGGTCTACAACATGACATGTGGTGACCCCCCATTGCTTCTGGGGTGGCAAAACACACAAGGCTTAGGCTCAATGAGAGAAAGGTACATTGAGGGGTGCAATCCTGATTTGACATATTTAATAAGGCCCAAGAATGCCTAGAACTAATGAAAGGTGAGCACGTGGCCCTTGCCAGCCCTAACCCCTTCTTAGGATGGTAGGGAAGTCAGACCTTGGGTCAAATGAAGGCTTACCAAGTGGGAGTTACAGTTTTAAAATGGGAATCAAGTGGATATAGGATGACAGGCCAATTAGATCCCACTAGAAGGTGATGTGGAGATATATAAGGTAAGATATTACCATGTTGTGAATGTAGAGTATGGATGGGAGATATAACATATGGGTCTATAATGTGAAACATGAAAACCTCCAAATACATTCATCCTGTCCCACTGATACATATTGTGTGGATCTTAGTATTTTTTATATATTTACAATGTTTTATGTGAGGATATTTTCATCTAGTATCAATGTGTAAATCTAAGAAAGTGGGAGAATTCTTATTTTTTTATAATTTTTTAAGGAATAAATATATATTTTAGAATGTGTTTTTCTTCTCACATAGTTGTTTGATTTAAACTATTATTTTACACTGGGAAAAAGGAATTCAAGATAGTTCCAAAAAGTGGTTACAGTAAGGATTTAAAGTAGTATCAAGTGAGTTATCATAATCTCTAGTTGAATCTATAAACATGATTTTTGATGATTTTTTTACATGACAAACTGACACAAGCCACAAACCTCTCACCCTTGTCCTATGCAGCTTCCTAGTATCTAGCTATGCATTACGTTGTCAGGAGGACAATAAATAAATCTGCAAACATAGAATATTTTTGAGTTAGGCAATGATGGTGAGGGATAATGATATGGAATATCAAGTGATATTGTACCCTAGAGGGCCCATATTTTACACCAGACTCACACTCCCACCCACTTCTTAGGATGGTAGGGAAGTTAGACCCCTAGGTGAATGAAGGCTTGCCAGGTGGAAACCACAACCTTGAGTTGGGGAAAAATTGGATATAGGAAGGTAGGTTGGTCAGATCCCCTAAAAAATAAGAGCCCAACACTTGTCAAGTGGTGCGAGGATTTGAGAAACCTGAAAGGGGTCTGATAGGCAGTAAAGAAGGCAATAAACATCAAAATTTAAATTTGATGGCCTATATAAATGTCTCTATGCCGTTGACTCGAGAACATATGATAATGATGATAAATGCAAAAAATAGGTTAATATTAGAATGTCACACCATAAACACCTATTGAGTGTTCCCCCAACGGGTTTTGCATAATAATTAGAAACCTGTCTCATAACCTTTTCAAATATGCCTAATACAAATTCAATAGAAGAAATATTTAGATAGATATGCCTCGAAAAAGAAAACTCAAGCTTTTGGTAAGCTATGTATTTCCTCCTTTTCTTCATCCAACTATGTCCTAGTGAACTATGGCACAAAAAATCACTCAAGGAAAAAAATGCAAACCCTATTTGCGTATAACTAGTTATTCATGTCATGAAAAATATATGGGAGAGGGGGATATAATTGCCATAATTCTTGGAGGGAGCATGTAGAAACTAGTGGAGGTTTGAACCCATGTCTAACAAAATACACAAAGTTGGATATGCTTATAGTCATTCTAAAAAGTTTACCTTTATTCCTTTCACCAAATAAAAATAAAGAGAGTCATAGAACCCTACTGCAATCAAATCAATGCTTGTGATGCCTTCGTTCATCCTTGATAATATAAAACAATCAATCAAAGATGTTACCACATTATTTTGATATAATTGACATGTATCAATATGTAATGTTGTTACATTGACGTGCCAATTTACAATGTCTTATACACACAAATACCATCATCATGCATATTCGAGCCACTCATTGGATGTGGAGTCTTGTCATAATCAAATCAACATTCATGACATTCTCATCCACCCTTAACAATAGAAAATGGCCAATCAAATATGTTGCAACCTTACAAACAACGTACTCCTCTATAATATGGGTAAGTCATGTAAATCTGACAATTGGCCTTAATCCAAGCTTGGTGTATGATATGGGCTCTATGGTGTTTGATATCACATTAAATACCTTGTCATTATACCTCACCATTGTTGTTGCTTAAACAACACGCCCCATTTTTAGATTGAAAATGGGGACCCTATTTTGACCTTTTACTTTGCTCCTACATATGCTCACTGTTCGTTGGTCTCAGCATTATAACTTGCCTTGGTGGTCCATATCGATTTACGTGTCTAATTATGACTAAAAATGACCACTATTGGAAAGACCATGTCCATGCAAATCAACTTGGTATTTTATACTTAGCATAAAAATGGAGTTAGGGCCTCCCCATTTGCCTTTGAAGTCAGGGTCTCACAACTCTATGAGTGTGTTCCCAGAGTTCTTGTTATGTTGTTGGGGGATAGTAGTGCCGTTAGGGGACAACATTACCATCGAGTGATAGTAGTGTGGTCAGTGGATGGCAATATCATCGGCTGATGACATCACCATCGAGCGATGACATTATCGCTAGATGACAACATTATTGTCGAGTGACGACAATGTTGCCAGGTGACTGCATTGCCATTGAGCTATGATGATGCTATCGATCAACAGAGATGCTATGGGGCGATGATGTTGCCATGGGTCGATCACATTATTATCGATCGACGAAGATGCTTTGGGGTGACAACATTACTGTGAGTTGACCACATTGTCATTAGTCGACGGAGATGTTACGGGGCGATCAAAGGATTGTGTTAGTTTGGAATTTTTTTGTTATTGCACCTTGTTTTATAGGTTCCTTATGTCATAGATATTATTTAAAAAAATTACTTATGATTATTAATATTTAAGGATTAAATTTGATGACCATATGATAATATTTAGAGTTTTCATTATCGTAAAATACAATCATTTTTTGAAAACCATATCAATTTTAAAGTGAAATTTTAAGTAAATTGTCAAAACTTTTAAGAATTATATATAATTGTTAAAAAAAATTGATGATTATATCATACGGGAGGCATTTTTCATTTAGGAAACCATTCCATTTTTTGTCTAATTAATTTTGAAGTAATTTAATTTAGTTTTGTCTAATTAAAGAAAACATATGAGACATGTCACCAAACATTGCATGTGTGTTTACAGAGGGTCTTCAAATCCATCTCTTGAAATACCATATCATTTCTCTTTACCATCTTTACTTAACGTACCTTGAAATGTTTCACCGCTTTCATCTTCTTTATGATCTTGTCCTTCCTCAATGCTTTACCATTGCTCAACCTCACCTTAAAATGCCTTTTCCCTACACAATACATTATGACACTGTATAAAATAACATACCACTTAATTTTCAACCATTAACTCCACCAGAAATGTAAAATTATTGTTACTTAATATTTTGGACAGATAGGATCAACACTCCTTTAGTTTATAAAACCGTACCCATACCGTACTTTACGAAAGCAAAATGTTGACATTCATTCCGGCAAAGCTTGCACCTTCGGGGGAAGTGCAGGGTCCTTCTAGTGGTAAAGAACATGTGCCCCTGGAACGGAGGTCACAGGATCAAACCCTGCAGGTGGTAGGGATTGCATGCCTCGTATTCGTAGCACAGCAAGGTGCCTCCCCACGATGGGAATACGAAGTGGTCCTATACGCTGGACATGCCTTGTAGACCATAACCAAGGCATTAATTGGCATCATCGACCTTAAAAACTATATTATTATATTATTATAGTGGATTGCAAAAATCTCGTTGACTGAAACGATTGAGGTCACCCATGACGCCTATCGCCACACATTGGGGTTACAAATACACAGGCTATCGTCGTTATTTTAAAATCAGAGGCCAGGCAGAACAGCAACTAACATCATATTATATATCACAATGGCTGTGCCAAGAATCAAGTTGGGATGTGAGGGATTTGAAGTATCAGCTCAGGGACTGGGTTGTATGGGCATGTCTGCCTTCTATGGCCCTCCTAAATCTGAGGACGAAATGATTGCTCTCATACGCCATGCTGTATCCAAAGGCATCACTTTCCTCGATACCTCCGATTTTTATGGTCCTCACACCAATGAACTTCTCCTTGGAAAGGTAGGCTGTTTTCAATTCTTCCCTTACGTTTATTTATTTTAAAGCTGAATTGGATTCTCATGTATCATAGGATTTTAACTTGATCTGCAGGCTCTAAAAGGAATAAGAGACAAGGTGCAGTTGGCTACCAAGTTTGGAATCGGTTTTGCTGGTGGGAAAGTGGAGATTTCTGGTGATCCTGCATATGTTCGTGCTGCCTGTGAAGGGAGTCTGAAGAGACTGGATGTGGATTGTATCGATCTGTATTACCAACATCGTATCGATACCAGAGTCCCCATTGAAGTTACCGTATGTACCTTACCCTTCTGTGCGTCCATCTATTAAATGTAGATTTACTTAATGAAATGAATGTTCGTATTAGGGGTTTATGGCTCAGTAAATTCTTTTTTTAATTTTTGAAAATTCAGATTTGGTAAATTCCCTTTGTTGGTAGGGGCTTGGATGGCACATCCCCTTGTCCGTGACACCCACCAATTTGGATGTGATATTTTATTCAATTTCAACACTTTCTTATGTTTTTTAGAGACTTGAACCCCTGTACCCTGCTTTTTTAGTTGGGTATGCAACACCCACCAAATGGTTGGGTATACAACACCTGCCAAATTGGATGTGGTATTTTACCTAATTTCAACACTTTCTCGTGTGCCAGGAAGATTTGAATTTGAAGCTCTGCGTCTAAATTTGAATTTGAAGCTCTGCATCGAAATCCCCAATAATTTTACCGCTTGAGCTCATCCCATTTTACGGCAATAAATTCTGATCTTAATTTGTCTTAGTTTGTGACTGCAAAGATAAACAATTGTGTCTTGTAGGCAAGGATAAATCTGGTTTGTAGTTGACAGCTGAGCCAACAGCCGACTTTGCTTCCCAGACCCTCTTTGTGGCAATCATGGGCCTTTTTCAGGTTAAATTATATGTATATTATTCAAAATCTGCATCTCTTGGTTTTTGGCCGCGTGACCAATCTCTGAGAGTAACCTTCGCTTTGCCAATCTGCCTGCACCATGGGTACAAAATTTGAACAGTTCATTAGCAGGCAAGTTAATGCTAAGTCCATGTATTCCTCTACTAATACACTTTTAGCCTTTAGGTTACCTATTATTGTAGTTGAATTATTGAAACGGTTCGTTTATGTGGTCATAATAGTTAAATGTGAGTTCTTCTTTGAAAGTGATCAGAGCACCTGCTCCACGGTCCCATCAGAATCACTACAACCAGGCTACAAATAAATAATTACTGTCACTGTGCTCTGGAAAATCGGTTATGTTGCAGGGGCTCATGTTGGGCAATATGGCACTACTTCTTTGCCGAGGGATATCAGGCTTTGAGGTATGAGCCCTCATGTTGGGCACCATGGGACTAACTCATTGTCGAGGGATAGCAGGCTTAGAGGCGCAAACACTTAGCCCTTAACTTTTTTGGTTGGGTTTCTTGTCCTTATCAACCTCATACATTACCAAGATCAAATGGATTTCGGAAATCTTGAATCAGGGCTTTCCACCCAGTATTTAATTATTCCCATTCTGTAGGGCAGGATATTCTTGCAAAAAGGATGTAGATAGGCTATTGTTTACTTTCCTGAACTTGTTTTATAATAGATCTAAGTTAAATTTTATAATTGAAAGCAAGCAACACTTTTTGGACAATCACTTTCCTTCCCATTTCTTTCTACAACTTTGGGTTTTGATTTTAATTTTGGGCTGGTGACACTCAGGGCTCAAACACTACCCTGCACTTATTAGTTACACGCTTTCAAAGCATGGTTTAGTTAAAAAGAGAGCCTTGATCCTGCTAACGTTGAAGAAGCCTGAGTTTGTGAGCTATTGCATCCCCCTTGACCTCAGTTTGAAAAATGCTGCAGTGTTTTGCTTAGAAGTTTCTCTTTATAGTTTGAAAAAAAGCTGCAATATTTTACTTTGCAGTTTCCCTGTAATCATTTCCTTTGTAGATGGTTGTAATTGTTGATATGACGATAATGGAAAATTGACCCTGTCTAGTACCTTGGGTCTTCTTTCACCATGGCCAGTGCACTTGTTGCTTTGTCTTTTTCTTTCCCTTGAACGACTGTTGCCAAGTGATCTTGATGATTTCCTTGGTTGAGTCATCAACATTTGTGAAGATTGTGTACTTGCCACCAGATCGAGCCCTTTGGAATGAGATGGGATTTGATAAACCATTTCAAAGCTTATACATGCAACATAGAATGGCTGTAGAATTTGAAAAGATTTAACAAAAAGTTTCCTCACACTTTTGTAGCCATGTAAGGCACGTTGCAGGGCATCAGAATATCATATTTGGTGAATCTTTCTATTAGTCCATGCATGGTGTCAACCAAGCCTTGACCTTTGCAAGATCTGTGATGAAGTTCATCAAAAATGGCTTTCACTTTCATAGGAAACTATTGTTTATAATAGTGCTCTTTGTGCAATGCCATTGACATTCCTTTTCTGGGAAGATCATTTCTTTGGTCCACCCTTTGGAGATGTATTGTAGAGGTCAGGAAGATCCTTCCATTATATGAAAGATCAAGTTTGTCCTATGATTGCGGATTGGGGACTCTTATGTTAGGATTGTGATGATCATAATCTTATGTTAGGTTTCAGATGGTTATAATTCTTTTCTTAATGGTTTGGTGGAGAGGATGGAAGATTAGAGTTACCAAGTATGGCTTCACTTTTAAATGGTGCTCGAGACCGGTTGCACTGCATACTAACCTTATACACACTATCTTCCCTTCTATGTGTTTCAACATTCAGGTGGGAAGTCGTCCTTAAATATTTGGCTTTCGATCTTTATGTATACTTACAAAATTAAAATTTCATACTGTAATTACATCTTAATCATTTGCTCTTGCTGTCCTAGAAAGTTTGAAAATTTAACGATCACTTTTTTGAATCTTTATCTAAATATTACCCCTAAATGCATAACTATTGTTTGATACTTTGTTTGCTCGTATATCTATTACAGATTGGAGAAATGAAGAAACTGGTAGAAGAAGGGAAAATAAAATACATTGGACTTTCCAAGGCTTCTCCGTCGACAATTCGAAGAGCACATGCTGTTCATCCTATTACAGCAGTTCAAATAGAGTGGTCCTTGTGGAGTAGGGATGTAGAGGAAGAAATCATCCCAACTTGCAGGTTTGCGAGGTTTTGTAGCTAGAATTTTCCATGTTACCGTTTGTCTCATATTTTTGAGTGACTAACACATTAGTTTTACCTGTAGAGAGCTTGGTATTGGAATTGTGCCATATAGCCCTTTAGGCCAAGGTTTTTTCTGTTCTGGAGCAAAGATGGTTGAAAGTTTAGCAGATAATGATTCTAGAAAGGTTTGTATCCATTTATTTTGGTTTGTATTTATAAGCTTTATTGGCAGTTTAGCTTTTTAGTAGATTCATGCTATTATCAGATGCTATCTTTCTATTTTGTTCCTATTAATAATGACTATTCAACAATAAAATTGCTCTGTATCCAAAAGTGCAAAGTTATGATTTTCAATTTCACCAATTCGAGGTGTCTTTACATGTTCTAGCAAGTCTATTGCAAGTTCGTGGGTGTGCATGAATATATAATAAGGAAATTGGGAAAGTAAGTTCCTTGCTGAAGACCTTGGTTTTGCCCTTTGGCTAATGATTCATATCCACAAGTAGGAAGTTTTAAACTTCAATTTGCATGGTTTAACGGCCACTTTGCCTTGATATATTTATAACTAGAATGATCTCTGATTTTGTAAAAATACTTTATTTGCAGAGCTATTTTCCAAGGTTTCTGGGAGAGAACCTCAAAAAGAACAATGCCATATTTGAGAAGCTATCTACAATTGCTTTGAGCAAAGGGTGCACCCCAGGGCAGCTTGCTCTTGCTTGGGTTCAGCACCAAGGAAATGGTGTTGCACCAATACCGGGGACAACTAAAGTCAAGAACTTTGAAGAGAACATTGGCGCTCTTTCTGTGAAGCTTACACCCGAGGAGATGAAAGAAATCGAAGGCATAGTGTCCTCTCATGGTGTCCATGGAGATCGATATGGTGACATGTATTTTACATGGATGAAGTTAGAAACGCCTCCTCTGTCTTCATGGAAAGGGATATAGGTGGTTCTGATATTGTATCATTTCATGGTTGGTTATATACAAGCTAAATAAGTGGATTCCAATTTTAAATAAGAAATATATCAATGGATTCCACTTGTAAATAAGAAGTAAATATATCAGCGAGGAAGATGTGATAAAACAAGGCTAGGTATTTGTGTTTTAGTGAGGTGGTCTTCCTATACATTTGTCTATTTTCTTTGAGTCAATCATTTTGTACACTTGAAAGGAGGATGTAATTAGAAGATACCATTTCTTGGGAAGATGGTGTAGAAGGATGATTTAAGATCCAAAATAGGTCAGTTCTATTCATGTTCATGAATTTCATTTTGTTGAAGCATCTCTCGTCTCGAAGCATTGCATAGTATTTTGAGTTAATGGGGGCATACATGGTTGTAAAAGTAGAGTTTTGCATATAACTATATCTTAATTCTCAGAGGTAGAGTACTTATATGCATATATAGTTAACCATCATTATTACATAAACAATCAACTACAGTTATTATATACATGATTAATCATATTTATGTATATACACTCATGGTTGCCCTAAAAGGTGCAAGTTATGTCAGAAGGGATGGCGTAATTTTTGTTTTTAGTAAAGCAGGGGTTTGGAAAAGGAAATAATGTAAATCACTAGTTGTACGTCACTAGAAACCCATGGCCAGTGATCTCGTCTCACCTTTTGTGCACAACGCAGTATGCAACTATAATCTAATATTTATAGTGGAGGTGACAGTGAAAAATGAGGTTGTGTGGTCATAAGGGATATAATTTTCTATTTTGGTAAAATGAGGTTTTATAAAGACAAAAAGTGTAAATCAGCAATTATATTTTACTTGAAACACGTGTTTGCGGACCTTGTTTTTCCTTTTGTTCACGAAATGTTGAGAAACAATGCGCTATGTGGGGAGAGGGGCATTTGTTACGCTCACCCCATAGATGTAGATTTAGTCTAGATCCTCCTCCTCCTCGCCCTCGATCTATCAAGGCCCATTCCTATATATAGCACTGATGGTTGAGCCCACCTACCGTATATAGATAGGGTCCGTTTAGACCCTCCACCTCCAGATACGGCCCTAAGACTTTTTGTTTCATGTGAGCTCAAGTAATGGTGAAGATGTGGGGACGAGTAAGGCCATAAAAATATGAAATTGGTGAAAGATTTTTGGGTGAGTTGAGAGGTGATAGTGAGGGGCAATGACAGGGTATTTCAGGAGATGGACTTGAAGGAACCCGAGTAGATAATGAGTGAATATTTCATGGGATGCACATTCTTCCATAGGTATGAGTATGGTGTTTCTATATGTTCTTAACTCCACAATAGTTGGGTGTGTTTGGATACTTTCGAAGGCTTTATAGTTTGAAGGAAATTCAATATAAGAAATTGATGTGTTGATCTGAAAACCTTGAGTGAGAGCATGGGATTGACTTTCTTCCACATGTCGGAGATAAAACAACCCAGATGTTGCTATGTGCCAAAGTTGACAATTTTAAAAAGTTGTCCAACAAGAGGTAGGGAAACATATGTTATTAATTGCTAAACAAGTGTCTTAAGTCCTTGACTAGGTTAATAGTGTGGTTTTCATAAAAGCAAAATAGATTTGACTGCGATCGATTTTTTTTGTTTTAAATAAATAATTAAAAAAGATTAAAATTTTGAGTGTAATTTTTAGTAAAAGATTATATATATATATATATATATATATATATATATATATATATATATATATATATATATATATATATATATATATATATAAGTTTTGTAAAGTGAACAAGCGTAAGTTGGTAGTCATACCTCACTTGAACCTTGTAGAGTAATTTCCTACTCTACGTCGTATTTAATTATTTTTGATTTGAGCACTGCAATTTTAGTTCTTCGGGCGAAGCGGCAGAATTTTGAAGCAGAGGGCCGGTTCGTTTTACCCAAGTGTTGAGATGCAGCGGAAGCTACCAAGTGTCGCCTTTCGAGCAGGTCTTTTTCCCCTTGTTTTCTTCATCTCATTTTTGCCCGAGTATTAGTTCAAGCGGATGCTGCCAAGTGTCGCTTTCCGAGAGACAAAGCCGACAGTTGGCGTCCCCCGAGTTGCCTTTTTGTAACCTTCGAGAACCACGGATCGTACCATATACCCAGTAGTAGTTAAGCGGAACACACCACATGTCAGCATCCGCGTCTCATATCGACGCCCGCACTTCATTCAAAGACTTTCACCATAAGGCAGCAGAGAAGACGGAAAGCACCAAGTGGCAGTTGCGGAGGCCCTGAAAGACTTTTTTAGAGAAAAATTGCAAGCCACCACGTGTCGGCATTTGGGAAGCCATGAGTCCAATGCTTTCCATTCAATGCACAAAGGCGTCGTTTTATTTTGCTTATGCGCCACAAAGCAACGGATGCTGCCAAGTGTCACTCTCCGGGTCCCCCTCTACTCCATCCATAGAAGAAGCGGAAGATGCCACTTATCTTCCTCGAAGCCACGGAAGTCTCCACATGTCACCGCTCGAGAGAATCATCGCCAAGCTCTATTGACAAATATGAAACGGCGGTGGGTCGCAGGTGTTACTTCAAAAGTCTAAGGAAGCTGCCAAATGTCGCCATCCGTAATAGTCCGATATATGCCCCTAATGATACTACGACACAGCGAAAGGGGAGCAAAAAGAGCCGCGTGTCTTCGATGAATCAGGGGGAAGGCGCCAAGTGTCATTTTTCGGTGTCTTCTAGGTGATCAAGGGGATTTTCAGAAAATTGACTAAGTGTCCTCTCCTATTTCAAACATAGCAGAGTGTTCAGTGTATGGGTTGCCAAAAGCGAAATGGAGGGAAAATCGACTGGAGTTAATTCGAGTAGATGAAACGGTGCATCGGGTAGATTTTTAGAGCCACCCACAGCATTGAAGGCACGGTCTGTTTGTCCCCTATGAGCGAAGGACGGAGAAGATTGTGTGGGAAAGAAAGTGTAGGGAGACATCCGGGGCTATAAAAGAAGAATTGTAAAATCTAAAAAAAAAAGGGGGGGAATTCTCATAGTTTTAGATTTTCAGAGTTTTTGACCAATAATATCATTTGCTTTTGTTACATTTTCCTGAGTTGAAAGGTTTATATGACTGTGTGTGTTTATGCATCTTTTGTATGACTGGAAGATTCAATAAGAAAATTGAACACTATGCCCTTGTCGATGTTATCTGTGTCATTTACAAAGTAGTCTACGCTGAAGATTTTCTAGTGTTGTGATTGGAAATGTTATTTGCTTCTGTCCCTTTTTTGGAGTCCGAAGTTCTACATAACTGTGCATGACTTTTGCGCCTCTAATGTGATTGGAAGATTCTATTAAGAAGATTGAACACTATGCCTTTGTTGACAATCTCTGTATCTCAGCAAAAGACTCCCCTGTTGTGAGCCTCTGTCTCTGTTATTCCAATCTTTTACATTGATCATGCACTTGTCTGCTCTTAAATGTAATAGAATCACATAATAGTTTCACTGTGCTCAGGTTAGGATAAGGATTACTCTCAGGCGCATCGCCATAGTTAGGTTTCAATTCTTGCATTTTGCGTTTTTGTTTAGTCTCCTATCCCTTTTCCCCAACACCCAATACAAAAGAAGAGACCAGCTTTTTTAAAATATGGAAGTTGTTTTCAAGCCGCATTGTCCCACAGCTTGAAACTTCCCATTGTTGTTGATTAAGATCTAGCACAATTTTAAGACATCAATAGTTTCTGGGACGCCCGATGGGACCAATCTTTCAAGGAGTTGAAGAATTTTGGTGTATTCTTCAGCCAATCTGCCTTTGGAGGTTTTTATCGACACCAACAACGACTCTGCGTCACCAGCCAATCAAGCAGTATCATCAAGAAATCCCTTTGGTATGTATAACTCTGTAACTCATAGCTATGAGTCTTATTCTCCTTCAAATATGTTTTATCAAGAACAAGCTTCTCCTAGAATCATGTCGAGTAATGAGGATGCATATTGTTATGAGCCACATTAGTCTTATGCCTAGTCCCCCCAATATGTCTCATCCCATTTTGAACCTAACCTTATTTTCACTTTCAAAAAAGCATTGCTGGGATTTAAAAAATGTGTTAGAGCTTGATAACAGAAGGGGATGTGGTCAAGAAATTCCTTGTCAGGTCATCTATCAAGTGAGAGAGGCAATAGACCTGATCAAAAGTGAGTGGGGTCCCATTGAAAGGGCATATTGGCAAGAGCTTACATATGAAATGTTAGATGTGTGTGGATTGATTGCATTTATAGAAGAGAGGCTAGGCGTTCATGAGAACCAGCGTTACCAAATCTACCAAACTTCATATCCACCACCACAAATTCCAGATTAGGCATATGCCACCCCTATTCATGGGCAAGGTCAAAATTGTCAAGGTCAATTCCCCAATAATGCAGAGCCCATGTTAGCAGCAAGTCAGGAGGACCCCAGACCCTCACTTCTTCCTCAACTCTCCCACACCATTCTTCAAAAGGCTCCTCACTTCCTTGAAAATTCTTATGAGCCCGCTTCAGAAGAAACTTTTTATACCACTCCCCAGATCTTTCAACATGATGACGAGTCTCTAAGTTGGACCAAAGAGGATGATGAAGCAACTGAAAACTTTGCAGAGGAGTGCGTTCAATTCATGGCTAGTCAAGAGGATTTCATCAGTACAGAGGAGGAGGAGATCACCATAGACTCTCCTTTTGATGAGCAAGAGGATAAGCCGCAAGCTTTTTCTTTAACTTCTGATGAGGAGATCATTTCTGATTTTTTCCTCACTCTGCAAGAGGATATGGAGGAACATGGACACTCCCTCGACCAAGTCATTGAGATAGGAGGTGTTGAGCTGGTTTCAGATGAAGAAGAAAGCCCTGAGATTCAAATGAGAATGCAGAAGAGATGCTAGCCTTTTAATTCATCCTTGCAAGAGGATGAAGTCATCAAAGAGCATGATGATGAAATAAAGCTGGAATCTGAAGAAGATGTGCCGAAAGATAATGGATATCAAAAGGCACAGCATGAAGAACCAATAGCCCATGATTTCTTGATGACACCCGACAACTTGAAGAACCAGTATTCGACGAGCATTCAAGGACAAGAAGAGTTCATAGGTGTCGAATACACGTTTTGCTTAGACTCGTTCGAGTGCATGTAGACCTGTGTGGCTGGTGCAGAGAACATTCCATCAACGACATATCCGTTGCAATCACTGGTATGGCAAGACAAGTTGGCTTGTCATAAAGAGGACATGGGAAAGTTTGTTTTCGATCCTGGAGGAAAATAAGAATTTGTAATTAATGTAGTTAGGTAGTTTCCATTCCCGCATTGCTTTGTTTTATTTTTTGCTTTTCCGCTTTTCCTTTAAAATAAATGTTTTAAACGCAGAGTCGGCATCCTAGAAATTCTTTAATTCTTTATTTTTTGTCGCAATAAATGCTTGCCCAAATTTTTTGAAATCTCTAAGGTACCTTGCGCCACATAATGTGTCCTCCTCCTTGTTTCCCGAAGATTGAGTAGGATTTGCTAACGGTCACCTTAATTTATAATGCTATTTGGGACTTGATAGGCCCATAAAAATCCCTTAGCAAAATTTAAAGTTTACAAACTGTCAAGCATTCCTGCGAAAATATCTTACTCATTGTAATTGTGGCACCTAGTGAAATTTGTTGCAGCAAGCGTGTTTTTATCTTGCGAAAGGTTCATACCAGGTTATTATACAAGAGATTTAGAGATGATGAGAACATCATAAACACCCAGAAAGAGAAGAAGGCTGCAGTCCCAATTGGACCCAGAAGAGAAAGAACAACCTTTACAACACCCAGTGCAGAGCACTGCAACTTCTCCTTATGTAGGAATTACTCCCCCTCCTCCCTCTCAATCCATGCCTCCACCCAGCCAAATGACACCTCCCGCCACTCCTGCCATTCCCATTTCGCAATTCACTTCATCCTTGATGCCTCAAGCCTTAACATTACCCTATTTCTCCCCCTCCGTTCCCAGAAAAATGCCCCTTCAACTCACCCCTAGCCAGCCAATGGCTCTCCAATACGGCCTGCCGCAAGGATTTCCCTTCGCAAGGGGATATATTGCATCCCCTTCCACTTTCCAGACGCAGGCTGATGCTGCAAGGAAGGCAAGAGAAGCCCGATTGGAGAAGAAGAGGAGTAAAGTGAATAAAGCGCCGGTGGTGCCAAATTTGAGGTTACAATTTGACCCCATTCAACAGCAGCTGACGATGACCTATTTGTCGCCCAACGTTGCCAAGCCGAGCGAACAAATGCGGCCGAAAGACTACACCATGAACGCAGTGGCCATCGACATGTTCCTGTTTAGGCCTCAAGACAGAGTCGAGCTCATGATCGAATCCACTTCTGCGGTCACAAAAGATTATTTGAGGATATCAAGGAGACTGCAGAAGATGGAGGCGGACCTGGCCACGAAATAAGCAAACTGCAATAGTTTGGCCAAACAAATAAACCAGAAGGACAATGAGATAACTAGTCTGCAGAAACAGTTGCAAGATACTGTTTCCCTCCAAACTCAACGGGCAATTTAGGCCCAAAATGATTCTTTGAAAGCAGAGCTTGTACTTGCCAAAGATGAAGCAACAGCTCTAAGACGAGAAAACGCAACATTTCAGGGAAGAGTCCAAGGACTCCAACTGCAGGTTACCCAATCACAACAAAGGTTGCTGGAAGAATAGAACAAGGGTGCAGCGTTTCAAGCCCAGCTCCAGGCAGAGCAGCAGCAGATCGCGCAACTAACAATTGAGCTGGCCAATAGGCCAAGAGGTGTCGGAATGGTGCAGCTGGTGAAGGAACTCTACAAGTCAGCATGGGAGAGAATCTCTTTAGAGATTCTCCAGCTCAGTCCACTTTTCACCTTCTTACGCCACGCGCAGCAGTTGTGCGAGAT
Organism: Torreya grandis; assembly: GCA_037957365.1. Lineage (NCBI taxonomy): Eukaryota > Viridiplantae > Streptophyta > Pinopsida > Cupressales > Taxaceae > Torreya > Torreya grandis. The sequence goes on from JARHVA010000462.1 coordinate 2,737,180, forward strand.
GGTCAAGAATCCGGTACAGAGCACTCTGGGCATGATCTCTCGGAGAGTCGCAGACTCTCATTCTTTATTGGAGAAGCTCTACAGCTCAAGGGATGCAACATTGGCAGCCACAGGGATTCGCGACAAAATGGCCACCGCAAAACGGGTCAACGAGGAGCTCAGTCGTAATGCCACAGCCAACAATTGCAGAAGCTGTCTCGATGTCGTCAAAGAAGGCATCAACGAAATGAGGCAAGACATTGAATATCTGGTGCAACTGGGTCTTCCTTCCCCATTTTTGGATGCGAAGACAGTGCTGATGGTGGACCAAATCCAACCATTGATGCTAGCCAGGCAAAGGGATCAAACATTTTTTCAGAGCTTGCGGGATGATTCTCCAACCTCTGAGGTCGAAGCTATTCTAATGCCTATTTTCCTGCTAGAATCCAAGCTGAAAGCCACTGCCTAGGTCCTGCAAACCTTCTCACACAAGGATCTCATTAGCTTGGATTTAGCTTTTGACGAGTTGCAGAGCAAGCAAGGATTATCCGACCATGAGTGGTCTATCTTTCAGACAACTCTTTTGAAGCTGTAAATTTTGAAATTTTGATCGAGCGGGAGTCGGGTTCTTTTTGAGCAGGCTCAAAAGCCCTGAAAGTCGCTAATAACTGTAGAGTAATTTCCTACTCTACGTCGTATTTAATTATTTTTTATTCGAGCACTGCAATTTTAGTTCTTCGGGCGATGCGGCATAATTTTGAAGCAAAGGGCTGGTTCGTTTTACCCAAGTGTTGAGATGCAGCGGAAGCTGCCAAGTGTCGCCTTCTGAGCAGGTCTTTTTCTCCTTCTTGTTTCCTTCATCTCATTTTTGCCCGAGTATTAGTTCAAGCGGATGCTGCCAAGTGTCGCTTTTTGGGAGACAAAGCCGACAGTTAGCGTCCCCCGAGTCGCCTTTTTGTAACCTTCGAGAACCGCGGATCGTGCCACATACCCAATAGCAGTTAAGCGGAACGCACCACGTGTCAGCATTCGCGTCTCATATCGGCGTCCACACTTCATTCAAAGACTTTCACCATAAGGCAACAGAGAAGACGGAAAGCGCCAAGTGGCAGTTGCGGAGACCCTGAAAGACCTTTTTGGAAAAAAATCGCAAGCCACCACGTGTTGGTATTCGGGAAGCCATGAGTCCAATGCTTTCCATTCAACGTACAAAGGCGTCATTTTATTTTGCTTATGCGCCACAAAGCAGCGGATGCTGCCAAGTGTCACTCTCTGGGTCCCCCTCTACTCCATCCATAGAAGAAGCGGAAGATGCCACTTATCTTCCTCAAAGCCACGGAAGTCTCCACATGTCAACGCCCGAGAGAATCATCGCCAAGCTCTATTGACAAATATGAAACAGCGGTGGGTCCCGGGTGTTACTTCAAAAGTATACGAAAGCTGCCAAATGTCGCCATCCGTAAGAGTCCGATATATGCCCCTAATGATACTACGACACAGCCAAAGGGGAGCGGAAAGAGCCGCGTGTCTTCGATGAATCAGGGGGAAGGCGCCAAGTGTCATTTTTCGATGTCTTCTAGGTGATCAAGGGGATTTTTAGAAAATTGACTAAGTGTCATCTCCTATTTCAAACACAGCAGAGTGTTCCGTGTATGGGTTGCCAAAAGCGAAATGGAGGGAAAATCGGCTGGAGTTAATTCGAGTAGATGAAACAATTCATCGAGTAGATTTTTGGAGCCACCCACAACATTGAAGGCGCGGTCTGTTTGTCCCCTATGAGCGAAGGATGGAGAAGATTTTGCGAGAAAGAAACTGTAGGGAGACATCCGGGGCTATAAAAGAAGAAGAATTGTAAAATCTAAAAAAAAAGGGGGAGAATTCTCATAGTTTTAGACTTTCAGAGTTTTTGACCAATAATATCATTTGCTTTTGTTACATTTTTTTGAGTTGAAAGGTTTATATGACTGTGTGTGTTTCTGCATCTTTTGTATGACTGGAAGATTCAATAAGAAAATTGAACACTATGCCCTTGTCGATGTTATCTGTGTCATTTACAAAGTAGTCTATGCTGAAGATTTTCTAGTGTTGTGATTGGAAATGTTATTTGCTTCAGTCCCATTTTTTGGAGTCTGAAGTTCTACATAACTGTGCGTGACTTCTGCGCCTCTAATGTGATTGGAAGATTCTATTAAGAAGATTGAACACTATGCCTTTGTTGACAATTTCTGTATCTCAGCAAAAGACTCTCCTGTTGTGAGCCTTTGTCTCTGTTATTCCAATCTTTTACATTGATCATGCACTTGTCTGCTCTTAAATGTAATAGAATCACATAATAGTTTCACTGTGCTCAGGTTAGGATTAGGATTACTCTCAGGCGCATCGCCATAGTTAGGTTTTAATTCCTGCATTTTGCGTTTTTGCTTAGTCTTCTATCCCTTTTCCCCAACACCCAATACAAAAGAAAAGACCAACTTCTTTAAAATTTGGAGGTTGTTTTCAAACCGCATTGTCCCACAGCTTGAAACTTCCCATTGTTGTTGATTAAGATCTAGCACAATTTTAAGACATCAACAAAACCCATCACTGTGGACCCCATCTTGTCTTTTGTGCATGAAGCATTAAGAAAAAATAATCTTATATTTCTGGTGGAAGTGACGGTAGAAAATGAGGTTGTGTTCCTTCATATGGTCTACTAATGTGTTGCGCAATGAGGAAATGTTTTGTTTCATGGTGAACTTGAGTAATGGCAAAGCAGTGGGGAAGGGCAAGCCCATACATAACATGCAAGTGATGAAATATTTCAAGGTGAGTCGAGTGGTGATGGTGAGGGAAAATGATATCATATACCAAACCTAGATTTATGGTAGCGGTTGGATTGACATGACTTTCACCCATTGCAAAGGGGTGTGCAGCGTGCAAGGTGGTATGGTCTTTGATTGGACATTTTCTATTGTCAAGGGTTGACAACGACGTCATGAGGTTGATTTAATTATGATAGGGCTCCATGCCTAATGTGCAACTCAAATCAACACTTCAATGTCGTTGATGTGGGGACAAGATATTGAGGTTCCAAAGTCTATCTTGCATCTTCTATTCATCTATGTTCTGAATATATCAACACCTAGAGAAATTACATCAGGGTTAAAAACATACAAAAACACCATACTCATACCCACAGAAGCAAGAAGAACAACATATAAGAACATGTAAATGGTGAAAGATTTCAGAGTGCATTGGGCGGTGATGATGAGGGGCAATGACAAGGTATTTCACGTGATATCGTACAACAAAGGGCCTATATCGTACACATGACTTGGCTTCAGGTCAGTTGGATTTACATAACCTGCACCCATTACGAAGGGGTCTCTAGCTTATAGGGTGGTGGCATATTTTATTGGCTATTTTATATTGTCAAGGATGGACAAGGACATCATGAGAGTTGATTTGATTAGGGAAGTGCTCCACGTCTGATGTGCGGATCAAATCAACGATGCAATGCCACCGATGTGGGGGAAATACATTGAGGTTTTGGAGTCTATCTTGTTATTTTCGTTCATTAAGAACATATGGAAACACTGTATTCAAACCCTTGAAATAAAAGACAACCACAACTAGAGGCTATCTTTGTGCGCATAAAAAACATAAAATCTAAGGGAGCACAAACAAGAAAAATATGTTTTGGAAGGATTATTAAAATGAATATCAGATTATTGTTGCTTAATGCTTTTTGCACAAAAAGTGATAGGGGTTCGTGGTCATGAGGTTCGATTGAGGTACGTATATCTACACTCTTTTGCTTTACAAAACCCCATTTTACTAAAACAAAAAATTACATCCCTTCCAACATAATTTACACTTCTGAGTATGGTTGTTGTAGTCTACACAGAGTAAGCTCTAACAACAAGGGTGGTGCCTAATTTGAGACACATCAAATTGTGATACCACTTGAAGAGAATATGCAAAAACTGGAGGGGATTCAAACCTAGGCTTAATAGACTACCCAAAATTGATAGTGCTTATGGTCCTAAGAGCAATTTCATCTTTCCTCCAATTACCGAATAAATAAAAATGAGCACTACTATTATGAATATAATGGTTTCTTTTAAGTGTTATTGAGAATGAGAATGGACAAACCTTGGAAATATTTGTATCTATATATATTTGCATATGGAAACCTACATTGGTTGATTAGATTATATAGGATGCATATTTCATTTAAGAATCATTTTCCTTTTTTCATTTAATTGGTTTTAGAGTCATCTAATCGGGTTTGTCTAATCATTTTTAGACTTGTCTAAATTGACACGTGCATTCTCTACATTTTAAGATAAGTTGTTAGATATTTGACATTTATTTTGCATGAGATGACCCTCGTTTCAATCATGTATTGGGTAACTGAAACATTTTGATGGAAGCTAGAAATTGCATCATAGGTGTGACATGTCACTGAACTTTGCATGTGTATTTACTCGGGTTTCTTTGATTCCCTCCCTTGAAATAGCTCACTTTGAAATATTTCACCGATTTCATGTTCTGTATGGCCTTGCCCTTCCCCTCACTTTGCCATTACTCGAGCTGACGTGAAATGAAAAATCTCATCCCTGCATAGCTCATTGTTGCTCAACACTTCATGAACAAAACATAAGATGAGGTCAGTGGTCATGTGTTTCGAGTGAATTCCGACTACTGATTTACACTCTTTATCTTTACAAAACCCCACGTTACCAAAATAGAAAATTACATCACTTATGAAGGAACACACAACCTCATTTTTCATTGCCACCTCCAAAAGAAATATTATATTATTGTTGCATACCGTATTGTACATAAAAGGTGAGACAGGTCAGTGGTCATGGGTTTCAAGTGAGGTACAAACACTGATTTCAATCATTTCCCTTTACAAAACCTTGCTTTAATAAAAGTGAAAATTACACCATTCCTTCCGGCATAACTTGCATTTTTGGGGCAACTACTAGTTTATTTTTCCACTATAGTAAAGTGAAATGAATACCTACTTATTGTTGCTTAATGCTTTGTGCACAAAAGGTGAACAAGGTCAATGGTCATGGGTTTCGAGTAAAGTATGACTTTGAACTTACAATCTTTCACTTTACTGAACTCTGCTTTACCAAAACAAAAAATTACTCACCTCTAACATAACATATACTTTTTGGATAACTAATTGTTAAATATAACGTATTTCATAAGATACTAACAACATTAATTTATTATTAAATTAAATATTAAATATTATATAAAAATATATAATATTTAATATAACATTTTATATTTTATTATATATTGCAATATTATAATTCACTAAATAAAATAATCTATCATATGTATAATATTTTATATTATATAATTATATTTATATTATTATAATTACATAATATTATAATATATAATATTACAAATACAAAATTAATAAAACAAATTCCTTTGTATGCCATTGTTATTGCCAAACGTAGCTTAATAGTGTGGATTTAATTCCATCTGTATCATAAAACTTCTATGGAGTTAAAAGGGTCAGTAATGCAAATAATTTTCATTATTGACCCTTTTAACTCCATAGAAGTTTTAATGATACATATGGAATTGAATCCATCATTTTAGCTTGTGGGTTGTTATGATTAATGATCATCTACCATTAAAATGCCATCATATTCAAAGTGTGATTATTCATTTTATTTATTTATTGTATTATTTAATTTCAAATTATTATTTAATTTTTATTTTTATTATTTTGATTTCAGATTTCATAGATTCTAAAAAATTATGTCTAATATTATTGTATAGAAAGAGTTTAAAAGGAAGTAGATCTTATCTTTGAATTTTCTTTTACATACCATTAATTAAGATTTAATTCGATTTTTTTTTTTGTAGAGTTGTGATAGATCTGTACTTTTGGATGACTCCATAATAGAAAACTCTGTAGTGTCTAATAATCATTTTACTAGAGGTTTTGAGGTGATAGACAATATAAAAATCAAAGTGGAGATAGCTTGTAGAGGAGTTAAGAATTTTCTTGGCTTGGAGTGACTTATTCACAATCAACATTACCCTAAAGAAGAATTCAAAGTTTTCCCCCTTTCAAATGCAAGCATTAAGTGAAGCACGTCGAATTCCATGACCAAAATTGACAAGAAATCAGTGTTTTTCAACAGGATCCTTCAACCTAGATATGTATCTACATTAGATCTTAAATTAAGAAAACAAAGAACTTAAAAAAATAATTTTATTTTTCAATTCCAATTTAAACAACAATCACACAATTATTTGTATAGTTTAGAATCAATTCTAATATATTTTATGTCATAGCGACGCAGAATAGACTTGCAGTGTAGGGAAACAAATAAGATACCACTCGGTGTTGCTCACGTGTCTCTTAACTAGGATATTGACACTTATATGCGTGAGGTGTTAACATGTCTTTCTTGTGTAACGTAAAATGGCATTGCGATATCAAAAATACATCGAGATAAATCTATGCAAGCACCATACTAATATAATGCCTTTGGAGTAATTGATTAAATTGTTTGCCAATAATGGAAGAAGCTTTCCAACTGATGTGATTTAATAGTAATTAGCTTACATGATTGTTTTTACAAGATACATTAGTGATTGTAGCCTACCATGTAATAATTATACAATACTTGTTAATGGATAATTATTTGAATTAGAGAGTTGCAGTGACAAGTTTTTTTATATGCTTAGTTGGAGTCATCTAATTAATCACCCTATAATTTTATGGGAATGGGTTTAACCTTTAAATTAATGTGGTTTTCCATAAAATTATAATGATATTTCAAGAGGGGTTATTTATTTTTAACCTTTATATGTGTATATTTGTATCACAATAAGGTCACAATGTTCAATCTAGATAGAGACGACCATGTTGTAGAGGAGGGGTCACATTATTAGTGATTATAATCTCCTAAATGGAACTATCCTATAGAGTCAATATTCATACCTTTAAATTAAGAAAATTACTTTTTTGTGATTAATGTATCACTAAAATTGTTAAACAAATTAAAAATGGGGTTCGATCATTGTTAGGACCGCACACATAAGTAAAGATAAAAATCACATTGTATTAATTTGACAAAGTTTTCACAATAAGGTAAAATCTATATTATTTAATATTTACAAATCTCAAGCTTATAAGCTTTCACAAGGTGGTTCCACTGCAAAACCCAACTAATTTTAAACTTGTGAAATAACTAACTTACTAACAATAATATTAATTAACCTATCAACAACCTAAACAATCGAAGGGGTGTATGTGCCCCATCAATACTAACACACTAACATAAATAAAGAAAATAATTTTGGATTATATGACCCTAAAAAACCCCTTGATCCAAAATGAGCATAGAAGATGATTCAGAGATATGCATATAAAGTCATTAAAAGTTTATGTTGCACTTGTTGTAACAACCCTACATGGATTGTACTAGAATAATGCAGTCATTTAAATAAATAAATAAATAAATACTCAAAATTCCTTTTTTCATTAGATTACACAGTGATATTTAACAAACTATGCCAAGCATATTAAACTATCACAAACTTAGAACAATAACAGTTTCAAATTCTAACATTGTATGCAACATAACATAACATATCTACAAGGAAAGTAATCACATTAGAATCCAGCCACGGTTGGTCCAATAAAACTACTATTGTTGAAGTATAACATAATTACATTTTCATTAGGTATTTAGCTTTATTACAATGAATAGATACTGTGCTCCACAGAGCTAGAGTCAAACCAACTCATGTATCTTTGATAATCTCAAGTGTAGTCTCCAAGTAAGTACTATATTGAGGAAGGAGAGCATCATCTGAGCATTTTTCCATACCAACCATAGACCATCGACCCTCCGCACAATCCCCTATACGTAATGGCCCTCCCTTCATGGATAGGTAGATAGTAATAGTGCAAGAATCTAGAGAGACATGCAGGTACCCGTGTGGTGTAATATTTCTACTACATGATGTGTATCATAAATAAAATATGTTCTAACATGATATTACACAAACATGAAAATCAAACATATGAAATAACAATGTCTATCTAACATTACTTTGGTCAAAGTTTTTAAATAACATATGATCTTATGGATCAGTTTATTTTATGCACACCACTTGATCGGATTATCTTCATCTTGCATTCATGATGCCAACTAAACTAGTGAAGTCCGTCTCACTACTAGTTTGACATTAATGTTTTAACCAATGATTAAAATAGATTATTCATATTAATAGACATGCAATTTTATCAAGTATAGGGAAATAATCATAGCAATGCAACCGTCAAATGCATTAAATCTTATTTCACACATTAAGATATTTCAATATAATGAATATATCTTATTTCTAATCAAGAATCATACCATCTCGGCATGATTCATTTCAATTTCATTATTACATAAGCATCACAAGAAATCAATTAATTCTTAATCACAAGCATAAATAAATCATCGCTAAGTTTATACAAAAATACTTGGATCCTTGTAATCATTTTGTAATTGGTAAAGTTCAACTTACAATAAGTTGTATATAACTATACTTAGTATAATAGTTAGTTTTGTAAAAGGGCTTACTATTCCTTATAAATATATCTCTAGTACATTTAATGAATCTATATTCATGAATATATATGAAAGTATACATTATCAAACCATGAACTCGTTTAGAACTATTACATTCTCATAAAATATTAAATATACCAAAATAATAATCTGTGTTTTACAAATTTATAACAACAGATCAACACACTCTTTTCTTTGCTATTGTGTTTACTAGTTTTTCACACAAATCATCCCTACGTATTCAGTCATACTACAAAACTAAGTTTACATCAAAATGTCTATAAAGTACACCCAACGCTCACACTGTAACCCGCCCCACCCACACACATGTTTGTATATTAATTTATAGATACATATATTGTTTGTCAAAAGATCTAGTCTTGAGCATAATTTTTAAAAGTGCAAACACTCTAATCAAATAAGTAGCATGGAACTATGCATACAATCAACAAAATCCAGTTTTTGCATGATTTAGAACTAACTCTTAAATACTAGTGTACAAATATAATATCCTCTTGATAACAGATCAAATCAATGGTATTTAATACATGGCTTTTTCCATATACCCGTCAATTAAAAGAATAAATGCACAGTCCATAAATATATATAAATATTTAATCTTTTACACAGCCAACTATCATAAACATACACACAAAAATCTTATTAAATCACTGTAATTTTCTCTTTGCCTATCACTTTAATTTTCTCTTTTCTTATCCGTCGATCTCCTTATTTTTACTCTCCCCCTGCGTTGATTCTCCTTTATTTATTGTATTTTCCCACTTATTAAATCGCTGCCCCTTCTTTCTTCAATTTGTTTTACAATTTCTCCCAATCGCTGTACTCGCTTTCACCCAATCCTCATCTCTTCTATGCCAATCATTGCCTTCTATACCAATCATTGCCTTCTATACCAATCACGGCTCCCCTTAAAATGTCGTCATATCTCCCTCTTTAAATTTGTTGTATCTCTTTCCCTTTGATTCATTTTATGTCTCCTTAATATGCCATATGTCCTCTTCTTAATAAGTTGTATCTTATTATTAATTTCTTTTCTTTTTTTTTTTTTTTTTTGTCTTTCATGCAAACTATTGCCACCCTTTTCATAATAGATGCTTTTCTTTCAATTCCCAAAAATTCAATGATTTAATTTTGAGTTCATTAATTTTTCTTTTCATGCACTTAAAAATCTTATAAATGAAGTTTCATTTTATTTCTTAAATTGTGCATGTTAATTTTATTGGTTTTAAGACAGTTATTTGCTAGATCCACTTCAGTCATTTTAGATTTTTAATTTTTTATTCACGAATCCATGCATTGGTCTATAATTAAATTTCCATAATTTAATGTAATTCTGGTAATTATCTCAATAAAACATAAATCTACTAATTAATAATTAGTTTAAGATAAGTCCTTTAACTAAATTTTAGGGTATAAGAATTATTTATATTTTAAATAAATCAAGTATTCTATGATTCAATTTTTTAATCATTAATAAAAAATCTTATATGAAAAGATACCAAATTATATTTACCGAATATTATTTTGACCTACTATTCTTTTAGGAAACCTGATTTGTGTCTGCATTGACTACATGATTATATAACAATATTTTATGCGTAAATCTATGCATTAGTCTCAATGTATTCAACTATCCTTTAAAAATATACATTAAGTCATATAGATTACTAAATTGTTAAGCAATAACATCTCTCCAACATAGCAAATACAATAATCATAGAGCAATTATTATATGAATCTAAATGTAGGTTGTAGAATAATGAAATCACTTATTTAAATGCATAAACTGAAATATGATCACTACAAAATATTTAAGCACTCAAAACCATACCAACTAGCTAAGTCATACAAGAATCAAACAAGTTATTTTACTATGGTGAGTGTGTTGGGTTACTAGTAGTTTCTCTGTCATCTTTCAATCATCCCATCTACACCATCCTCTCCGATGATGCTCTCACTCCATCATACTCTAAGGGTGGAATCAATTTTACATCCACCTTACGACAAGTAGGTAGTTAGTCCGAGTCATGATATATCAACTAACGATGCATAACTAACAAATATATATCCACAATGTACAAAAATAAAAAAGTATAACTGACACATAATCAATTCATTATATAAACTAATCAACATATCACTGTCCCATAACTAATATATGTCATAAAATCAAATCAAAACATAATAGTCAAATGATAACTATAATAATCTATGGATTCAAAGGTTAATATACTTAGGGTGAAATCAAGATGTAACATTCTCCCCCCTAAAAGTAGTCATCAGCTCGATGATACTTATTCAAAATATAGTATCAAGTATCAAATTATGTAAATAAATGTGAAAATAGCTTTAAAAACTCATCAAAGTCCTTATAAGTAACATTATCCTTAGAGTATTGGTCCCACAAGACCTTGCACTATGATACTTATCTATTACGCAAATAATGTTTATGAGTGTCAATAACTCTAATTGGTTTTATCACGATCACCTTAGGATCCAAAATTTATAGATTATTTTTACTCAGAACATATGAAAGATCAACTATATACTTTTTAAGATAAGATACATAAAAAAATATTATGTAATAGATCTAGGGTTGATGGAAATGCAAACCTATACACTACAATATTGACCACTTCTAACACCTCTAAGAGTCCTACATATCTTGGTGATAGTTTTGTTGACTTCTCGAATTTAATCAAGCTCTTCTACGACTTAACCCGAAAGAATACTATATCAAATACAAAAAATCATCTATCTGTCATCTTCAAATCAACATAACTTTTTTATCTATCATTGGCCTTGACCAATCTCTGCCTAATTAATCTAACTTGATCTTCTATTTCTGAAAGCATCTCAAATCTAAAGACTACCCTGTCTTCTAACCTGTCCCAACTGATTAGTGTCATGCACCTTCTTCTATACATTACCTCAAATGGTTGCATCTTCAAAGCTGATTGGTATGAGTTGTATGTAATCTCAACTAATAAAAGATAATATTCTAATTTATATTACCGATCCATGCAATACATATGAAGAATATTCTTTAACACCTGATTAACTTGTTCAATCTGACCATTGGTCTCTAGGTGATATACAGTGCTAAAATCTAGTTACATACCCAAAACTGAGTTCATACTTATCCAAAATTTGAAAGTTATCTTTAGACCATGATTTGAAATGATCTTCTCTAGGAATCCATATAGCCTATACACTTCTTTTATGAACCTCTTTGCAAGGGTAAGTGCATCATCTAACAAATTGCTTGGTATAAAATGAGCCACCTTGGTTAGTTTATCAACAACTACCAAGATCATATGATGCCTATTTCATGACTATTGACGCTATTGATTGCACCCTTAAAAAGAAGGCTTAGTTTTTCTCTTCCATGTGGCACAATGGAGACATTCCTCCTGCCGTGGGCTTGGTAAATTTGCGTAATGAATCTCTAAATATGGGCTAGCTCCCCATGATGCATCTTTGATTGTCCTTAACTATTACTATTAATAATGAGGGGGGGTGAAAAGAGAGAAGGATATAACAAAATAAAACCTATCTAAAATGGTGATGCACCAAATGATTTGATCTACTCAACTTATATCAACACTTTAGACCAAAAGGGTGAACAAACACTTCATCTGAATAAAAGATCAAACTGTATGGGCACTTTAACAGGGGGCTTAATGAAGATTTAAAGAAAAATAACTTAACATAGGTGTTGTATAAGCACACTGTCAGTTAACTACTCTTTTGTATCTATGCTCCAACTTAGACACTTCCTATTAGCCTGTAGAAATGGTCTTGGATATACTAGATATGTTGGTGTCAACTTATGAAAGCCTCAAGATGAAATGACTAAACATAGAGTTGATACACAGACATATTTAGAAGTATAACCAGTCAGATAGAGGCAAAACACATTCTTTTGATTCAAAGGTAAAAATTGGTCGAGATTCACCTTACACAAGTGAGAGATCCATTTCTCAGGTTAACAGGAAGTACCCAAATTGAAGCATAGAGACAAAAGATCAATTATCTGACAGTGTACTTCTACAACACCTATGGTAAGTTCTTTTTCTTTAAATCTTCATTAAGCCCCCTATTAAAGTGCCCATACAGTCTGGTATTTTGTTAAGATGAAGTGTCTATTCGCCCTTTTGGTTTAAAGTGTTGATATAAACTGAGTAGATCGAATCATTTGGTGTATCACCATTTTAGATAGGTTCTATTTTGTTATATCCTTCTCTCTTTTCACCACCATCCCACGACCCGCCCGTCTCCCCTCCCGCCCGCCCCCGCCCCCCCCCCCCCCCCCCCCGGTGCCCCGTCATTATTAACAATATTAGTTAAGGACCATCAAAGATGCATCATGGGGAGCTAGCCCATATCAAGAGATTCATTCCTCAAATTTACCAAGCCCACAACAAGAGGAATGTCTCCATTGTGCCATGTGGAAGAGATAAATTGAGCCTTTTTTCTAAGGGTGCAATCCATAATGTCAAATTTTTTTTTGCTTTTAATGGTCAATAGTTTTTGGCATTCTCGATGGGACAATTTTTGATGCTCAAAAAAGTTCCAAGATTGGTGTTGGTCATGTTACTGCAAGAGTGAACAACTTAAACCTAGTATCTGATGACTCCATTTTTAATAACTCAGTCTCTAGTCAAAGACCATCGTAACATTCCATGCCTAAGGTCACCACAAGATCTTCTGCCAAGGGTGTCCCTTTCAAATTCATTAAGCTGCCCTTAAACTCAGCAAATTGGCTAAGGTTTGCAAGGACTCATCTCTATACAACAAATCAATTTCCCAGACCTGCCATAAAATATACCTACATGAGAAGGCCCCAATTAAACCCTGTCATCGCCATGGCTTTACCTTTTGTAGCCTTCCATGGTCAGAGCCCTTTAAACCTTTTGCATTATGACCCAATCTCAGGGACAACTTTTAAGAGTGTTCCTCCTTTTAATGGAGAGGGGCCTATTACCGTTATTGAGCATATCAAGAATATAACCAACCTCTGTAACATTCATAATGTCATCGAAGAGAACATAGCCATCAGGTTATTGGCATTGTCTTTTAAGGGTAAAATTTTGGACTAGTATGAGACTTTACCTATGAATTCAGTTGGCTCATGGAATGAATTAGGCACTCTCTTGATAAACAGATTTGAAGAAAAGAGTGACCATCTCTCCCTCTTGCTAAGAAATTGACCACCATGAAAAAATCTCTACATAAATTTATGCAAGATTTTAATAACAAGTTCTAAAAGACATGAGATAGAATCCCCATATTAGTGAGACTATACCCAAGCTATGCTTTTCTCTACTACTTAAAGGCTTTGAACAACAACATTGTTGTCATGATACAACCCATGAGAGGACAAGTGTTACCAGTTGCCTATGAAATAGATATAGCCACTGAAAATTGTCTGGTGCAAGTAGGAAAGATAGCCCCTAGACCTCATATGCTACTCTTTCCCAAATTATCACCCCTAGTTCAGACTGTTGCACCCACCTTAACTCTTCTGCCTGGTATAGAAAATTTGACAACTACCTTGCCAAATGACCTCCATGAAGTTAAGAGCTTGTTACAAAGTGTAACCAATGAATTAGTGGCTCTCAAGAGGCAATGAGCTCAAAGCTATTGATCGAATCAGGGATACCAGCAATTTAGACAAATAAATAGATCTCCTTTTCAAAATTATAACCAAGGACAGAGTCAGATTACTCAAGCTAGACCATATCAAGGTTATAATCTAGGTGCCCCTTCATCATCCAAATCTCTTGTTCCCACTCAAAATAATTTGGTACAGGAACAACCCAATTTCCCACCCCTGGGTTATGGTCAAGAATAGGTTGTGTATACTAATGAGTTGCCAAATCAATATTTGAACACACAAAATGATCAAATGACCCAATTCCTAGTTTTTGAGGCGACAGTGCAACCTAAGATGGACAAAAGGTAGGCTCACTCTGATTCCACTCTCATGAACCATCTGGAAGGAGAATTCTATGTAGTCAATTATGTGGAGAGTATGAATAACCAAGATGATTGTGTTGCAGCCAATACTAGGTCTAAAAAGAGAGCTATAGAGGAAGCATAGGTAGCTGCTCAAATGTCTACACCATCTTCTTCATCACAAGTTAACCAAAAGTTTCCAAATTACAAGCCACTGGCTACAACCTCAACTCCTCGGCTTGCACCTTAGGCTGTAAGTGCCCCCAAATAAAATTCAAAAGGGAGCAACCCTCAGATCAATATGGTGGACTAGATGAAGACGTTGCACATGAATATCTCATTATGGGACTCCTTAGTACTATCGTGACAAAAGGACATACTTCAAAAGGAATTACACGGGCTAAATGAACAAGCTGTCCCAGCAAAGGTCGATAATGTTTTGATAATGAATGGGCACCCTTCCATAGTAGGCCAAGCAAAGAAGGATGAAAAGGTTCCTCCTTTATATCTATCCTTGGTCATTAGAGATTTACTGGTTCACAATTGCATTATTCATAGTGGGACAAGCACCTCAGTAATGCCTAAATGTATAGTAGATAAGCTAGAACTCAAATATGAGGAAATGACCAAGGGAGTCCTGTAGTTAGATGGATCACCAGCTAAAAAATTAGGAGTGGTAAGGGGCTTGAATATAATACTTCACACCTATCCAACCTTCTCCATTCCCCATGACGTGGTAGTGGTAGATGTTCCTCCCTACTTTCTCTCTACTTATCTAGAGATTTCACATCTAATATAGGTGGGTACTTAGCAGCAAATTGGTCTTACATGGTTTTTAAAACTAATATAGAACTAAAGTGAAGATTGAGTCAGAGCCAATCTAGAGGGATCATCTGGAGCCATACTCACTCAAGGTGGCAAACATCAGCTATGACATCATTGATGAAGAAATTTTTTAAATGGACCAATCTCCACCCTCTTCCCTTGAAGGAGTTGCTGACCTGCTCTTAGATGAGTGGGGAAGTGACAATTTCAAACATGACCCATATAAGTTTATAGAAGAGGTAGGTCTTTGAGTTTATTGCATACATGAAGAAGGTACTTTCATGCCAAATTTGATGAAGGCAAACCAAGAGAGCTCAGGTTTATGGTAACTCTTCTTTGATGGCTCAAGAAGCAAATTGACAGATGGTGGCGGAGTAATGTTAAATTCACCCTCAATGGATAAATACTTCTCAACTTTCAGGTTCCAATTCTCTTGTAATTGTAATGTTGTAGAATATGAGTCTCTCATTCATGGTTTAGAGTGGGCAAGGAAAAAGGGAATAAAAGAATTGTAGGTTTTTGGGGACAGTGAGCTAATTGTAAACCAAGTGAGAGGTCAAAACTTGACCAAGAATACCTTGCTTAAGTCTTACAAACATAGGGTTTGGGACCTAATAGAGGGTTTCCTTGCTTTCAATATTATTTCCATTCTAAGAGAACATAATAATCAAGCAAACAGAATAGCAACAGTTGGTGCTCAGTTTGACATTCCCAAGGAAATAGGTTAGGACAACAGTCTATGTTATTTACAAGTGATAATAAGACCATCTCTACCTGATAATATCACTAATTGGCAAGTGTTTGATAGTGATCAGTAGATAGCACTCTTATTATAAGAGGAGGCTAAGTTTGCTTCTAGGAATCAAGCCAAGCTGCAGTAGTAGTACGATGGCCAGATTGTTCAGCTGAAGAATAACAAACTTCTCAAAGGTTTGGTCACTCTTGAAAGCATCTTCAATTGGGATGACCAAATGAAAAATGACAAAGAAAGCATCATGACCAAGAAAGAAAATTATGAAAGGGTTGAAATATTCAAGAACAGGCTGTTTACACTTGGGAATGTATGTACAGATGATGAAAAGCAGTCTTTCATTTTCTTATGCCAAGAGTTTACCGATGTTTTTGCTTGGGAATATAGGGACCTAAATGGTTTTGACCCAAGATTGGCCCAACACACTATTAAACTAGAGGAAGGTGCCAAACCTATTAAATAAAAATAAAGGCCTATCAATCCGAAGATTGAGCCTCTCATGCGGAAGGAACTCACCAAGCTGATTGAGTCCAAAATTATTTTTCCTATCAAACACTCTTCTTGGCTGGCTAATCTAGTCTTGATTAGGAAAAAGAATGGGGAGATCAGACTATGTGTAGATTTTAGAGACTTCAATAGAGTATCGTTAAAAGATCACTATCCCCTCCCAAGTATGAAGCAGATCCAACAAATGGTGATAGGCAGTGAACGTTTATCCCTCTTGGATGGGTATTTAAGGTACAATCAAATTCTACTCCAGGACTGCGACTAGTACAAGACAACCTTCACTACCAAGTGGAGAGTTTTTGCTTATAGAAAGATGCCATTTGGACTGTCAAATGTTGGAGCCACCTTTCAGCGAGCCATGGACATGGCTTTTTAGGGCCTGATAAATAATATTATATTGGTCTATCTTGATGATGTGCAATTTTTCTCTAAGGATGCAGGCCAACATCTAAAACACTTGAGGTAAATCTTTGAGAGGTGTAGAGAGTTTGGTATCTCTCTCAACCCAAATAAATATGTGTTCATTGTCCATGAAGGTAAACTCATTGGTCATGTTATTTCAAAAAAGGGCTTGACCATTGATCCAAAAAGAGTACATGCCATCCTAGCGTTGTCCTTACCTAAGCACAAGAAAGGTCTACAAAGCTTCTTTAGTAGAATAAATTTTATTAGGATATTTATTCCTAATTTTGATGAGATAGTCAAACCACTAACTTCCATGCTGAAGAAAGATGAGAAGTTTGCATGGACAACACAAATGAAGGATAGTTTTGAAGAGATTAAGCAAGCTATTACCCAAGGTCCCACCTTGATTAGTCCTAACTTCTCCAAGGATTTCAACCTTTACACCTTTGAAAATGAAGAGGTAATCTCTGTCATGCTTACTCAAGCAAATGATGAAAACCTTGAATAGCCTCTCACATTCTTTAGACAAGGTCTAGAAGGTTTCAAAATTAGGTACACATATGTTGAAAAGTAAGTGCTTGTGGTCATACGAAGCCTAAAAAAATTCAAACATATGTTGTCAAACAATAAAGTTCATGTCCTAGTACTGATCAACCCTCCTTCCAGTATTGGCCACAAATATGTCTTGACTGCTACATACTACTTCATGAGATGGGTAGAAGAAGTTTCTTTGAAGGAAGCCAATGAAAGTGTAGTCCTATACTTTTGTGAAGGCCTAGTGACAAGATTTAGAGTCCCAGCTACCATCATCTCAGATAATGCATTGGCTTTCTTGGGAACCAAGAAAAGCGAGTGGGCATTGGGATACGCCATCTACCTTAGTACTTATTTCAATTACTACCCATAAGGAAATGGGCTGGTTGAGTCCACCAATAAGAATCTGATTAGAATCATTAGAAGGACAATGGAGAAAAATCAGAGAACTTGGCACACCATGCTAAAAACAGCCCTGTGGACAGACAGGGTTACTCCAAAAAGATTAATTGGTAATTTACCATACACGCTTATGTATGGAAGGGAAGCTAAACTTCTTATTTCACTTGAATTTCCAACTTGGGACCTTTCCCACTAGCTATAATTAGAAGAATGTGACAGCATGGAGTTTAGACTTTGTGAATTAATGGAGCTTCAGGGGGCAAGAGACCAAGCCATGGTTTTCATGACCAACCGTCAACAACAAGCAAAGAAGCATTTTTATAAGAAATCCTCATCAAAAGGCTTCTCAAAAGGTGACGTTGTCTTGAAATGGGATGAAGACTGAGCTAAAACTAGAAAGCACATGAAGTTTGATGCCTTATGGAGTGGTCCATATGTCATCACTCAATGTAAGCAACATAATGTATTCTAACTCTCTAGGTTGGATGGTGGGGAACTGCATATCCCAGTTAATGGGATATATCTTAAGCACTGTCACTGAGCCTTCTCTTGTTATATACATATTTCTCCTATTTTCCCCCTTTTTTTTTTAAGTGTTTTTGCGCATATTCATAGTTTTTAGCCTCATGTGTGTTTTGTTTACCATTTGGGGTAAAAGATTAATGTTGGTTGTTTAGTCTCTCAAGGTTATTGTCAACCTTTCAGGGTATATTTTGACTCTATGCCCAATGGACTTGTAAGTCACTAGTTTTCCTAAGTATAACAGACATGCTTCCCCTGTGATTCACCAAATATGTTGACCATTTTTGGTCCTATAGGCTAAAAATTAGTCTCTCTTTTTCCTTGTTATCCTGACTAGTCAGTCTCTGATGTCTCCACCTTACTGCAATTGTGGGTTTTCCCTTTGCAATAGACCTATTTCTATAAAGAGCCAAAGATTTGAGTCTTTTAGATGTTTCGAATTGATCTAGGGCTTATTTCATTTTAAGCAATTACCTTAGACAAGCCTTTTGGCAAAGGAATGAGATAGTTTCAAAGGAATACAAGTCTTTCACAAATCTCCGAAGGTCAAGTGCCCTTACGGAGGGTAGGCAGGTTACAAATGGGACCGTTCAAGTAGGTTCCGAAGGGTAAATTTGGACAAACATTGCCCTTGCGGAGGGTAGAGAGCACATTTGAAAGAGATCAAGGTTGAAAGCCGAAGGGGAAGTTTCCTTTAGAAAAGTGACAAGGCAAAAGACAAAGGATTTCTTCAGACATTTTATCCAAAAAAATCCAAGGAAGAAACCAAAGGTAAATTCCTTCAGATAAAATGCCCAATGGAATTCCTTCAGAATTTTTTCTGATGGAATTTATCAAGAGAAGGCCAAGACATGAAGACAAGATTTCCTTCAGACAAAATGTTCGAAGGAATTCCTTTAGACATTTTGTTCGAAGGAATTGGGAAGAGAAAGGAGCCCGAAGGGTAAGTGTCCTCACGGAGGGCTCTCGACTATCAAAAGGGGGCCTTTTTTTTTTTTTGAAGGGACACCTTCCCTTTAAGAAGGTTTATTTTTCAAAGCTCAAAATAATTACCAAAGATGATGATGGGCCTGAGAACATCAACTTCCACATGATGAACTAGTCGTTGGAGGTTCAAACATCTAGTGACGTGCCCGTAGGCATCCAATTCAAGATAGTGAAATAGTTGTTGGTTTGAGCGCATGCCTGAAGGAATTCAAAGGGCATAAGGCCAAAAAGTAAACTCATTGACCCACTAAAAAGGAGCTAGGAGGAGACAAATAATAGCCCTGAGGGTTGAGTTGCTAGGAAAAGACAAAAAGTAGTGCAGGAAAAATAGAGCAGTCCAAGTGACATAAAAGGTGTCGATAGGAGAAATTATTATTACAGATGAAATAGTCTCCATCAAGTGGTCATCAAAGGGAGTGCAAGAATTCAATACCACATCTTGTTTTTCTTCATTTATCATTAATAAGTAGATAGTTGCATAAGTTTCATAAAGAGGCGGCCTTGTCATTCAAAAAACAAAGCAACCCATGCTTTAACAAGAACATTTAATATAGTTTGAGCATCAAAGTCAAGACTTATGACATCTACATCATGGTTCTTTCAGGCCATTTATGGAAGGATGACAGCAACATGAGCGGATTCCTCTTCCCTAGGTGTTTAATATAGTATGGGCCGCCTGTTCTTGAAAAGACCAAAGAGTCTTTCTCTTAATGCTATATATTGTAACCTCTTAGTTGAGAAATGGATCTCTCACTTGTGTAAGGTGAAGCCTTGTCAATTTTTACCTTTGAATTAAAAGAAAACATTTTACCTCTATCAGACTTGTTATACTTCTGAATATGTCTGTTTATCAACTCTGTGTTTAGTCATTTCATCTTGATGCTTTCATAAATTGACACGAACATATCTAGTATATCCAAGACCATTTCTGTAGGTTCACAGGAAGTACCCAAGTTGGAGCATACAGACAGAAGAGTAGTTATCTGATAGTGTGCTTCTACAGCGCCTATGGTAAATTTATTTTCTTTAAATCTTCATTAAGCCTCCTGTTAAAGCACCCATATAGTCTGGTCTTTTATTTAGATGAAGTGTCTGTTTGCCCTTTTGGTATAAAGTGTTGATATAAGCTGAGTAGATCGAATCATTTGGGGCATCATAGTTTTAGATAGGTTCTATTTTTTTATATCCTTCTCTCTTCTCACCCCCCCATTATTAATAGTAGTAGTTAAGGACCATCAAAGATGCATCATGGGGAGCTATCCCATATCTAGAGATTCATTTCTCAAATTTGCCCAGCCCACAGCAGGAGGAATGTCCTCATTGTGCCACATGGAAGAGAGAAACTGAGCATTCTTCATAAGGGTGCAATTCATAGTGTCAACAATGACATTGGTAAAACTTGGAAAAAGTCCATACTAAATACCTGTCATTTTCACTCAGGTATATCATGCGGATATAACAATCCAACTAGGTGCACGTGCTTAGCTTTCACTTACTGACATTCTAGACAATTTGACACAAAATCTACCACATCTTTCTTGATTTCTTTCTAGAAATATATAGGTCTAAGCTCTATCACGAGCTTGGTTACTCTTGGATGTCCTAAATATGGGACATTGTATAATTCTTTTAACAATGTGCTCCATAGATTCTCTTGATCTAGAACATACATCCTTCTATTATAACCCAAAATGCCATCATTCTCAAAACTGAATCCTTTATACTAAAGATTTTGAGCATTAATAAATAATGTTTTTTTATCTAATCATAGTACTAATCTCCTAGAGAGAACTCAATCACATGATCCTTGAAAGTACTCCTGATAGTAGCCACAAATGTTATGTACCTTCTACAACTCAAAGCATCAGTTACTCTATTAGTTTTACCTTTGATGTAATTGATATCAAATTCATATTCAGAAAGAAACTCTAACAAACTTCTCTGATGAGCATTTATATTAGGTTGGGTGCAAATGTATGAGCCTTAAGTTATCAATCTTGAAATCAAATGGTTTTCTCAACAAATAAGGTCGTCAAACTCATAAAGCATGAAAAATTATTGCAATTTCAAGATCATGAGGTAGATAATTTACCTCATAAGTTTTTAGCTTCCTTGGTTTAAAATCCACCACTGCACCGTCCTACATAAGGACTCCTCTTAGTCCCTCTAGGATCATTGAAAATTGACCATTAGGATCAAAAACTCTCAACACTAGTGCCAAAACAAGCCTTCTGTTTAATTCTTAAAAGGCTACTTCACACTTTTCTAACTAGACAAATCTTTTGTTCTTCCATTGATAACATATAATTAGATTAGCTATCTTAGAAAAATTTGAAATGCACTTCTTGTAATAGCTTGCTAATCCCATGTAACTTCTTATCTCGTGCACATTCCTTGATGTCAACCACTCCATAATGGGTCTTATCTTAGTCAGATCTATAAAAATACCATCTATAGAAATAATATTCCTTAGATATTACACTCTCTCTTAGAAAAATGTGCACTTAGACAACTTGCCATATAGCTTGTGCTTCTGTAATTGTTGTAGAACTAGTTTCAGATATTGAAGGTGTTCCTCTTCATTCTGAGAATATATAAGAATATAATCCAAAAAGACCAAAATAAAGTGATCTAGATAATCTCTAAACACATTATTCATGAGATTCATAAATGCTATTTGTGCATTAGTCAACCCAAAGGGTAACACTGCCAACTTATAATGTCCATAATGAGTTCTTAAAGCTATTTTCAAAATATCCTCATCCTGAATCCTCAATTGATGATATCCTGCTCTAAGATCAGTCTTATAAAAGATCATTGCTCCTTGAATTTAATCAAAAATATCATCTATATGATGTAACAGATACCTATTTTTAATAGTTGATTTGTTCAACATCCTCTAATCAATGCAAAGTTGAAGAGTACCATTCTTCTTTTTGATAAAGATAACCAGTGCACCCCAAGGTGACACACTAGGCCTGATCAACCCTTTTGAAAATAATTTATAGATTTAAGATTTTAATTCAACCAAGTGGTTGTCATCTTGTACAGTGCTTTAGACTATGGTTCTGATCCAAGTTGATATCAATTGAGAAATCAAACTCACATTTAAGAGGTAATCCTAGTAATTCTTTCGAAAACACATCATAAAAATCTCTGAGAAATTGGTATTTCTCAAGAGATGGTTCCTTAGGCTCCTCCATTTCATTTATATTGATGATAAATGCTTGGCATCTTTTCCTTAAACCCTCCTGAGTTGTCTAGAAATATGCTTGAGCCTCAAATCTCTCTTTAAAATTTGTGTCTAATTTCTAAAATCATCTAGATACTCAACCTTATTGAAGTAGCAATCAATCTTGGCTTTGTGTTTAGCAAGACAATTGACTCCTATGATCATCTCATATGACCTTAGTGGTGCTACATACAGCTACAATTATAAATTTGGACAACTTAGTCTCTGCCTTAACTAGACACTTGTTAACCATGACTTTTTAGTCATTCCCATATTATACTGACCATGCATTTGCCATAAATCTAGATCTTATAGGAAACTTATTAAGCATTCTAGGAGCTATAAAATATTTAGTAGCCCTTGTATCTATCAAAATAAAAACTTGATATTCAAACAAAATACCTGGTAGCTCTATAGGTGATGCTTGAAATTTGGCTTGCTGAGTATCAATTGCTACATGAATACACTGCTAAAAATTACCCTACTAAGAATTAGGACCTTTTTTATTTGACTTGTCTTGAGTGCATTCATGATTTTAATGGTTTCCTCTGTAATTAAAATAGCCTCCAAGTGGACCTTTCCTATCAGTCCATAGGTTTCCCTTGAAACTACCTTTGAAACTATTGCCTAGTTTCTTATTGCTTGATCTGCTATTGAATTTGGCACTATGATTATTAAACTATCTCTTGGATTTTCCACTCCTCTATTTCCAATTCTTCTTCTTTAAAGTTGGCTTAAAACTTCCAAACTATTTCTTGAACTTTTTCCTAACTTGTGCAAGAGACTTTAACTTCTGCTCCTGCTTGACTACCTTCTCAAAGACCTGGTCCATAGTATAAGGTCCATGCCCATATACTTCACCACTAATTTTGGGTTTTATTTTCGTGATAAACTTCATGATCTTTAACCTATCATTTTCTTGGTGCTGAGGTATGTAATTTAAATTTTTTGTGAACTGCACCCATTACTCATTCACTAATAAATCCTCCTACTTTAGATTCTAAAAATCTATGAGTTTCTGATCAAAATAAAGTTATGAAAACCATTGTGACCTAAATAATATCAAAAAATGCTACCAAGTAGTGGTGGTCGAATTAAGGTTCATTTCCAACTTCTTGTTGGCCCACCACATAGTTGCCTCATTGCCAACTTGTATGCTCCCCAAATTGCTTTGGTGACCTCAGAGTAGTTTAGAATCTCAAAATACTTATCCATCTCTATCAGTCATGATTCAAATCCATCACTTAGAATAGTTCCATCAAACTTAGATGGACTCACCTTTTTCATGTCCCTAGACAACTTTGCAGCTACCTGAGCTCTCACATCTTTCTAATTTTCTTGCATAATAAGATGCTCGATAGGTTCTTCCTAATGTTTTTATTTACCATGGCTATGAACTTCCTATTTCAAGGCTATGATCCGGTCCCTAGTATCATTCATGGCTACATAATTTGATCCAACTTTGTTGAATGTTTAGCGACAATTAGGTTAGGATTATTTGGAGGGTTATTATCATTAATATTTTAAGGAAATTCAACCGATGTTCTTATTTACACTATTCTTCTTTCTCTTTTAATAGAAGAATACAAAAAATTAACAGACTCATTAATTCATAGAGTTCAAACTTGGCCCTGATACCACATGTAAGAATCCCACATGGATTTTACTAGAATAATGTAGTAATTAAAAAAAAAACTAAATACTCAACATTCATTCTTTCAGTAGATTACACAGTGATATTTAACAAATTATGCCATGCATATTAAACTATCATAAACATAGAATAATAACGATTCCAAATTTTAACATTTTATGTAACATAACATATCTGTAAGGAAAGTATTCACATTAAAATCTAGCCACAACTAGTCCAATAATACAACTATTGTTATTAAAGTATAACAAAATAATATAATTACATTTATATTAAGCATTTAACCTTATTACAATAAATATATACTATGCTCCATGGAGATCAATTCAAATCAACATGTGTATCTTCGATAATCTCAAGTGTAGTCTCCAATTAAGTACTACAATGGGGAGAGAGAACATCATCCAAGTGTTTCCATACCAACCACAAATATTCAATCCCCTGCACAATCTCCTATCAGGGAATGACCCTCACTTCACAGATAGGTAGATAGTAATGGTGCAGGAATATAGAGAGACATAAGTTCAACTTACAATAAGTTCAACTTACAATAAGTTGTATATAAATATACTTATCATAATAGTTACCTAGTTTTGTAATAGGGTTTACTATTCCTTATAAATATATCTCAAGTACATTTAATGACTCTATATTCACAAATAAATATAAAATTATATATTATCAAGCCATGAACTCGTTTAGAATTATTACATTCTCATAAAATATTAAATATACCAAAATAACAATCAACCTTTTACAATTTTATAACAACATATCAACACACTCTTTTCTTTGCTATTGTGTTTGCTAGTTTTTCACACAAGTCATCCCTACATATTTAGTCATGCTAAAAAATTGAGTTCACATCAAAATGTCCATAAAGTACACCCACATATATATATAATTTGTCAAAAGATCTAGTCTTGAGAATAATTTTTAAAAGTGCAAACACCCTACTCCAATAACTAGCATGGAACTACGCATACAGTCAACAAAATCCAGTTTTTGCATGATTTATAACTAGATCTTAAATACTAGTGTAAAATATAATATCCTCTTGATAACAAATCAAATCGATGGTATTTAATACATGACCTTTTCCATATAACCATCAATTAAAAAAATAAATGCATAGTCCATAAATATATAATCTTTTACACAGCCAACTATCATAAACATACACACAAGAATCTTAAATTTAGAACCTACCTTTCACTTTGCCTATTGCTGTAATTTTCTCTTTACCTCTACGTTGATCTCCTTATTTTTACTCCCCTTTCCCCCACCTTTATTTTCTATATTTTCCCACTTATTAAATCATTTTCGCTTCTTTCTTCAATTCACGATACTATTTCTCCCAATTGTCATACTCCCTTTCACCCAATCGTTGTCTCTTCTATGCCAATCGTTGCTCCCCTTAAAGCGTCATCGTATCTCCCTCTTTACATTTGCCATATCTCTTTCCCTTTGATTTGCTATATGTCCTCTTTTTAATACGTTGTATCTTCTTCTTATTAATTTCCTTTTTTTCTTTCATGCAAAATATCACCACCCTTTTCATAATAGATGCTTTTCTTTCAATTCCCAAAAATCCAACAATTTAATTTTGAGGTCATTAATTTTTCTTTTCATGAACTTCAAAATCTTTTAAATTGAGTTTCATTTTATTTCCTAAATTGTGCTTGTTAATTCTATTGATTTTAAAACTGAGTTGTTTGCTAGATCCACTTAATTCATTATTTTAATGATAATTTTAAACTTTTAATTTTCTATTCACTAATACATGTATTGTCCTATAATTAAATTTTTGTAATTTAATGTAATTTTGGTAATTATCTCAATAAAAGGTAAATTCACTAATTAATGATTATTTCAAGATAATTCTTTTAATTATATTCTAGATTATAAAGATCATTTATATTTTAAATAAAACAAGTATTTTATGGTTAAATTTTTTAATCATCAATAAAAAATCTTATACAAAAAGACACCAAATGATATTTGCCAAATATCATTTTGACTTATCATTCTTTTAGGTAACCTGATTTGTGTCTGCATCAGCTACATGATTATATAACAATATTTTATGCGTAAATATATGCACTGGTCTCAATGCTTCAACTATCATTTCAAAATATACATTAAGTCATATAGATTACTAAATTGTTAAGTGATAACATCTCTCCAAAACAACAAATACAACAATCATAGAACAATTATTGTACGAATCTAATTATAGGCTATAGAATAATAAAATCTTTCACTTAAATGCATAAACTAATATATGATAACGTGAGAATACTTAAGCACTCAAAACCATTCCAACTAGCTAAGTCATAGAAGAATCAAATAAGTTATTTTACTGTGGTATGTGTGTTGGGTTACTAACAGTTCCTCTGTCATCCTTCAATTATCCCATCTACACCATCCTCTCTGATGATGCTCTCCCTCCATCATGCTTTGAGGGTATAATCAATCCTGCATCCACCTCACGACAAATAAGTAGTTAGTTTGAGTCATTATATACCAACTAATGATACATAACTAATAAATATACATCAATAATGTATAGAAATAAGAAAGTACAACTATCACATAATCAATTTATTATGTAAACCAATCATCATATCATTGTCTCATAACCAATATATGTCATATTCTCAAATCAAAGCATAATAGTCAAATAATAACCATAATAATCCATGGATTTAAAGGTTAATATACTTAAGATGAAATCAAGATGTAACACTTGTAACTAACATCTTGTACACCATGGCACTGATCAATCGATGTTGCTTCCAAGAAGTTTGCTACCTCATGAGTTTTGGCATGAATGATGAACATGATCAAGACCTACTCATCATATCTTACCATTATGTATTGTACTTTAGAAAAACATGATCAATGACTCTTCAACCACATCGATCCATGCGACACCCCTAACCTATTGCATGTATCAAGATAAGAATAGCTGACATATGGCTTACTTATCCCTCTTTAATGTTATATCATATTTCTCTATGTTTTCATTGGGTTGTTAGGTCAGCCTATGGAGTCACTATGGCCTAGGTAGACTATATATAAGAGCTAGGGGGTAGTTGTTTATCATCATAGTATTCATTTCTTATTTCAAGTATTTGAGAGGTTGCCCCCTCAAAGTCGTTTATCTATTATTCATATTTTTAAATATATTTCCATATAATTGTAATATCTTGCTATTATTCTTCTTATTTGGTGAATTAATATCATTACAAGTGGTATCAGAGCATCGATTTGGGTCATAATCAAGACATAAACCCTAGATCTTATAATTTGGCTATATCTAGGAATTTCTACACAATTTTTTTACAGTAGGTGATAAATAATTCAAGTAATATTACATTCAAATTTCAGCTCAATTGGATCAATTTTAAAAAAATTATTACCATTTTAGGTTTTATCATAAATTCACTCTATAGTGCACAATTCAAGGAAGTTTTTAGATTTATTTACATTTTTGAAAATATTAGAAAAGTATATCTAGGGTATGTTCTTTGTATTTTTTTATTTAAGGCTGACATAAGTACAAAATCACTTGGTCAAAGTTATGTTAAAAGTGTCAATTAGGTTCAACATTGTCAAGCCTTTTTATGGCAGGACCGCAAAATAGGCACTGAGAAAAGGGTGCTAAAACCCCAAGTAAAACTTCTCACAAGGAAGATATGGAGTTAAAAGGGGGAGTTACTAGATCTTTTATACTAGGGTTCTTTGAGATAGATCACAAAGTGAGCCAACTTGAATACAATGTGCAAGGCATTCAAAGTGAGATGCAAGGCATACGATCTGATATGAAATCTGTACAATCTAATTTAGTAAAAATCATGATGGATTTACAAAATAAATAGTCAAATCAACTAACTATCACTATTACACAACCCCACCAAGGTGAATCTCATAACTATCCTAATCCAAATCCAAGTACCTTGCCACAACGAAACCTATTACCAAAGGTAGATATTCATAAATTTGATGGAAAAGATCCACTCAATTAGATCAACCAAATGGATAATTTTTTGATCTTCATCAGATCCCATGTAGACATAAGGTTACCATGACATCCTTGTATCTAGAACTTGAATAATTTATTTGATATCGATGGTTGTGTGCTCAAAAGAAAAAGATGACTCTCTGTGTCACTTGGTTAGTTTTTTTAGAGGAGCTATAATTACATTATAACAATAGTGTGGCAAATAACTAATTCAACCAACTAAAAAAATTATGATAGACTAGTCGATCAAGGATTATATTTATAATTTTAGAACCTATATTTATATGTGGAGACAATTTCTAATGAGAACCTGAATGACCTATTTTGGGAGGCCTCAAGGACCACATTCAACATGAGGTATGCATGTTTAATCCACTTAAGGTTTATGATTTTATTATCATGGCATGCATGACTAAATAAAAATTCATAGCCAATAAAAAATAGTTAATCACTCACTTTAGAGATCATAGCATATCGACACCATCATTTCTTCCACCTACTACATTGACCCCTCAATAAATTGAAGAGAATCATGCAAAAAGATTATGTTTCAATTGTGACAAGTGGAGTAAAGGACATAGATGTGATGAGAAGAAGTTATTCTACATTAAGGGATCCAATGAAGATGATGATGAGGAAGAGATAGAAGAGGTACCTAAAGCTTCCAAACTGATAATCTCTTGTCATGCACTTTCAATTATTAGCACTCCTCAAACACTTAAGGTGGTGGGTTTCCTAAAAAAACAAAAGGTGATAGTGTTGATTGAATCAAGGAGCACATATAATTTCATCAACCATAATTTAGCCACTTGATTGAATTGTTTCATTTACCGAACACTATAATTTCAGATCATGATTACATATGGTGGCATAATCAATTATTCAGGGAAATGCCATAATATTAAGCTTGTTATGGGCAAGTATAATCTAGATTATCCTATGTTCTCTATTCCCATGGGTGGTGCATACATTGTTTTGGGAGTTCAATGGCTCACAATCTTGGGTACAATTGAGATGAAATTCTAAGAACTATTCATGCCTTTCATTCTAAAGGTATAAAAATTGAACTATGGGGATTATAATCAAAATCTCCACAATTGGTTAGTTCATATCAGATGACAAAAATGCTAAAAAGGGGGTAGAAGGATTTATAGCTTGATTATGTTCCATAGAAGTTCAACCCATAAAGACCTGTCCACATTCTGACCCAAAGATGATTCTTGATGATCACCCATCTATTTTTGAGGCCATGTCAAAAGGATTACCACCAAAAAGAGCAAAACGAGAACATGATTGTGCCATTCAACTACTTCCAAAGAATCAACCACCAAATATCAGACCATATAGATATCTATATGCATAAAAGAGTGAAATCAAAAATATGGTCTATGAGATGCTAGAGGTAGGGATCATCAGGCACAACCAAAGTACATATTCATCCCCAATGGTCATGGTGCATAATAAGGATGACACATGGAGGATGTGCCCAGATTATAGGGAACTCAACAAGTACACTATCAAAGATAAGTTTTTTATTCCATTAATTGATGATTTATTTGATGAGTTGCATGGTGTTGTTTATTTCATGAAATTGGATATTCATTTGAAGTACCATCAAATTAGAATCATGAGTGAAGATGTTCATAAAACTACTTTTAAAACTCATGAGGGCCATTATCAATTTTTGGTAATGCCCTTTGGTATTACAAATGCACCATCTACTTTTTAGAGCTTGATGAACACTATTTTTAGGCCTTTTTTAAGGAAGTTTGTGTTTGTTTTCTTTGACAACATATTAATTTACAGTAAGATATGGGAAGAACACTTGTAACATGTGAAATAGGTGTTGATAGTTTTGGAACAACATTAGTTTTATGTGAAACCATCCAAATGTGATTTTGGAGAATAAGAGATAGAGTACTTAGATCACTTTGTATCCCATAAAGGTGTCAAAGTTGATCCTTATAAGATCAAAGCTAAGGTAGATTGGCCAATGCCCAAAACTCTCAAAAACCTCTGAGGGTTTTTAGGACTAACAGTTTACTACCAAAGATTTGTGAAAGGTTATGATAGCATAGTAACCCCACTCACTACATTGCTAAGGAAGGATGCCTTCCACTGGAATGATGCAACCACAAAAACATTTGAACAACTAAAATTAGCTATGTGCACCACCCTAGTTTTGGACACTCCAAACTTATTTAAGACATTCATTGTTGAATGTGATGCTTCTAGATTAGGGTTGGGAGCAGTATTAATGTAATAAGGAAGACCCCTTGCATTTTAGAGTCATCAATTCAAAAGTAAGAATCTCCAAAAACATATCTATGAGAAAAAAATGATGGCTATTCTTCATGTAGTAAAATAATGGAGGCCTTATCTAATGGGTAGACATTTTAAGGTGAAAAAAGATAATGATAGTCTCAAATACTTTTTGGAACAAATATTATCATCTGAGGAACAACAAAAGTGGGTAAAAAAAATGTTAGGTTATGATTTTGAAATCATATACAAGAAGGGTAAAGATAATGTAGTAGTAGATGCACTATCCAGGTATGATGCATCCACAAAATCATTACTTTGTGCAATGTCCATGTTGCAGATAGATTAGGTAGATGAAGCTAGGTTAGAGTGGGGGTAGTACAAGGATACACAGGTTATGATTTAGAATATCTAGCAAGGTTCTATAGCCTTTGACAAATTTGAATGGAAACGCAATGCCCTATGGTATAATGATAGGTTATACGTATGCAAAGATTCAAAGTTGAAGCATAAGATTCTAGCAAATTTGCATGCATCTCCAATTAGGGAACACTCTAGGTTCTTTAAAAATTATCACAGAATCAAGCGAGAAGTATTTTGGGAAGGACTCAAGGGAGATGTACATAAGTTTATGGTAGAATGATCGATATGCCAATAGAACAAAGGTAAGATAGTTAAGACCCCATGTATGCTACAACCTTTAGTAATTCTTAGTTAAAGGTAGGAGGAGGTTTCTATGGATTGCATCATAGGGTTGCCTTGTTCTGAAAGTAAGAATGTTATCTTGGTAATTATGGATAGGCTTACAAAATATGCCCATTTGTGTGCCCTCTCACACCCATTTACAACAAGTACAATAGCAGCTATTTTTATGAAGGTAGTTCTAAATTTACATGGAACCCCACAAATAATTTTAAGTGATCGTGATCCTATTTTTACTAGTAATTTTTGGACTAAACTATTTTCCTATTTGTGTACTCAGCTATCTCATAGCTCATCTTACCACCCTCAATCTGATGGACAAATAGAAGTGGTCAACAACTATTTAGAGGGGTATCTCCATTGTTTTGTATCAAATAAGCAAGAACATTGGGTTAAATGGATACCACTTGCAAAATGGTGGTATAACACATCTTTCCATATCTCTTCTAAAATATCCCCATTTCTATCACTATATGGTTAGCATCCACCTTTCATCACTTATTCCTTAAGGGTAAAAACCAAGGTTTGAGATGTGGAGGAACACATTCAACATCAATAAGAGGTTTTGGCCAGTTTGAGAGAGAATTTGACATTGGCACAAAATATGATGAAGCATCAAGTAGATCAACATTGTATTAAGTAAAATTTTGATGTGGGTGACTGGGTATTTGTATGTTTTCAACCTTACAAGCATATGCCCTTGAATCAATAAAAGAAGGATAAA
Source organism: Torreya grandis (assembly GCA_037957365.1). Taxonomy (NCBI): domain Eukaryota; kingdom Viridiplantae; phylum Streptophyta; class Pinopsida; order Cupressales; family Taxaceae; genus Torreya; species Torreya grandis. The sequence goes on from JARHVA010000462.1 coordinate 2,769,272, forward strand.
AAACTTGATCCTAAGTATTATGGCCCTTATCAGGTTTTGTAAAAAATTAGAAGTGTGGTTTACAAGCTGGAGTTGCCTCATTCATCTTGCATACACCCATAATTTCATGTTTCCTGCTTAAAAAAGGTTATTGGATAGAATTTTTTAGCCTAGACAAAGCTACTAGAATTAGATGAAGAAGGATGAGTCATTTTGGAACTAGATAAGATCCTACAAACACGTACTAATAGGTTAAGAACCAGAGAGATTAAGGAATGTCTGATCAAGTGAAATAAATTGAGTAGTAAGGATGCAACTTGGGAGGGTGAATATTTTTTTCAACAACATCCAGAGTTTTTCAATGTTGAGGACAATGTTGGTTCGAAGGTGAAGGGCATGATACACCCCTAAACTATCGCATGTATTAGGATAGGAAAGCTAGCTCGTGGCTTACTTATCCCTTTTTGATGTTATATCACATTTATCTATCGTTTCATTATGTTTGTAGATCGGCCTATGGAGTAACCATGGCCTAGGTAGACTATATATAGGAGGTAAGGGGTATTTGTTTATCATCATATTAGATTATTCATTTCTTATTGCAAGCATTTGGGAGGTTTCCCCTTTGAAGTGGCTTATCTATTATTCATATTTTTTTCTATATTTCCATATCATTGTGATATCTTGTTGTTATTATGATTATTTGGTGAAGTAATATCATTACAATCCACATAAGACTTCGCATATAAACTCCTCAAGTGACTATCACGTACTGTGTATGACATATCCCATGATACCCAACAATGTTGGCAAACATTTTTTCAACACTAAGGTGCTATCAACTCACCTTCCAACTCGTACAATCACTAACAATTGATTGAATGCCATGCAATATCTTCCTCTTATCAAGGGAGATGTGAGAAATCTTTGTAATGAGAAATCAAATCCAAACTACTTTGTTTGTGCCTCATTAAGAATATCAATGAATTGAACAAAAATAAAACTAAACTGAAAGCAACACCAAACTAAAACACACACACTAGTGCTACTAAAAATATTTTTTTAATGTTTGACCCAAACTCTGAGCGGATAGCTAACTAGAGAAGGGGAATTGTCTTGCAACATTCGATGGATCCTCTAAACTCTATTTTGACACTTATACTTTGTCAATCAGAAGGATCTTGATGGAATTGTAATATACGACATATTTATCATTTAAAACTATGGTGATAACTCTGATAGCACAATGATGAGATGATATGATATTATTTTTCATTTTCAAGGTGTTAGTTTCCATCGAAAATGCACCTGTATACATAAAAATCCTTATTTTGAATTCATTTTAGAATTCATTCACAAGAAAAATATATCCGGAACCTTATTGGTCTTTAGATGCAAGAGTCTTAAAAAGTTATAAAAATTGTAAGTCGCAAAAATTAAACTTTATGTCACCAAAATTACTCCTTTGTCACTTCGCTTTACAAAACCTATATATATATATATATATATATAAACTCAAGATTTTTTTTACATACAAATTTGGGTCAAAAAATAAGTTTGCCCAAAAATATGGTTTTGTGGGTTTTGAAGCTTAGACCTCTCTTTTGCATGTAACTTACAAGATATTCATAACCAACCCCACTACAAACAATTTTAAAATATAAATGTAAAATAATATTTTTAAACTGTATTTCATGTTTGTTGCATGTAAAAAGAATTCACCAAAAAATCACTTTTAAAATCTTCAAATTTAGGAACTTATCCTCTATTTTCTTTTCTTTTTGGGTCCCACTCTAACATAGCAAAGTGAAAATAATATATTTTAAGCTTTTAAAATAAACTTTTGCACCATATTTCCCTTTAGGTCATATAAATGCATTGCAGGGTATTTAATTGATCATAAACTACATTTGAAATTACTTCAAATTTTATACAACTGCTACATGAAGGATTATGAATAATTAACAACCAGTCATGAGATTCAAACACCAACAAACAACACCAACATTCCGTACAACTTGTCACAACAACTTTCAAACTTATTTTTTGACTCTCTAGGCCGTACAAATGTTGCACAAGTGTTGTTCAACACTAAAATAGATTCCAAATGTTGTACAAGGGTTTAAATTTGATAGCAGGGTATACAAATCTGAATATGGTCATACAAAAATAAAATTTGGAAATCTTTGAGCCATACAATATTGATTTTTGAACATTTTGGGCCATACCAATTAGGGTTTGAGTTTATTTGCAGTAAAACAAATGGCTTATTATGGTTTAAATTGAATTTGTAGGAATGAAATTTTTTATTGTTAGAGATTGTAATATAAAATAAATGCTCAAATAAGATTTTCATACATGTTGTCAAAAATGATTTGCTCTCTCTTTCCTCCTTCATGTTGTAAATTAGACTCTAGTACTATTAGTAGGATCACATATATAGATAAATGTAAAAAATACATTGTTTTAATTTAACAAAATTTTCACAATAAGGTAAAATCTAAATTATTTAATATTTATAAAGCTCAAGCTTATAAAATTTCACGATGTGATTCTAGACTACAGGACTCAACTAACTCTCAACTCATGAAACAACTGACTTAATAATAATATTATAAATTAACCTACCAACAACCTAAACAACCAAAACAATGTATGCGCCACGTTAATACTAACACACTGACATCTTGTTGGCTGTCTTAATTGATTATTATATGATTCTTAACCTTTAAAGTTACATGAAACAAATTAATGATAAAACAAGCTAACCACATAAATATTATATGCAAATAGGATATATTTTAAAATACCAAGGGATAATATTTTCGTAATTGGTAAGACAATTATCATACTTTTAATAAAACAATGAATTAAAACTAACTGATTAAAATATTAAACCCACTGTACTGAATTCCAAACAAGATAAGAAGAATCACATTTCATGTTGCAAAAGATTTTAACATTATTTTGGTTATCTAGAAACAACCGTTTGTCTTCCATTTAGAATATGTGGATTTTTAATTTTTACCATCTTTTATTTTCCATATTACATGCCCCATTGGGAAGTCAATATGAAGTTGAGAATTACTTCACGCCATTGAAAAAAATCAAACTCAAGTTAACATAATGCCACAACATTATACTTCAGTTAATGCCACCACATTAGACTCTCTGACGTCGCAATTTTTTTCTTGTAAAAAAATTTAATGGATAAAGAAAGAAAAATAAAAAATAAACCTTTCATGCCACCACATTAGACTCTCTGACATGGAATCAATCAATGTGATAATGGTATTGTAGAGTATGTTGAGATCAATATACAAATCTAGAAAGTCCCTAAGCTTTGAAACTTATTTTGGTATTTATCTAACTCTGTTGAGGTCCCTAATCTTGGCAACCAATGGGGGAAAAAATCTAGAGAGCCCTTTGCTTGTACCAAATAAAAATTAGTTAACAATAAGTCAATATCACTTGGCAATCAATTAAGGACATGACGTAAGCACTCATGTTTCTATTTTATCCATATGAGTGAAGATTAGTTTTAGGAGAAGCATTTGTTTAGCACGTTAAGAATCATATAATAATCAATTAAGGATAAATACCAGTGTTTCTGTTTTAGTGGGATTAGTTAAGAGTAATTAGTGCATATGGAGAAACAATTGTTTAACATATTAAGTAAAAGTATTTGTACACTTGCATTTAACATAAATAAGAAAATTTTAAAATTCGGTATTTTGGTTAAATTTTTTTGTTTTGGTTAAAATCTATTATTCTACATAGTTTTTAGATAACCAAAATAATGTTAAAATCTTTTGCAACATGAATTGTGATTCTTCTTATCTTGTTTGGAATTCAGTACAGTGGGTTTAATATTTTAATCAGTTAGTTTTAATTCATTGTTTTATTAAAAGTATGATAATTGTCTTACCAATTACGAAAATATTATCCCTTGGTATTTTAAAATATATCCTATTTGCATATAATATTTATGTGGTTAGCTTGTTTTACCATTAATTTGTTTCATGTAACTTTAAAGGTTAATAAAGTCTATTTTGTAGAAGTTGGCAATGTTGTCCATTACTATGGCAAAATAATGGTGGTAGTTAATTATGGCTAACCACTGAAAGATTGTTATTATGAAGTAATCTCAATTAGTTGTATAAATTTAAAATCTCAATATTTGTCATAAAAATATTTTTATTATGAAGTAATGCAAATTATCTTGTTTGATGTTTTTGTATTGCATATCTAACCATTGCAGTATGTCTAGTAAAAAAATTTATCTATTGGTTAGTGTTGGATGAAAAGGAGTTGTCAAAATCAAGAACATGTTAATAATATCATAATACAATATAGTAATCTTCTACTTGATGAGGGTGATGTACCTTGTGCATGGTATATTGCATTGATAAACAATCTATGTTTTTTATTATACTTACATGATAAAAGAGGCATTTATGTAGAAGTGAACTCCAAAAGAGTTGTTGCTAAAATGAAAAGAGAGAAGAATGTCCCAGAAGAAATCTTGCATATACTAAAAGAGGGTGCATATTTTTTGCACATTTTTCCATGATATTGAGTTTAGCTTTACAAATGAAGAATCTAGACATAATGAATCACATGAGGAACCAAATCAAATAGGAAAAATTTCTTTGGATGATTTGACAGGCCTACTTTAGAAGACACACCTATAAAGTGTTTAGAAGAAGAAAATATTTTGAAATGTCTATTTCTGAAGTACATAACAATGTCTTTGTTATGCAACCTTTCCCCAGTTTACACAAAATATTATTTGTGTTTTTTATTGTTGTCAATTTCACATTATTTTTAGCAAGGTGAAAAATGATGATTCAACTCCATAGACATTATTGTGGAAAATATATATTATTGTTTTGAAAGTTTTTTTTTTTTTAAAAATAATTATGCAATTATAGTGAGTCTTTTTAAACTCACTAAATGAATGTTATGGTGCAATAGATTTAGTATTTTTTCATTGTTCATGGATGACATATTATTTTTTTACAATTAAAATGTCAACCAAGAATTTTCATACATTAAATTCAAATAGAAACTCAATCAATTATATCAAAACCCACAAATTTCATTAAAAGCATTCAAATACACAAAAATGTTTTTCATAGCATTAAACAAGAATGTGATAGTGTGATTTCCCTATTACAACACTTACTCACTCCCTTCCTTTATTTAACATGTTGAGGCTCTAAAGTTGTATTATAAATTGCAAGTTTGACAAGATTGACAAGACATTAAATATTGTGGTGGATGTAGAGTCCATAGGCTTTGTCGTTGAGTGATTGCATTGGGAGGTAGACATGTCTAAATATAAAACTCAACTTAAAACATGTTTATTTATATAAAATACACATTTTATAGGCCTTATCCCATAGATACACAATACTAAAGAGTTTGAGATGTTTACAACAATCACTTTTTTATTCTTTAAAGATAGTCCAAATTAAACTAAACTATAATATGTGATTTTTTATTTCAATTTTATTAAGGCATCCAATGATGTGCTCTAAATAATTTGGAAAAAGATAGTCCAATATATTTTGTCTGATTAGTAGTTTGTTTGGAGATTAATATCTATGAGTATGAAGGGGAATTAGAAGAAATATTTGTAGTATTTATAATATATTATACATATGTTGATCCCATGGATGGAAGAAAACAAGTAAAACTATATAGGTAGTAGAAAATAAAGAGAGAATTAGGGAATGGTTATTATTTCATCAAAGAGTTTGACAACAACCACCTAGCCTTTTTCAAACTTGTTGCCCAAACTGGACATGGATGGAGGCTTCTATTGTTCGACAAGATATGTGGCTTTCCTCTTCACATCCTTCCTTAACTTAAACTTGTTGTAATGATCTTTTGATTCTAGTGTCAATCCAACTTTGACTCACACTGTTAATTGTCATCTATTTCAAATTTATTTGTTGTTCATATATGTCTCAATTATTCATTAGAATATATTCATTGTTCGCAAATGTTGTAGGTGTTATTACATCATCATTTTTCATAGATTGCACTATTTTATAATTCAAAATATTTATATTCATTGGTTTAATGGAATATTTTTCTTGTAGGTTGGATTAGATGATAGGAAGGTGGGATCAAATTATACAACTTCTGATTCAGATCCCAAGCAAAGGTTTATATCAATGCAATGATTTAAAATGAAAAAAAATTCCTGATAATAATGGGGAATACATGTGGTTGTTTGGGTTAAAAGTGATATAATTGATGACTTCATTAAAGAAGAATCAAATAGGAAGTTGTACCTAAAATAATTTTGTGTCACATTGCGCAAAAAAATAATACATGTTGGAAAGCAAACAAATATCAGTAATAGTTTAAAATATTTCATGTAAGTAGCCTCTCCTTTTAGAAAGCAAGTGTGAATGTATTTGTATGTTCTTATGTCATGTTATCAATGTTGGCATTCTGTGTATGCACACTTAATAAGTTTAATATAATTGTGTAAATATTAGTGTTCATATAGGCTTGAGAACTTTAAAAAAATTGACATCATACCATATGACAAGTTCATAGTGCCTAAGAAGGGAAAAGACAATTGGCTGGGTTGAAAACATATAAGATATGGCTACCAGTGTCACTTTAGCTCTCAAAAAATTATTTGTAGATTTGATCAAGTCTTGTTGACATACCATCAAGTAGAACATTTTCACAATCAAGTAAATCATTTCCATGGATAGGAATATGAAAAATTCAAAGGAAAGAAATAATTTGTTGCCCCTTATATTAACTGCCAATTGAATGAGTGGGTTCATATGATACTATTGTTAAGTATGCTTGCTGATGATATCCATTTAAAACACTATGAAGTATGCATGATAAAGTTACAGTGTTCCATGTTGAAATAGAATGAGATGAATTTTTAAGCAAGGATGAGATATTTAACAAAGGACAAAAAATAAAAGAGGTGAAATATGTATTTAGTGCCAATGATGCAAAAAAGTGTTTAGGATTAGGTGTTGGCAAATCCTAATAAGTAGTTTAGGTACCAGGGATATAGTAACCAAGGCACTAATGAGGATGGGCATATCTATTTCATATTAGGCATCCAATTCCCACAATAGTTGGATTGGTTGTTGAAATTTAGAAATAATAGCTTATTGTCGATGGATTCAACATTTGTAACAAATGGAATAAAAATATGCTTCCAATTTTTGTTATAGTAGTATATAATATCAATATTTTTAAAATTACAAGTTGACTCATGTTTTGTATCTCAGTGCAATTTCAATTGTACACATTGATGGTGTTTAATTCTAAACATCAAGGATTCCCTGTAGCATGAGTCATTATGTCTAGGTGATATACCAGTGACCTTACCCAATGGATGCAAATATTTTGATAGAGAGTTAATTTAAGAAGAATGAGTGGGAAATAAATGTTTTCATGGTTGACCATGCAGGTGATAAGATAAAAGTAATCAGGTGCATGTCAATTACTTTGTATAGGCACAATGATTTTTTATGCTGAAATTCATAAATACCATTGTTACATTATTTTAGAAAGTCTTACTAACTTATTGTATTATGTATGGAAAATTTCAACTTTGAATTGTATTTATGTAGTTGGCATGTACATCATGCATGGTTGAAGAATTTGATAGCAAAGGTGAGAGAATATTATGTCAACCATGATATGTTCAGTAACCTAAGATACATTATTCATAGTTGAGTTGATGACTAAATGGTAAACATGGAGGCCAACCAATTTATAGAGAAGTATCAATCCACACAACCAAAATTTGATGAATATTGGGAAGATCATTGGCTTGACAGGGTTGGAATGTGGTTGAGATGTTATCATACACTTCAACATGTCGGGAAAGAAAGAAATATAATCATTGAATCATACCATTTGCATATGAAAAACCATTTCTTGAGGACAATATGGACTTATGTACATAGTAGGGTGGATCGATTAGTTCAAAAACTAACCATAATTATTTATATATAATATTAGTGGCTAAAAATAAGTAAGGACAATAGTTTTTACAATAAATTTAAGGTTGATAAAATTGAAAATACTTTATGGGTTAAGTCATTGCAAATTATTAATTTCCATGTCACCTTTCACATGTTAGGAACCCATGCCTTACCCTTCTCTTTGTAGTATTAGTGTAATAATTGCTATGGACGCATATGCTTTGTAAGTTGTCCCTTAGAGCATATTTGAATTATCCGACATACAAGGGAAGTAGTAGTTGTTAGAATAGAGTTAGTATATAAGTGAGTGTTGAGGCCCAATGAAAGCATCCACAAATTTATTGTATTGAGCTTGCTCAAAGGAGGTTGCCCCCTCGAAGTGGCCTGCGATCAATATAAGCTTTCTGTGTTTCTGTTATTTGTAAGAGTTATTTTATTTTCACATATTTTGATTAAATCTGTTGTAGGAGGTAATATGCTACAGGAGGTTCTTCTCATCTGGTATCAGAGTGCTTTATTGGCTTTGTGGGTAGATTTGGAGAATTTTTTTTTTGAAGTAGAGCTTTCTAGGAGCTGCGCCATTTCTAGCAAGAATTTTTTTTCATTACAGGTTCCATCATTTCGGATTGGGTAAATACCTATCTGCTTAACTGTGGGAAGTGCTTAGGCATAAGCCCTAAAAATCATTGTGAGGAGTACCACATGAACCCTGAAGTAGCTGGCCCATTGAGAGGACTTGCCAGCAAAAAGGGCAATGGCCCCATTTCGATTGACTAGTTCCCACTCGTGAGGTAAACCAAAAGCTATCGTTAAGGGGTAAACCTGTGGCCAAAATTTTTGGAGAGTCGTACTCGATCAGACAGCTTTGGTGGCCAGAGAGAATTTAAAAAAAAAATCTTTTACGTAGCCAAACAAACTTGGGGTCCATATCCAACTTTTCAGGTTTAGAGAGCAAACAACAACGTATTCACAGTTGAGGATATTTCCAACCACATAGTTGCAGACAATCCATTTCTAAAGCAACAGTAAAAAAATAGCAGCAGAAAAAAACAAAAAACAAAAAAAAAAATTTGGGGCGCTACCCTGATTATGGTCACCACTCGTGTAGGCACAAAAATCATGGAGGAAGAAATTACCACATTGAAATCTCAGGTTATAGAGTTAACTGATATGATGCGTGGCTTGAATCAACAGAATAACATCTTGCTCAATAGAGTGCAGAAGGAGGAGTCTTCTTTAGAGCATCGTTCCTTTGCTTCCAACTTCTCACGTGGACCTAAGCTAGACTTTCCACGGTTCAATGTCACAGATCCTATAGGATGGATATATCAAGATGAACAATTCTTCAACCTCCACAATACTTATTCTGCAAATAAAGTCCCAATTGCTTCCTTTCATCTGGAACAAGAAACACTTTAGAGGTACCGTTGGTATCTCAAGACAAATGATGAACCCGATTGGTCCAATTTTGCATCCTTAATTCTGGGTAGATTTGGTCCCTCAGCATTCAAGGATTTCACAAGAGCTCTCACCAAACTCTGTCAAATAGGTACTGTTTGTGAATATCAGATTGAATTTGAAAAAGTCGCCAATCACACTGAAGGGTTTTCAGATGACTTCTTCAAAAGCTACTTTGTTAGTGGCCTCAGAGAGCCGATCCGCTCGAAGGTAAAAATGTTTCGACCTAAAAATATGATGGATGCTTTGGTCCTGGCTAAGTTAGCAAAAGATAAACTCTCCACACAACGTCGACCTCCCACCTTTTCACCAATAAAGAACACAGTGAATCAATGAACAACCATAACCACACCAATCAAGCGCCTGACTGAGGCAGAGATGTGGGCTCGCAAAGAGAAAGGATTATGTTACAACTGTGATGAAAAATGGGTTAAGGGTCACAGGTGCATCCAACAAAAACTTTACTTGCTAGATATGGAGTCACCACTAGAGCAGGACAACGAGCCTAATATTCTAGAATTTCAAGATGCTCAAGAAGAACCCGGCACTGAAGAGGACCCAGCAGTTCAAGAGACTCAACCTAAGATCTCAGTGCATGCACTAATAGGTGTCACCACTCCCCAAACCATGAAGGTCAAAGGGTGATTCAAAAAGATCCCTCTCACAATCCTCATTGACTCGGGCAGTACTCACAATTTCATCAATCCTCACATTGCTAAGGAGGCAGACTACTTTGTATACCCTTGTTCTAGATTTGAAGTCATGATTGCTAATGGGGGAACATTTCCATGTAAAGGGAAGTGTTGACATGTGTGTATTGCAATGGGTGATTATAATTTTTGCTTTGATATGTTTGCCCTACCTTTAGGAGGGTGTGATGTGGTTTTTGGGGCACAGTGGCTCCGCACATTAGGACCTATTTTATGGGACTTCTCTAAGCTTTGGATGCAGTTCACAGATAATGGTTAGAAGCACACCTTAAAAGGGTTATTAACAGGATCTGCTAGCATCATCAGTTCTCATCTCATGGAAAGTTTTTTAAAGAAAGGCTCACATGGCATCATTGCACAACTGCATTCCATTCAACTCCAACCCCCCACTGCTACTAACCACCCTACAGTTTTATAATACATACTCGATAAGTATGCAACCATTTTTTAGAACTAGTAGGTTTGACCCCTTCACACCCTGAAGATCACCACATTCCTCTCCTTCTAGGAAGCATCCCACCCAACATCTGGCCATACCGTTACCCCCATCTGCAAAAGACTAAAATTGAGAACTTAGTCTGGGAACTCCTCAAGTCTAGAGTTATTCACCCCAGCACTAGCCCATATTCCTCCCCAATGCTTCTTGTCCATAAAAAAGATGGGTCGTGGTTCCTTTGCATTGACTTCTGAGCCCTTAACCACCTCACTATCAAGGATAAATTCCCAATTCCTATCATTGATGAGCTTCTTGATGAGCTCCATGGGGCCAAATTCTTCTCCAAGTTGGATCTACATTCTGGCTATCATCAAATCTGAGTATATCCTGATGACATTCCCAAGATAGCCTTCTGTACGCATGAAGGTCACTATGAGTTCCTTGTCATGCCATTTGGCCTTACAAATGCCCCTTCCACTTTTCAAGCACTCACGAATAAAATCTTTTGGCCTTTTCTTCGTCAATTTATTTTAGTTTTCCTTGATGACATTTTGATCTACAGTTGCACATGGGTCGAGCATCTACAACATATTAATAAGGCATTACAACTGTTAGTAGACAATCAATTATGTGCCAAGCAATCAAAGTGTTCATTCGGTCAAGAGGAAATCAACTATTTGGGCCACATTGTTTCAACCAATGGGGTTCGTGTGGACCCAAAAAAAATCAATGCTATGTAGAATTGGCCTCGACCATCCACCCTCAAGAGCCTTCATGGTTTCTTAGGCCTAACAAGATACTATCGCAATTTTGTCAAAGATTATGGAAAGATCACAGCTCCTTTGACTTCCTTATTAAAGAAGGATGCTTTCACCTAAGATGCAATAGCTGATCAGGCATTTGTCAAACTCAAACAAGATATGTATAGCACACCAGTTTTGGCACTGCCAGACTTCACCAAAACTTTCACCATCGAAAGTGATGCTAGTGGCATCGGCTTGGGTGTTGTTCTTCTCCAAGAGGGCCGACCAATTGCCTTCACTAACAAAGCCCTTTCTGGCTACAATTTAGCTTTGTCTACATATTAAAAGGAAATGATGGCAATTTTACATGCAGTACAAAAATGGAGACCCTACTTACTGGGAAATCATTTTTGCATCAAAACTGATCATCAGAGTTTGAAATATTTCTTGGAATAGTGGGTCTCATCCCTAGCTCAGTAGAAGTGGGTTAGCAAACTCATGGGTTATGATTATGAGATCACCTATAAGAAGGAAAAAGACAATGTTGTGGCTGATGCTCTCTCAAGAACCTTCGAGGACCAGCCTTCCCTCTCTACAATCTCCATGCCCATCTCGAAATGGTTGGAATTTGTCTAACAAGGGTATACAAATGATCCCTCCTTATGCCAAAGTCCAGACCTGCATAAGGCCGTCTTCTATGAAATCCATGCTTCCCCCTCAGCAGGGCACTCAGGATTTCTCAAAACCTATAAGCGGGCACGTCGACACTTCTTTTGGAAAGGCATGAAAGCTGAAATTAAATAGATGGTGGCCGAATGTGATACTTGCTAATGAAACAAAGGTGAAACCATATTGACTCCCATTTTTCTTGAGACTTTGCCCATTCCTACTAGGATCTGGATAGATATTTCCATGGATTTCATTGAGGGCCTCCCTAAATCTGGGGGAAAGACAATGATCCTAGTCGTAGTTGACCACCTTTCCAAATATAGTCATTTTTGTGCACTCAGCCACCCATACACAGCCTCCACAGTTGCACAGGTTTTCTTGGATCAGATTCTCTACACCTTGCAGGAAAATCTCCACATGGCACAAAACCAAATGAAGCAGTAGGCTGATCAACACCATTCTGAGTTTACCTTTCAACTGGGTGATATGGTCTTTCTTCATCTATAGCCATACAAGCAAGCCTCACTGAAACTAAAAGGGTGCCAAAAGCTTGCTCTAACATTTTATGGGCCATATAAGGTTCTCCAGAAGATTGGGTCAGTTGCTTACAAGTTAGAGCTTCCACCTTCCTCCCAAGTTCATCCTGTCTTTCATGTCTCCTGTTTGAATCAAGTTCTTGGATCCAACATCTGAGTGCAGACAATTTTACCAGCACTTGATAATGAAGGCTCCATCTTTCTCGAGCAATCCTAGATAGGCGCACCTGCCAACTTTGATCTTGCTCCATCACAGAGGTCTTAATCCAATGGCATAGCATGCAACCAGAAGATGCAACATGGGAACCACTCTTCCAGATTCAACAATAATTCCCACATTTGAAGCTTTGAGGGCAAAGCTTTTTCTAAGGGGGAGGGGATGTTAGGAACCCGTGCCTTACCCTTCTCTTTGCAGTATTAGTGTAATAATTGCTATGGATGCATATGCTTTGTAAGTCATCCCTTAGAGCATATTTTAATTATCCCACATACAAGGGAAGTAGTAGTTGTTAGAATAGAGTTAGTATATAAGTAAGTGTTGAGGCCCAATGAAGGCATCCACGAATTTATTATATTGAGCTTGCTTAAAGGAGGTTGCCCCCTCGAAGTGGCCTGCGATCAATATAAGCTTTCTATGTTTCTGTTATTCGTAAGAGTTATTTTATTTTTGCATATTTCTATTAAATATATTATAGGAGGTAATTTGCTGTAGGATGTTCTTCTCATCGCACTACTGACAATCGTATATAGAGTTAGACAGATGATACATCACATTATCGTGTATATAACTCAATGTTAGTTGTGCCAATTTATAATATTTATTTTTAGTCTAAGGATACACTTGTAAACATGTCATTAAGATGGATTTTATGGGAAAGATAAGAAGAGAGGGTGTTGTTCATGATGTGGGAGATGGTGTGAGAAACCCCACCAACAACAATGATAAAAAGTCTAATGTAAAGTTTTTTTCTACTTCCATTTTATTTATTTACTATTTTGTTGGAAGACTAAATTAATTGATTTGTTTTGAACACATAGGGCATGGATAATGGAGCAATAAATGAAAATGAAGGTGAAACAAGTGTGGATATTGGAGGATCAAGGGATGTAAATGAAGGTGAAGTAAAAGTTTTGGTAAATGACAATGTAATCAAGCTATGGGAGGGGTGTGGAGTGGGGGGGCTAATAATGTAAGACATGTCTTTATTCTTACTCATTTTTTTTTTCGATATTTTTAATAGGATGTTTTTACTTGTATGAATAGATCATGGTTAATGTAATAGATGATGAACTTGAAGCCTTGATAAGTAGAGCTCGATGGGTTTTTAAAATTTATCTCACAACAACAGTAATTGTAGAACACTACCATTCTTGGAAAAGTGTATGATATTTTTTGACAACAAGGTCAAGATTAGGGAAATATCAAGTACACTTTTGTTTCAACACCAAATGACTCAGTTGTTCCAATAAGTATATGATGGGCACATAAGTACTCTTTATATAGAAAGAGACTTCATAGAAATGATGAATAGAAGAAGATAACATTACATGTCACAAGAGATAACTCTCTTTACAAAACCTCCTCCTCCTAAGAATTTATAAAAATATATTTAGAATGAGTATCTAAATAGCGTAACGAAGTAAGACAGAGTCATACCTGATGGAAATAATGCAATGTAATTATGTCCCTATGTTGCTTTAAATGAGAACGAATGTAAGGTTACAAATTTTATAAAGGGGCTATTGAAATCAAAGTTGTAATAATACATAGAATTTTCTAATGCATGATTTATATTAGGTCCATATGGGTTGATTTCCTTATTCATGTTTATATTTTTGAGTGATTACATTGAGATTGTGTGATAATAGACATTGATTATAGAGTGATGATGGTATTGTGTAAATGTTGTGAAGCAATGTAAATCTTGTCAATATTGGTTGTGATGTGATTATAATGAATAGATTAATGTTTCCGATAATGATCTTACACCTATGTGGAAGTTGTATTATGGGTACTTATGTCATGTAAACTGACTTTAGTAAAATGAGTAGTTTCTTTGTTTTAAGGCAAATTTATTAGTTATTCATTATCCTAAAATGTCTCGACAAATTAGACCTAAGACTGTATGATGTTTTAAAGTATATTTCAAACTATTCTTGTTTTTGTTTTCCAACGAAAACTACACCACTCATCCTCATACTCTAGATTGAGTCATACCTCAAAATTTTAGTTACATAACTTAGCAATATTTAAAGATAAGAACCAACTTGTATTCATTTGATTCATGGAAATGATTCAAATATTAATATAGAAGGCATATAATTATGACTATGATATTAATCAAGTGTTACTCTATGTTTCTCTTGGGTATGTAGCCAAAACTTAAAAATAAATAAGAGGTTTACAAAATTAAAAATGTGGCTTGTCCATCTTCAATAAATAAGTTGTTTCAATTTTTAAGACATTTCAATTATTTTTCTAGTAGTTGCTTGACTAAATCCAAAACTCACGATGACACTTAAATATGTAATAAACTTATGGAAAATTTACAAGTGCATATGCTACACTTGCCTTCAGACCTTATTATGAACTAATAGATCTAAGAAAATCATCATGGTTGAGAACCTAAAATTAGCTTGCATACACTATGAGTACTTTATCAATGCAATCCATGATATGCATTTCAATAAAAATGATTTATATACTTCCAAATCTACTTATTTGTCCAAGTTCCACAACTCTAAATCAATTTTTCCATATTACAATACCATAATTAAACTATAAAGTTATCCATCCATGAGTTATCAACAACATTTGATACTAATTATAACATGGTATACATAGACTATAAAATATTCACTATTCCAAGAACCCTTTAGAAATTTTTACCACCATATAAAACTTGGAGTGAGATTTATTACCAAGACAGTTTGCAATGAATCAAATTTGGCTACAAAAAACCCCCTATGCTCCTATCTCATGGTGAAACCAATATGTTAGATCTTTTGATAGTATGTAATTTTTCTAGTCTCACCTTCTAGTTGTAATTAACCCAACTGAAACATTCCATCATCATATAGTCTTAGTTCTAATGATAAGGTTTACTATTGCCATATAGGTTTCTAAGGACATGTGATCTTATAGTTTACATAAAAGGAGTACCAACATTGAGATCAATATTTAGGGTAAGGTATATAAAAGTTAAATCCAATAGAATGGTAAGAATGAATGGTCAATACTTACAACCCCTATTTTTATCTATTCAATGAAATAATCATATTTCAAACATTACTACCACCTAGGTTACCATCACAAGTTAACCAAATACCAATCATAGAATAATTGTAGCTTTTATTTTGGGGTGTTGGGTTACATAGATTCACAACACCTACAAGAAGTTTTCTTAACATGCATACAAAGATTGTTTTTACCTTAAAATAAGGGCTTCCTTGTTCATGACAGATTTATAATTGATCAGACTAGATTATGACACACACCCAAATCCATTTTATAGCTTAATAGCTAGCTAGGTACAAGGTTGGCATAACTCCACCTAAGGTTTAAATTCATTTAATGTGTATACACGATCATTGGCATTGGAGTATGGGGTTTATTTCCCTATTTTATTACCAAGGTTAATCATACACAAAATTGGGAACTCATTGTTTTGAAGCTCATTATGTGGGAAGTGCTTGGATTTATGTTTTTTCCAATTTATCATCAATATTTACTACTACTTGTAATAGGGTAAACATAAAATGTAATAGCGCTTCCCAAGAAACATAATTATTTGTCTATCTAAATAGAAACCCTCTCCCCTCAAGAAACTTTTTTGATAACTAACTGAATTTGATTTGGGTAAAGAAAATGGGTATTTATGTTAGTTTTTTCAAAATGTTTTAGAAAGGAATTTTCTTGGTCATGTTTAAGAATTCCAATATGCAGAGAAGAGTCATAAATAAAGCCCTTTGGAATGTTGGGCAATTGTTGTTCAAGGCGGTCTCTTAGAACCCTAATTTAGAAAGCCAAGATTTGGTGTTCAAAATGGCCCCTAAATGGGTTGATATTGAAAATGTCCCCCTTCAATTGTGGAATTTGATCCTTAAAGCACTTCTTCCTCTTGGTGAAGTGCTTAGATTTAAAGAAACCAAGTGGTTTTTGGTCCATATGAATGCGATGGTTCTAGTCTCTTTAGACCCTCTAAATAGATTTCCTGAATCCTTTCTCTTTGAATTCAATGGTAATTCCTGTGTATGCCCTATCCAAAGATTGGGTAGTTTAAATGCCTAATTTTTTGGTAATAAGGATGGTCATATGAGGAAAAACTATCCTCTACTTCCTACCAATAAAAAGAATGACATTGTCTCCAAATTAGGCCTTAAACATAGTAGTAAAAATGTTCTTTTTAATCCCCTCCCATTTCGAATGGAAGAACTAAAAATATAGAAAACCCAATTTTTCACTATGAATTTGGGGAAGGCATTGTGAAAAAGGATTGCAATAGAGGGGAGGTTAGTCTTATGTTAGTCTCATAAAAAATGAAATAAACACACTAAAATCCCTACACCTATATCCTAGACACTAGGGAGAGCTTATGTAATAAAACTAAATAAAAGCACAAGAAAAACATAAAAGAAACAACTCTTTTACCTTCCTTGGAGATCTAAATGATTTGTTGAATGGCTTGCTTGACTTGTACATCAAGAATCCTTCATCAATGGAGCTTTGTTGGCTTCACCTTTCCTTGGCACCTTGGCTTTGGTTGCTTGGATTAATATTTTGACATGGTAACATTACTTGAATGAGGCTTTTAGAGCAAATCTTGCATAATAACTCTCCAATATCCAAGGTTTTTAAATGCAAGGGTATGGCCTTGTATTTATAGCCTCAAGAATTAACTCTCACTCAAGGTGAGTTAAGGTTGAGTTTAAACATGGAATGGGTTCAAACTATCCCTAGGTAAGTTGAGACTAACTCTAGCTGAGTTAATAGTTGTCATGTAATTATGATTTTCAATTACTAGGTATGACTCTCAAATTAGATATTTTAGGATATTTTCAAAGAGTTTGACAACTCATAAAGGCAATGATGAAAGGCTTTGATATTTTTATTTTTGGAATTTCTATTTTTAGATATTCATTAATTGCCAATTGATAATTCAACTAAGCATTTAATCTTGTTTAATTAGTTAATTAATTTTGATTAGCATTTTTTCTCTTTCAAGTTTTGATAATTGATCAAGTGCCCCATTTAATGGGTCCATAGGATGACTTGATATTTATAATGTCTCAAGGTGATTAAGGATGAATCCGTGAGAGGTTATTATTACATACAATAGAATACCCCAAATAGGGATGCCTCAATATGATTTTGAGCTTTGATATATGATGCATAAGCAAATTTGGGATATTCAGTGATTCCTAGTCTTAATTTACAATGGTTGGTAGGAATCAATTTGTAGTCTGGTCAGGAGACATTTGTGGCTAGTTTTAGGTGTCTATAGTTTACCCCTATTTTGGAAGGCATTTCAAGCTATATGCATAGTAATGTATTCTCATAAAAGTAAAAGGTCGTGTATGCCTAATGTTTCAATTGCAATGGATGACCTCTGGATGCCTCCTTGAGGGAGGGGTTGGAAAAAAAGGTCAATGATTGGTCCCTTAAAAGAAGGAAACAATGGGATCAAAAGGTAAAAAGGGGTGGAAAAAACTTATTTGCCCATAGGCAGTTATAATCATTGGCATGATGAGCTACCCCAATTGGTAGATAAACAGGATGATTTATCTAAAGGCAGTCATTATCATTTGTATAGCGTGATAAACAATATAATGATTTTTCCCATAGGTGATTATAATCATTAAAAAAAGATAAGGGTAACCAGAGAATGATTTGCCTAGAGGTAGTTATAAGCATTAAAAGGGAAAATAATGATTTACCCACACGCAGTTATAATCATTAGTAGTATAAAAACATGCCCCAATGGGGAAAATAGAGATAATGGTTTGCCCAAAGGTAGTTATAATAATTATCATAATGAAAACATTCCTCAGTTGGGCAGAAAAAAGACATTGATTTTCCCAAAGGTGGTTATAATCATTAACTTCCAAAGAGATATGAACACAAAGATTTTCCCATAGGCGGTTATAATCATTGGCTCTATGGGTTGGAAGATACACATTGATTTACCCAAAGGTAGTTATAATCATTGGTAGAATGATGGGAGTATGGTGGAAAATTAAATAATGGGGATGATGAATTAAATTCATACTTATGGAGTAAGATTAAGCTAGTACAAAGGAGAAAGATGAATTTGGGCAACTTGCTAGTATAGAGATGCACATCCTAACTAGCAAGGATTAAAAATATTTTATGATGTAATTAATCTATATTTGGGAATGATTTGGATAGATCAAGAATTTTTTTAGGTGCTGAG
Source organism: Torreya grandis (assembly GCA_037957365.1). Lineage (NCBI taxonomy): Eukaryota > Viridiplantae > Streptophyta > Pinopsida > Cupressales > Taxaceae > Torreya > Torreya grandis. Next base: position 2,788,219 of record JARHVA010000462.1, read on the forward strand.
GAAAAAATTTACGGCCTCATTGCTTGTAAGATTTCCCAAGCTGATTTTTATTATAGCATGTGACAATAAGCATCATGATAGAAAACACCATGATAATGTATCCAAAGTATGCGTAAGGACTGACACATGATCCAGTAAATAATTGAAAATAAAGTATCAATGAAATAGATCATGATGACAATGTTGGCATATGAATATGGATGGACTTAAGTATAATGTGCAAGGAATCACCCAATGAACACATATATACTAAGTCAAGGCACAACAAGGAAAGAAAATAAATAGGCAAAGAAACAAAAAATAGGACTACATAACACCAAGAAATGAAGAGTCCATAAAACAAATAAAATGTCATGAATAAACACAAACAATGGTTAATCACATTTTTAGTGCAAATAGAGAACAAACAAGACAACATACATTGCCCTTAGGTTATAAGAGACAATGAAACAAACAAACAGAATGAGAGGAATAGAAGAAAAGGAAGGGGTAGCTGAGTTGACTCCATGTGCACTAGGTAAGTGGATGCTACCTACACAGTTCAATGGATGTAAGTTCCAATATAAAATTTAGGCCAAATGTAGTTCTCCCAAGAAATGGGATATAGGAAAATGGCGATAAAGAAAATATGAGTGATGTTATAGAAGAATATGGGATTGTTTTCACAAAAAAGTGAGAGCATGGGATGTTAGGCCAGTAAGGATGGGGAAACTAAATGACAAGTGGTTTCTTGTGAAATAGATAGGGATCCCAAAATCCTTAAGGTAAAGAAATGGTTGATGTGGTGCCTTTCTAGATCTATTACAAATATTTTTGTAATTGTTTTTGGATTTTTTAGAGTATATTAAATTAATCAAGAATGATGAGATACTAAATGATCTAACTCATAATATGGTGAGAGCGTTCCAACTAAAATTACTTATAAAACAATGAGAGCATGGCAAAGGGTAACTAAACTGACCTCAATGTGAATTGAGTGATGTCGACATAATCCTAGGATGGGACATTAGGGCACTGTAGTTATACCTTATAGAGGAGAAAACTAACAAGTTTAGAAACAAGTTCTTAAAATAGGTAAAGTAGGTAAATGGCATAGGAATGGAAAGGTGGGATTTCAAGGCAATGATAAAGTTATTGATCTTAATTTTCCCATAGGTAGTTATAATTATGAGATAATGACACAGGCCAATGATATTAATTTGCCCATAGGTGGTTATAATTAGCAACATGATGATGGGATTATGATTTGCCCAAAGGTAGTTATATCACGGACACCTAAAATGAAATGAAACAAGAAATGAAGGATGTAACTACCAAACTATTATCATACTATTCCAAAATACATCCTCTATCTACAATACTGAATTAACTATATAAACTTGATCTGAACCCTATTGTTGAAGGTGCTCAAAGAACCAATGGAATGTAACCAAGGTCAAAGGGTTAGGTAGGGAGGGCAAAAACAATGGTGGTTAAAATGAAAGTCATGGTATAACAGTATACAATAAGGTACAAAGAATAATGTTGATATTATGGTACAACAAAAATGGGCCTCATAGATAATAATTCAAGTCTCTCAAGTGAAGTAATGCTTAAGGCATATAATGTTCATCGACTCATCAAGTTCATCCACATCTAGTGTAGTGAGCCTGTATGCTCCAGAGCCATAATTTGCAATAATGATACAATGGCCTATCTAGTTGGGTTTGAACTTGCCCTTGTGGTTCTTCTCAGCCATGGTATTCTATTGGTTTTATTTGAGCACAAGATCACCAAGTTTGAATTATCTATGTTTGACTTACTAGTTATAGTGGCCATGAAATTGGTTCTGGTATGTTTGAAGTTTGTTAACAATGACCGTGCATTTTTCATCAAGTAACTCTAGCTCTTTAAGGTAAGCTACTTAGTAAACTTCATCATCTAGAACATGTTTGAGCGAGATGCACAAATAAGGTAACTTGACCTCAATGGGAAGAATGACTTTAGTGCCATAAACTAGGGAATATGAAGTGGCTCCTTCTGGGGTACAATAATTAGTGTGGTATGCCCATAGGGCACATAAGATTTGAAGTTTCCAATTAAGGCTAACATCATTGAAAATATTTTTAAGGATGTTGAAAATGGTTTTATTGGATGCTTTTGCTTGGACATTACCTTGTGGGTATTATGTGATAGAAAAATATTGAGTAATGTTGTACTTGAAAAACAATGTTTTGACATCCTTATTTTTAAACGATCTATCATTATAAGATATAATTTCAAATGGATAACATAGCAGTAAATGAGATGATTGAATATGAATTTTTAAATTTTTTTTCCAATCACGTAAATGAGGGGTATAGCTTCAACCCACTTAGTGAAATATTTGGTAGTAGTAAGGATGTGTTTATGAACATCAGATAAGGCAAGGTTAATATTTATAGTGAGATCAAGTCCCCATGTTACAAATGACCATGGTGTAAACATTGGTTACAGTGTTTTGGATGAGGCATGAATTAGATTGGCATGTTTTTGACACTTGTCACACCTTTTTACATAAGCAATTACATTTGCATCCATTATTGGCCAATAATACCTAGTACATAGTATTTTTTTAGCTAGGATGGCTCCACTAGTGTGGGATATACATACTCCTTCATAAACTTACCATAACATTAATGTTGATTTTGTTAAATTTAAATAATGAAGTAGAGTTCCATCAAAGTTGTAGTGGTAAAGGGTTGGTGCAAGTAAGGTATAACATGCGGCTTGGTTAGTAAAGGCCTTTTGATATTTATGTGATAGATCTAGTGGCATAATATGGTCATGTAGGTAGGTAAAGAGGTCTAAATAACATATAAAGTTAGGACCAATAATATCATAGATCATTATAATAGTTAAAGGTTCATGAGTTGGCACTAAAAGATTTTCGATGAGGAATTAGTACTCCTTGGCTTTATCAGTATGATGAATCAAAGAGCCAATGGTGGCCATGGCATATGTTGTTTTATTATTGGCCCTTACTATGTGTTCAAACTCTATGTCAGCAATCTATTGTTTGAGAGTGTCGACCATGGCCTTGTACGGTACTATCTTATCATCTTTGGTCTAAAAATAGTTTGTAACCTGATTGATGATTAATTAAGAATCACCATAAACCTTTAGATGTTAAATATTCCATTGTACTACCTATCAAATCCCTACAATGAGTTCTTTGTATTTGGACATATTTTTAGTACAAGGAAAGTTGGTCTGGAATGATTTAGGGATAAGATCCCTTTATGGTGTAATAAAAAATAGGCTTGCCCTTGATCTATGTGATGTGAATGATTCATAAAACTATAACTTCTAGTGTTGCTTCTCAAGAGGTGTTTAAATGAGGTTATGATGGACTCATCTAGGAATTAAAAAGTGAGAGGTTTGATATCTGAAAGGTGATAATTAGCAAGCTAATCTGCAAGTACTTATCCCTTGATGGCCTTCTAGTTGATGTATTATATCTTGAACTCCCTTAGAAGCATGATCCATTTAGCTATATAGCTTTGTAAATATATCTTGGATAGTAGATACATGAGTGGATCTACTTGGAAAATAACTATGGTTTTGTTGTTTAGCATGTAATGTCATAGTTTATGTGCTACAAAGACCATATCTAAACATGCTTTTTCAATTTCTATATAGTTTTATTCGTACGTGACTAGTGTACAAATTAGATAGTACACAACATGTTATTTTCCATTATCATCATGATGGTATAGAAATTCCCCAAGGGATTTCTCAGTTGCAGACATGTATAGTAGGAATAGTTTTCCTGGCATAAGTGGCAACACAATAGGTAGATTGGCAAGATAGTCTTTCAGGTGTTGAAAACATTTCTAGCATTCGTCATCCCAATGAAAAGTGACATCCTTCTTCAGCAAGTGTGTAAATAGATGGCATTTGTTATCCAACTAAGAAATGAAACATCTGATACACTAAATCTTGCCCTACAAATTGCATAGCTACTTCAAATTGGAATGTGGTGGCATCTCTTTAATGGCTTGTACTTTGGTAGGGTCAACTTCAATGCCTTGATGGGACACAATGAAACCTATAAATTTGCCTGAAGTAACATCAAAACCACACTTCTTAGGATTGATTCTAACCTTGTATTCATGAAACCTCTCAAATATTTTCTTTACTGTAGTTGGATGATCGAACCTGGTCTTTAGTTTTACCATTATGTTGTTGATGTAGTCTTCAATAATATCATACATCATATCATGAAATATGATAGTCATGGATCTTTAGTATGTGGCCCCAACTTTCTTGAGACCAAATGGTATAACCTAATAAAAAAAGTTCCCCATAGAGTGGTGAACATTGTTTTATATTGGTCTTAAAGCATAATATGGATCTGGTTGTATCCTAAAAATCCATCCATTAGTGAAAGAATTTCATATCCCATTATGGAGTCAACTATCATGTCAATGTTTAGCAGAAGAAAGTCATCTTTGGGACATGCCTTGTTTATATCTCTGAAATTAGTGTAGATTATGATTCCTTCTAACTTCTTACTGATTGATACAATATTAAATATCCACTTTGAATATTCTATCAGTCAAATACATCTTACTTATAAGAGTTTTTACAACTCTTTCTTTATTAATACAACAATACGAGGATGCATCTTGTGCAATTTTTATTTCATAGGTTTGGCACTAGGATGTACAACAAGGTGGCATACAATTAATGTTGGTTCCAAACTTGGCATAGATAAATAGGCTAAAGCAAAGATGTCAACAAATTCCCTCAAAAGGGTTATAAATATGTCATGTTCTTCCTCAGTGAGTGACACACCTAATTTGATCCATTTTGGGTTGTCTGGAGTCTCGATATTGACTTTTGTAGTGTTTTATATGAGGAGACTCAAATAGTCTTCCAGAATGGTCAATAATGATTTGAATTGGCCTACAACTACAAAGTCCCATATTTGGATTAGCTCTTCAAGTTATCCTAAACAAGATGAATTAGAATATCCTAATGGTAGGGATGGCCAAGTTACAAACATTGTTGGAAACTCTTAGATGATTTTGTCAAAGGCATGTTGCTCTTCAAAATTGAACTCAGACCCATCGGTAAGTTCATCATTGGTGGTATTCAAAGCTATGTTTGGGTAAAGGTGAACACCCTCATCTAATGGTGAATGAAAGAGGTTTTCACTATAATATTGGCCTTTCTCTTTACTTTTACCTTGGTCTAAGAGTGCCTCAAAGAGGTTTTCACTTTAGGACCTCAATATTTTATTTATTTGTTTGTGGCTAAATGTGTTCACCCACTCTCCAAAATAGGCTATAGGATATAGTTTGATTGAGAAGCCTTGTTTGCGATCTCCCAACAAAACATTGTCTCTTAGGCCTAGAAAATCACAATAGGCCTGATCATTCTCAAATTCATTTATAGGCACTATGGATTCTTGTTGGTCCCAAGATATAAGTTAAGGGTGATAAAGAGTAAGTGGATTATTATGAATAAATGGGCTAAGGGTAAAAATGGTATGAGTTTAAAATAAATTGGTATTAACAAGGTCTTCATAAATGTTATGATCAAACTCTGTTTCATTGTTAGCATCATCATCACTATTCATTGGCATTGGAACATGAATAAGATATGTGGGGTCACTCCCAAGTAGTTTAAATCTGAGACCATATGTTCTTTTGTATAAATTATTAGAAATTGGCTCAAGAGTTTCTTATTGATTTGGCTTGAGGCCTCCTCATTCATAGGCTTGGTTCTCCATGATCTTGTTAGGAATGGGGTATTTGGCATTTTTGTAATAGGCAACCAGTTTATCATTATACAACCATGATTCATCATTTGTAATTGGGTTGGGTCCTATTCTTGGCTAGTGGTTAGCATTAAAATGATTGGAAGTGGACTATGAAGTTTTCTTTTTCCCTTTCATTGCCATTTCATGCAAGGTGGTTTAGATTTAGGTCTTCCATAAGACTTGGGGTTCTGTAGAAGCTTGGTAATGTGAAACGTGTCATGATTCAAATACTCTATTGGGCCATTAGCTAAGATGGTAAAATGATTTAAAAATTTAGGAGGTGGCATATGCAAAGATGAATCAAGGCTGTCTGGGTCTATGCAATTGGCCTCTGATAAAATAACAAGTATTTATTGCCTTTTATCCTTTTTGATAACTAGATCTAGGCCAAAATGATATTTGTAGCTCTCATATTCGACCTATAAATGTTTGTAATGCTCATAAGGCTGTAAATCTCCATTGATGGTGACCTCCATGCTTGAATGAGAGAACTTGAGACACTGGTGCAATGTTGAAGGAATTACATGAATTTTATGTATCCAAGGTCTAACCAAGAGCAAATTATATAATAGGTCTAGGTTTAACACATGTCAAAGTGTATCATAGGTCAAGGGCCCAATGATAACTAGCAAGTTGATGGTGCCTTATCATTCTTTCTCTTCATTGTTGTAGTCCTTGATAGTGATCATTTCTAATTGTAAATCAGTTGTTGTGTATCTGAGATGCTTGATGAGTTTTAGAGACACAATATTTAGGCTTGATCCATTGTCTATGAAGATGCATTTCATTTTGTGTCACATAATGACAACTTCAATGTAAAATAGATTATTATGGAGAGGGCCAAGGGATGACATATCACTTTGGTCGAAGGTTAACTATTGGCCTAGGGGTAGATGTCTAACTAAAGCTTGAAATTTGTTAGGGTATATGTCATTGGGAACTTGAGATTGGTCAAGGAAATCTGTTTAGATGTTCTTGTAGATTGTAGATGTACACAACAAATCCAAAAGGGAAATTTGTGCAAGCATCTTTCGAAGTTGTTCCACAATGTCAAACATTTTTTCATTTATATTGGTAAATGGCTTGTTCCTACCCAGAATGATGGGTTGGATGGGTTTAGTTGTAGGTGGTTATGGACCAAGAATGGTAATATTCAACCTTTGAGTTGTGATTTCATAATTGGTATTAGATACAAGACCATTGTTTCTAGAAAATGATGGTGGTGAGGGGCTAGATAGGATAAGTCTCAGTTGATGGTGCACTTGTATATGGTCACAGGGTAATAATGAGTTATTAGTATAAAGTCCAAAAGTAGTAATATGTGCTTGCTGGTGCATTTCTATGAAATCTTAGGTTAAGGAAGGATTATTGGCATAAATTGGTTGGTTGGAGTTATTTAGCAATGGTCATGTTCTATTATCACTTGGTCTTAGATTAATGGTGGTGGTGAAAACATGACCTCCTACAATATGACCTATAACCTTGATGTAGTCATGTGTAATTGTGTGGTAAGTCTGTTTGGTATTATAATCATTTTGTCTTTGGTTATGTCCATTTGGTTGACATTATTATTATTATTATTATTTTTGTCTTAGTTGTTGATGTTGTTGCTACTATTTTTCTGGCCTTTATTATTATTGTTGGTTGTTATTGTTATGTTGTGGAAATGGATTTTGATAAATACCCAGGTTTTGATTGGATGTAGATGATATATTATCCAATTTAATCTCCCCATTTTCCAACATATTTTCAATGAGATATTTGATATGCATACAACAACATAAATTATGTCCATTAACCTGATGGTATTCATAGAATTCATATTCTCTATACTAGTCTAGATATAAAATACCCCCAGGATAGTGATTCAGAATTGGCCAACTAATCAAATTAGCTACTACTAGTTTGTAGAACATGGATTCAATAGATTTTCCAAGGTTGTTGAAAACTCTACAAGAAGGCACATTTATCCTTGAAGGAGGGGTTTGTAAAGATAATGGTTAATGTATTTGTTGAGTTGGTCTAGGTTGTTGTGAAGGATGCACTTGCTGAATAGGTTGTTAGTGAGGAATAATTTGCATTTACAATGTTATTTGAGTAGATGGTGTTTGCACTATTTGGACATGATGTGACTCAGTTACTCCATTTCCTAAAACATTATTATTATGGTTAAACTGCTTGGATTTTTCATAATTACTGGCTTGGGCTAGTGCTGACTCTTGTGATTAAACTTGGTTTTGGTTTTGATTTTGGCCATTTACTTGGTTTTGATTCTGATTTGGTTTTAACAAGGTAAGATTGATAATCCCTTTGTTAATAAGGGCCTTTTATATTAGAAAACCTTTTTCGATGATCTCATTAAAAGTGTTTGCACACTATAACTCTAGATGGTAAGATTTCTCACTATGCAAATTCTTGGTAAACACATCAGCCAATTGTTTATCTGGTAAGCTATGGGTGCAACTACTAGCAAGTGATCTCTATCACTGTAGATAACTTGCAAAATTTCACCAACCTTTTGATTGGATTGAATCAAATCTACCAATGAAATCTCATGTTTGAGATTTTAGGGGAAATGTTGCATAAACTTGTCTCAAATGTCAGGGAACCTGGAACAATAAATATGCTTTGATCCCTACTTAGTCAGGATCTTGCTCTACCAATTAGAGCACATATGATTACTTCTTGTATTAGCAACTAAACACAGAATTTAACCAGAATCAATAAGTAACTAGAAATATGAAACAACACAGGAATTGAGAGACAATACACAATTGTATTAATAATCACTCAGAAGAATATACAGTAAAGAAGATGCCACTTCTTCTTCCACCTCAAAGGCTCGCCACACCTCAAGACCTTCTTCCCTCTCTCTCTTGGTCCCAACAATCAACTCCAATACAGAATTGATGCTCACCTCTCCAACCAGTCAGTAACACGCTGCCAGTTCACCAAGTACACAACCGTACTCCAAGTAGATCTCCTGCTCTCTGCTCCTACCTGCAAATCACCAGACCTTACTCACCATTGTAGATCTCCTATAGAAAGTCATGCCCACATGCTGACCAAGATCATACACACACGAAGAACCCTTCTGATTCTCCAAACCAGTACCCACCATGGTATTGTGGCACTAGGAGGAACGCACCATTGCTCTCTTCTCTCTGAAGGAGCTTATTGCTCTCTTACCCACTAGCTAAAAATTTTACAATACAACCCATGAGTCCATATATAGATCTCATGCTTACAATAATTAGACTAACCTAATTACAATAATTAGACACGCAACTCAAGACTAAGACTAGCCTTCAACATGCAAACTAACAGTCTCAAAATAGACGCTCCAAACTCAACATGCAAACTGCCTGTTCTCGCACAGGCTGCCGACGTCGGCTTCTCCATGACCGATGTCGGCCAACTGGTGACCGACATCGGTTGCTTCCTCTTGCTATTTGACTGACGTCGGCTGATCAGACTGACGCCAATTTCCCTGCAACTGATTCTGTAACTCCCCGCAACTCTGCATCCTCCGTAACTTCTCCTATTTGCATCTTGGTGAAGCTTTTAGCTCCATAACCTAACAATCTCCCACTTGGAGATAAATAGCTACATCTGTACCTATACCTATACACCATCTAAATTGTTCCTTGGCTTGTATTCCTCTTCAAGATCAATCCTGAAGACTAACCACCACACCCTGTGATGCTCTAACCTTTGTGCCTTTGTCATCCAAGTAACCTGCTGAATCCGCATTTACAAACCTATGTATAAAATAACTTGACCCTGCATAACATGTCGACCTGCTGCTGATCCCTGTAAGAATCCACTGAACTGGCCTTCAGTACCTCTTCCTCGAATTGGCTCCATACTTTCTGACAACTCCCACTGCTTGGGAAAACTTAGGTCTACACTAGACCTCATGTGATTTCGAACACTTGTTCTAAGCTCTGCTTGAACTGTCCAGCCCTTGGTGTGCTTTCTGATTCTGCATCTTGAATCTCACCAACACCTTCACATCAACTTCTTATTTGAGACAAAATCAACCTATGATCCTCTATGTCTCTTATGCTAAAGAATTTCGCTGCTCCAAATTTTTCATGACACGCCTCTGAACTAACCTTACTTTTAGCTCAGCAAATCCCTATATGTACAAAACCTGCTAGTAAATTACCCACATACAGTAACTGGATAATGTCGTGACTCATCATCCACCTGGTAAGACAAAACCACAATAGTTACAATGACATTGACTGAAGCCATGCTTAGTCATCCATCTGTCAAACCTGTACCACTGTCTTGCAGCTTCCTCAAGACCATATGCCATAGCCTTCTGTCTCTTATGTCCATCCACTCTCGTCTCTAATATGGGAATCCATCCCTCTATCTAGTGCTTTCTTCCAGCTGACAACTCTACCAATAAATACCTATTTGGTTCTACTCAAGGACTCACACTCCTCATCCATGCCAAGCTCCCACTGTTTCTAGATTCTACCTGCATTGCTTCTTCCATCTTCCTAGTTCATGACTATCAGCAAGCAATATAAAGAAGTTGAACAACGAATATGAGGTTCACATACCTTTTTTGACCTCCACATGGGTGTTTGAGACTTATAGATCCACCCAACATCCGTTCCAGTGACCAATATCGGCCATCTCCCAGTCTGTTTCCGACCGATGTCGGCTCCCTCTACTGACCCTTACTATCGACGTCATTTTTCTAGCCGACGCCGGTGTCCCTCCTACCGATGTCGGTTCCTTAATAACCAACATTGGTCTTCATTCTGTCGATGTCAGTTACTGTATGACCGATGCTGGTACCTGTGTTCGTCTGTGAGTCATAACTTTTTACCCGCGAGCTCTCCATGGATCAAAATCCTAATCAAATCAACCCTGCTCTGCTCAGAATAATTCAGTTCCCTCACCTGATCTCTATCCGTCATCTTCTCCATGAACACCAAGGCTTTCCAGTTCTTTAGCTTATCAAAGACATCTGACTTCTGCTTTAAAACCTGCATTCTCCTTCTACATATGTGACCAAGCCTACGAAGCCACATCTCTATAACAAAAGGTGAATCAGTAATATAAGTAGATAGATAAAGGATACCTACTTTCTTACCACCATCTAATTCAAGTGTATCCGCTGTGAGACTTACAGTGCATCTCTCATCACCCAAATTTCTTGAAGAAATTAGACTCATCTCCAAGACTGGTACCTGCATGACTTCCTTCAACCACAGTGTGTCATCCGTCTGTAATTTTAGCTTCACTTCCCCTTCGTCAATAATCTGACAAGGCTCTCCAACCCCTAAATAAATCTCTCCAAAGTCTCCAAAGACATACCCATGAAAAGATGCTCTATTTCAGGCTGCATGGAAAGAGGCAAAAGAATCTGTAAATAAAGATTCTACTTTATCCAGAACATCCTGTGCAATATTACCTGCAACATATGCTTCTACGCGCTGATCTTCTACCGACCAACAATCTCTTTTTACCTGCTCTTTCTTTCCATCAATCAAACCATTCGTGCTATTCAGTTTCTCCATTCGTAGCTTACTTTCTTCTGCCATTGCTATACTCCCACTCAATCTGAAACCCCTGTGAGTGACCTGTAATCAACAAACACTACCAGATCTGAAACCACCTGTTAGTCAACCCAACCAAAAGCTTTGATACCACTTGTCAGGGAACCTGGAACAATAAATATGCTCTGATCCCTACTTAGTCAGGATCTTGCTCTACCAATTAGAGCACATATGATTACTTCTTGTATTAGTAACTAAACACGGAATTTAACCAAAATCAATAAGTAACTAGAAATATGAAACAACATAGGAATTGAGAGACAATACACAATTGTATTAATAATCACTCAGAAGAATATACAGTAAAGAAGATACCACTTCTTCTTCCACCTCAAAGGCTCGCCACACCTCAAGACCTTCTTCCCTCTCTCTCTTGGTCCCAACAATCAACTCCAATACAGAATTGATGTTCACCTCTCCAACCAGTCAGTAATACGCTGTTAGTTCACCAAGTACACAACCGTACTCCAAGTAGATCTCCTGCTCTCTGCTGCTACCTGCAAATCACCAGACCTTACTCACCATTGTAGATCTCCTATAGAAAGTCATGCCCACATGCTGACCAAGATCATACACACATGAAGAACCCTTCTGATTCTCCAAACCAGTACCCACCTTGGTACTGTGGCACTAGGAGGAACACACCATTGCTCTCTTCTCTCTGAAGGAGCTTATTGCTCTCTTACCCACTAGCTACAAATTTTACAATACAGCCCATGAGTCCATATATAGATCTCATGCTTACAATAATTAGACTAACCTAATTACAATAATTAGACACGCAACTCAAGACTAAGACTAGCCTTCAACATGCAAACTAACAGTCTCAAAATAGATGCTCCGGACTCAACATGCAAATTGCCTATTCTCACACAGGCTACCGACGTCGGCTTCTCCATGACCGATGTCAGCTGACTGGTGACTGACGTCAGTTGCTTCCTCTTGCTATCTGACTAACGTCGGCTGATCAGACTGACGCTGATTTCCCTGCAACTGATTTTGCAACTCCCCGCAACTCTGCATCCTCCGTAACTTCTCCTGTTTGCATCCTGGTGAAGCTTTTAGCTCCACAACCTAACATCAAAGGTCATCAAAATCAGATACTAAGTTCTTTGGAAAATTTAAAAATCATTACAAAGCCTATCCTTCTAGACTCTGAGGGAATAAAATTAGGAGGTATATGTCACTGTAAGCCACTGTTTGGCAAGCAATAAGGAATTATATTAAATGGGCCTTGGGGTTTCCTTTACCCTTGTATTTATCAAACTTAGGTGGTTTGTACCCTTGAGGAAATAGTATTTATAAATACACCATGTTGAATGGGTAAGAACACATGTCGTCTACCTTGAACTTCTTGGTTTTTTTCCTAGCTTGAATGGCAAAATTGTATCCTTTATTTACTGCAGTTTTTTGTGTCAAGAAACTAGATGGAACATTGGCTTGAGGTGGAGGATGGGTGGTCAAAGGTGGATTACCTTGACCTAGGTATAATCAAGGCATGGTTTGTTGTTTAATGTTGGTCTAGTTAGGGAACTGACTAGGAGTATGCATCCTCAAATTAGAATGCAATTATTTAAATTACATGCTTTGTGGTGCAATATTATAGTTTGGGTTAGGTATATATGCCTATTTTTTAGGGAATTATGGTTGGGATGGAAAGATATGGCTTTGAGTGAAGTATGGTACCTATTGAAATTAAGTATGGACTTGTTTTTGAATAGTGAAACCCTGATGAATAAGGGGAACTTATTGTGAAACATGGCCCTGTCATGAACTTTATGGCACATTTGGGATGAAAGGTGATTTTTGCTTGGTTAGTACTTGTTAAATAGTGGTACCTATTTATTGTGAAAAAACTTGTTGTGAATTAGACACTTTGTAGAGTGTTCAACATTTGTCTTTTACCAATGGACATACACTTTTTATTTGAAAATGTTTGTGATTGTAACAACATATTGGTCTGTGACTATTGAGGTATACTTGTCACTACCTGACGAGGTGGAACATTGGTTGCCCCTTGCTGAGGTAGCATAATGTTTGAACTTTACTACATTGGTATACTAGTTTGTGCCTATTGTGGTGGAGTAACATTTGTCACATTTTATTAAGGCAAGGTACTATTTTGCATTTGAATACTTAATCCTTATGATTGCATGCTCGAAGAAATAACTAGTTGAGGATTAGAGGTAGTTTGTTGTGGTTGGGACATAGGAGTTACTACCCCCTGCTATTATGAACCACTCACAATGTTAACTCAAGGCACTTGTTGTGGACTAGTTATTGATGTAGTTAAACCACTTTGGCCTGGACTAGATGACACTTACATTTTATCCACTATGTTTGGCACATTTGTCTACATAAAAGTAGTATACACTTATTCAATAGTTGGGGCATTAAACATATCACCAACTAAATTACTTTGCATAAATGGTTCTATACCTAAATTATCTTAAATTTTCAATTCAAGTAATAGTCTTGTTGAAGGAGCTTACTCGATGAGAAGAGCGTTTGACATGGTAATGTTATTAAAGTTGCACACTAAGTTCAAATAGGATTGGTATGTTATCTACATTTGTATAAAATGGTCCTCTATGAGGTAGTTTCTTATGACAATCATGTTTGGGTTCTAATATGTCATCGACAGAAGTGTTTGAGGATTGATAGAAGAGGCCTATTTAATAGTCTGATTGTAAGGTATATTGTAAGGCACTCTAACTAGACTTGGAAAATTTTCATGGGGGAAGTCTATTGTAAACTTGGCCCCTACCTCTGCAGCTCTAATTAATACTTCATCCTTGTTTGAAATAAAGTGATGATAAAAAAAATTGGGGTCATATGTTGATGGCATCATAATGTAGTATGGTTGTTGTTAAACTTGGTCTACAACTAAGGGTACGGTAGTAAGGTACTATGATGTTTGCTCTTGGTCTTGTTCTGAGTTTGGAGGCATGTTGATGAAATATTAGGCTAGAGGATCTTAGATTTGTTCCTTGGATTGAGTGTTGTAAGGAGGATAAGGATCCATCTCGCAAACTATGTCATCACCATATGGGTCTTGAACAAAGTCATCTTGTGTGACCACATTATCATATCCTAGATTGTACATAGACCCACTATGAGTATAAAGAGACATATTCAAATCAATGATGAATTTTTCACAAAAAATAGGCTTAGATGTTTACAAACTCTCAAAATCAATGTCCAAAGTATAAATGGTTAGAACTTGGTCTAACTTGGTCTAAAGATGGAGTTGTATCTCTAAAAAGGCTTTGTGTTAAAACTTGGTCCAAAACAGTCTAATGTCTTACAAAATAAGGTCAAGTGAATGAAATACAACCATAATGCCAAATTCTAGGTGCAAAGTTTTTCAAACAAGTCTAAGCTATGTCTAAATAAAAAAAAAGTTGCTAGGTCTTTTAAAAAACCAGGCACAAAAGCTAGGCTTAAAATAGGTATTGCTAGGTCTTTTGAAAAAGACATAAAAGCTAGACTTTTAAACAAACCAGGTCTAAATGGTAAAAATTAATATAAAAAATTTGAATTTTTTTGGCATGAACAGTACTTTTGGTTTTAAACACAAACTTGGTCATTCGATAAAATACATGAAACTCTAGGCATATGGAAGATAGACCACTTCCCTAAATCTAGGCACAAAAATAGTTTTCAAATTGAATAAAGAATTAACCTAAGTTACACAACCCAAAAGTGAAAGATCGATGTCTAGGCCAAAATTAAACAAGGCATAGGAATAAATCAATCAATGTTTAGATTTGAAATTGTCAAGGTTGATTTCGAACTCAACTTAGAAAACTAGGCTTCTTAGAAACAAACAACAAGCTAAATAAGAGTGAACGACATAATGGCACTAGGTATAGATCTAAAAGGCACATGTGGATTTGGTTTCAAAATTAGAATTTGAACTCAAAGAAATAAGTCTTTGAAATAAATCAAGTAGCGTAACAATGTTATCATGCTCTAAATATATGATAAATAGTTTGTTTCAAGAATATAAGGTACACTACTCTAGAATTAATTGGGCAGTGTAATGACACCCTTTTTCAATCAAATGATAAACACACACAAAGGTTGATAAAAAAGATTAAGGCACATGCATGATGTCAAATAGATGGCATAATTCCTCCTCAAATAAATGAGTAATATGTAAACATGACTCATTTTTGACGTAGTAAGATAAATAAAAATAGATAGTTTGACTCAAGACCATGCAAGAAAGGACAAAATGACAAAAACACCTAAGTGTAACGTCTTAAATCCTAAAACTGATAAGGTGCATAGTATTGTTAAATTCCATCAATATACTTGCTTTTGAGAGGATTTTAATTATTAATCCAAAAAGTAAAAGTGCATGAAAAGTAGGATTTTTAGGCCTCCTCTTCTTTCAAGAATTTACACTATGACATAGAACTTTAGGCTACTTGACCTGCATCAATATTATGTCTATGGAAAGTGGGGTTATTCTAAACTATCAATTTTCACTCGTTTCTAGATGGTCTCAAGTGTGGCTAACACTAGAGATGCAATCACATCATTTGGATCTGCATCAATTAGCTTGTTGTGAAAATGTCTTGTCCTTTTCAAAACCACTACATCTATAAATTTATCAATGTAGTGCAATGTCTGAGTTTCCCCTACATTTTGAGGTTGAGTACCACTAATGGAGATTGTTTTAACTGCTCAAAACAAGCATCCCAATGGATCACCCTCAATTCATATACCCCACCATGAGGTGGGGTTGAAATGATGTCGAGAGATGAATTCCTAGGTCAATGCTTCCCTAAAGAACCCATGAGGAGGCGATGAATTCCCACTCACAAGCTAAAATGCATGAAATAAAGACAAGTGAAAAGACTTTATGGTCATTTTGGGGTCATCCAAATGATACGGATTTAGGGAGGGCCTTAGCAACTTTCTTTCCATGTTTTTGGACCAAAGTGATAGAGGCAAAGAGTGATCATTTTTGGTCACCCGAGTTCCGTAAATGGGATGTTGGGAGAGCATACATGTGTCACTCATATTTATAAACAAACACTTAAATAAACACACATGGAAATTAAACTCTTAAAATTATTTAACTAATGTGAGAGTTCATTTTTAATGGCACAAAAATGAAATGTGTTATGAAGTTTGAGTCCCTTGGCATTTGTTGTTTGATAATCTTGAAAAAAATTCAAAATCAACTAAGGCATAAAAATAACTAAGTTCATTTTAAGCACTAAAGACAATGTGTGTAAGATTTAATCATGTTCAAACTTTGCTTTTTCCACCTGAGGACTTGTAATTTGTTAGAGGGTTTGCCTACTTAGAAGCCCAAAGTCAAGTGAGAAAATAATATTTTGAAATGAAATCTCAAGTTCTTTGGTTTTTATGTTAGAGATTGATTACCATCAATCCACACAGGGATCGATGTTGATCCACAGATATCGATGTTGATCAACTAGATCATCAATGTTTTCTTTATAAAACACAAAAAACATAGTTTGTTTGAATAGAAAAATGGTTAATAAAATGAGCTCAAAACCAAAATATCTAACTAGATCCTACAATAAATTAGTCAGACAAACAATATGTAGGTTCTTAGATATAGAATGAAGACAAAAATATCAAAAAAAACTCAATTTAGTTATGTCTCCACCATGCTTTATTTTTTACACAGGGATTATGGTCAATTCTCGTAATCAACATTGATCTGGAAAATCAACATCGATCCCTATCAATTTTAAAATAAAATGGTGTCGATCCTTGAAACTTGTGAGTTGATAAAAATATAAAGACATAAGAAATGAACTAGAAACTTGAAACTTGAAAAATTTTTAGCATTCATTAGAAAAACTAAAAGTGGCATATTAATCTCCTTACTTTTATTAGATGTTAGGGTCCCACCGAGCATACCAAAATGTGAACAAGGATTGCAATAGAGGGGAGGCTAGTATTGTGTTAGTCTCATAAAACAAATTAAATAAACACACTAAAATCTTAACACACTTATGTAACAAAACTAAATGAAAGCACAATAAAAACATAAAATAAACAACCCTTTTACTTTCTTTGGAGCTCCAAATGGTTGTTGAATGGCTTGCTTGGCTTGTGCATAAAGAAGTCTTCATCAATGGAGCTTTGTTGGCTTCACATTTCCTTGGCACCTTGGCTTTGGTTTCTTGGATAAAGATTTTGGCATGGTAACATTACTTGCATGAGGCTTATGGAGTAAATACTGCATAATGACTCAACAATATCCAAGATTTATAGCCTCAAAAATTAACTCTTACTCAAGGTGAGTTAAGGTTACATTTAAACATGGAATGGGTTCAAACTAACCCTAGGTGAGTTGAGGCTAACTCTAGTTGATTTAACAGTTGTCATGTAATTATGATTTTAAATTACTAGACATGGCTCTCAAATTAGATATTTTAGGATATTTTCAAAGAGCTTGCAAGTCATAAAGGCAATGATGAAAGGCTTTGATATTTTGATTTTTGGAATTTACATTTTTAGATATTTATTAATTTCCAATGGATAATTCAACAAAGCATTTAATCTTATTTAATTGGTTAATTGATTATGATTAGAATTTTTTCTCTTTTAATATTTGATAATTGATCAAGTGCCCCATTTAATGGGTTTATAGGTCAAATTGATAGTTGTGATATCGTAAGGTGATTAGGGATGAGTTCGTGAGAGGTTATTATTACATATGATAAAATATCCAAAATAAGGATGCCTTAACATGATTTTGAGCTTTGATAAATGATACACAAGCAAATTTGGGACGTTCAATGATTCATAGGCTTACTTTGCAATGGTTGATAGGAATCAATATGAAGTTTGGTTAGGAGCCATTTGTGGCCAATTTTAGGTGTCTACAAGTAGAACATCCCCTGATAATGGCCTTGGTTTTCAAAATGGTGAGAGTGGTTCCACTTCCCATGTGATTGAAAGTGGGGAACCTCTACCAATTTGTAATCTTGTATCCATCAATTTTGATGCAACTGTTATTGAGGAAGATGGTAAATAGGTTGAAGTGGTAGAACAATCCAAGATTACATCTGATTCAGGGAATGATCTAGTCTTTCATGATGAGGTAATGATATATATTGATCCCTTTCTAAAGGGGAACCCATGGTGGCTTTGAAGGGCACCTAAATGTTTATGGGGATGAAAATGAGGATTAGTTGTATAATGAAATAGTGTTTCTTCCTGATAATATTTTTGAGTAGATAAAACCCCTAATGGACATTTATCCAAATAAGGAGGCTCTGAAGGTTCCATCCAATGGTGATTCTGATAAATCTACTCCACCCAATCATGATAAAGGGGACAACTAGACCCATAAAGGCTTTAGAAAAATATTGAAAACTGTTGTTACTAAAAATATTCCCCTAGACAACATTGGTATCATAGAGGGAAGAGGGGTAAGAAGTGGGGTTTTGGATGATAGTGATAATAATAGTAAAAAAATGAATAAGGAAAATAAGGTTCCTAAATGTTTTTCCAAATTATATCAAAATAAAGGGGGAAGTAAGTCTCGCAATAAAACCAAGTAATACCATACTTGTTTATGCATATTGTAAGTTGGAATATAAGGGGGCTTGGATCCCCATATAGGAAACCAATGTTTAGATAATTTAGGCATTCCAAAGCTAATCTTGATTTTCTCCTTCAGGAGGTCAAAGTTATAGACACAATACTCTCTTTCATCCTTAAATTTATTTAGCCTAATGCAATTCTCTTCTCTACTAATCACAATAGGGGTAAAGGGGGTGCCTCTATTCTAATTAACCAATCTTGAAAGGACAATAATATAGAACATGGTGTTTTTCCCTATAATAGGGTGGTCTATGTTGTTATCAATAAACATGGTAAGAGTTTTGGGATTTGTAATATATATGCTCCTAATGACTATAGAGAAAGAATGGAACTATGGAATTTGCTCACATATAATTTGAAAGACATTTCATGGATATTCAGAGATGAATTTAATATGATTGAAGAAAGAGAGGACAAACTAGGAGGAGATATACATATATGGAAAAGAAATGAGTTATTTTTATGGTACAAATTTAAAATATTTCATAAATTGGCAAACCACTTGTATAAAGGTAAATCTCAAAGTAAAGGAATTTGGTATACTTGGTGTAACAACCAAGTTGGGCCTAAAATAATTTACTCAAGACTTGATAGATTCTATTTGAGTAAATATGCCTTTGAGATTTGTCCTATAGATAATGACAATGCGGTCAAATTTTGTTCATTCACCATCTTGGACCATCGCCCCATTGAATTAAACTTTTATCTTGACAATGATGAAAAAGATGAGAAGACCACCTTGAAAGGATTGCATAAACTTAATGTGTCCCACCTTGAAGATAGAGAATTTTTGGATGGTTCTCAAGTAGTCTAGAATGTAGGAAAGTTTTCCTTAAGTTCTGACTCTAAAATTGATACCTAGAATAATACTATGGGCATGTCTAAAACTTTTGCTAGGTCTTATGGGCAAATTAAAGCAAAGAGGAAAAAAAATATTTCAGAACTACCTAAGATAAGCTTATTAGGTTGGAAACTGACCTTAAAAGGGACCCATGCAATGTATCATTTCTCAAATTTCTCTCCTTTTATAAGCATGATTTAAGGCAACATCAAATTTACTATGTTAGGGGTGCCCAAGCTCGATTTAGGCTCAACTGGCTCAAATTGGGTGATAAGGGTTCCTTTTTTTTCTTTCAATTTCTAAAGTCCAAACATAAAAAATATAAAATCATAGGAATTAAAGAGAATTATAAGATTTTATAAGACCAAGACTCTATCAAAAAATCTTTTTTTCATTTCTATTCAAACTTGTTCTTAACTGAGGGGATGAATGAGTAGATAGAACAGATCAGGGTGATGTGTGAGAAGGTTACTCCAAGGAAAATCTCCTCAGTTCATGCAACTTTTTTGGATTAAAAAATATCATTAGATGAGGTCATGAATGTGATTGTCTCTTTGAAATATGACAAGGCCCCTAGTATTGATGGTTTCCTGACTAAATTCTATAAAGTAAATAAAGATTGGATCTCTTCAGATTGTTTGGAATTGTATAAAGAAGAAATTAGGGTGGGCTTTCTTAGCTTGTAAATTAATAAAGGGGTTATTAATCTCATTCAAAAAGAAGTATATCCCTCCCTTGTGTAAAATTGGAGTCCAATTACACTGCTTAATGTTTATTATAAAATCATGGCTAAGATTTTGGTGAAGGGACTATCCCCATTACTACCCTAGGTGATATTTGAAACTCATACCATGTTTGTGGAAGGAAGACATATACTTGATAATCTTATTATAAGTTGGGAAGGAATGTATTGGGAAAGAGAGTCCCAACAAGATATTGGAATGATTCTTCTTGACTTTGAAAAAGCATATGATAGAATAAAATGTCCCTTTATTGAAATAATGTTGAGGGATTTTGGATGTTAGGATAGGTTTTGTACAATGATTTATGTTTTATTCAAAGATGCCTCTATAGTGGTGGAGGTAAACGGGGAAATTTTAAAATCCCTTCCCCTTTAAAGACCAATTAGGCAAGGGTGACCACTTTCTCCTTTTTTCTTTGCCTTGGTTGCTAAGACACTACATTATCTATCGAGAATGAAAGATATTGCCCCCCTGTGAAAGGTATCCAAATTCCTAATCAAAAGGAAATTATTGATATATTTTTCAATGTCAATTCCACTCTATTTGTTAAACTTTCCAAAGACAACTTGACACAAGTTAGATATGGATTGAATATCTATTGTTAGGCCTTAAGATCCAAAATTGCACATCATAAGTCTTGTATTATTTGTTGGGAGGAGAACTAACTTGACTAGCTAGATGAATTTAGGTGGGACTAGAAGGTCCCCAATCAGTTGGTTAGATATATGGGGATTGTATTTTTGATTAATCCTTCCCTCAAATATATGTAGGAATGGGTGTACACCAAGATTAATAAGAAAATTGAAAAGTGGCATGACCACCCGCTTTCCTTCCCAGGTAGAATCCAGGTTTTTCAAAAGATTATCTCTTCATATAGTCTATATTATGCTTCATGTTGGATATTCAACAAAACTTAGATCAATCTACTACATAAAATTATTAGAGAATTCCTATGGTCATATGGAAAGGGTAACAAAAAAAGGTATGCAGTTTCTTGGAAATTATATTGTAAACCAAGAAATCTTCGTGATCTTGGTCTGAAAGACCTACATACTCAAGGTATTACCCTTGAGGTTTTGTGGATCATCAAGGCCTTTCAAGGACATTAAACATGGAAAGTGTTTGTTAGAAATAATCTTTTGAGTGGATTTCACAAATATAAAGTCAGATGGAAAGGTTTGCACATTGTCAACATTTTACTCTCCCCGTATTATTTTAAAGTTATGGGCTCTCTTATTTTTGCATCTATTTGGAAGGCCTAGGACATAGTGAAAGATTGTGTACATTCCAAACCTGTTTTCAATTGGATGGGATCTTATTACCAAGCATATAGATTAGTATTTTGGAATCTTCACCTTAATAACTGTCTGTTGGCCCTTACTAAGGGATGCTCTTCTTTAGAATGGTATAAGAAAGGTCTAAGGGAGTTTGAGGAATCATTTGGGCCTAAGGGTTGGGCCTCTTGGTACATCATTATACACAGGTATCACATTCCTACTACATAATTTAGGACGTATTCAATAGTAAGGAAAGCACTCAAGGATTATAACTCTATGAATCATCTTAATAATGATAATGAATTCTGAGATAATATCAAATGGATCAAAGGGCCTCCCCTTGATGAGTTTTTGACCAAGATGTTATACCTTAAACTTTACGCCACTCATCCCCCATAATAAATTCTTAATCATGTATGGAATGTCTATGACTCCTACCGTAGTTGGGATTTTAGATTTCAAGTGGTCTAGTCTTCCTGTATTGATAAAAAAAAGCTTATTTTAGATGGTTGCTATTGTATAATAAGTTAGATGTTGGTAAAGTTATTGCTAACTATGGAGACTTTCCTCCCTTTTGTCTTGTGTGCACTGATGTTGAGTCAATTGAACATCTTTTCTTTTCTTTCCACTATGCTGTCAAGATTTGGAGATGTTGTCTTTGTAGTTGGTCTATTATTTTTTACTGTGAAATTAAGTGGTTTAATATTGTCTTTGGATGTGTTTGTTCTAAAAATAAAATACATCATTCTTTCCACAATTTTTGGTTAGTTTTATCAACTGAGATTTTATGGTTTATATGGAAGCAAAGGAACCATGAGATTTTTCAAGGTAGAACTTGGGTACTTACTTCACATTTGAAGTCATTGTAATAATTGTGGTTGTGCAGATATATTTACAACTAAAGATTCCATAGAAGCAACTGGAGCACTTCCTATAGATAGGGTTGTTGAAATTCACTTCTGATTACATCTTGGACATTAGAGGTATCCAAAACTTAGCCCACATCTTGATTGGAGTCTTTCACATCCAATTGTGGATGAGATAACTATTTCAAAATATGACTGGTTTCTGTATTAAAGAGTCTTACTTTGAGTAGGAAAAAGACCCTATTCCTTCTTGGATGTACTCTTCTGAAATTGATAAGAACAACACCAAGGGATTGCTAAAAGATTCAAAACACTATATAAAAATCAATCAAAGCTTTGGTATGGTAAAACCTAATTATGATGGTAGCATGTTAGCTGAGAAGAAATATAATTGGACATAGGTGTTCTTGTCGTAGATAATAATCTCTTTTAACATGCTCCTCAAGCTCATTTGGAATCTCCTTTGGTTCCAATTGAAGAACAAAACAAATTTGGCACACCGTCCACAAGAACTTTTAATAAATGACTAACAAGTTAGGAAAAATTTTAGACACATGTGGTATTCAAAAAGCCAATGAAGTAATGAATTTAGTTGATAGGTACTTCTCACATGAGGATGTTATAGAGGAGAATTGTTAGAAGGGACCTAATATAAGAAAACAATCAATGAAAATTTGAATGGTTAATTGTATCTGTGGGTGACTTTGTCATCTAGTGAACATGCTGGTTTTACTTTCTATTTTTTTTGGTAGTTTTGATTGTTGCCTCCTACACAAGGCATTTTTATATTGACATATCATTTATGTTTTGCTAAAATTTGATATTTTATGGGTCAATTAAATTTGATTACCTATATGGTAGTACTGCTATTTTTCACCCTCGAGTGATTTAGTCTTTTGTGAATGATATTTCAATATTAAAAAGAAAATAAAAAAGAAAAAATAAACATAATTATGTATTTCTAGGTATACAACATCAAATTAAGTGGTCAATAATACAAATTTCAATAGAGCATACATCCTATTATTCAAGCCACTCTTCATAACAAGAGAGATTATTGACACCTTATTACATCTGTCAAACAAAGACAAGTTTATTCAAGTTACATAAGAGTAATATACATAAATATTTATCTTACTTTACAAAAGCATAAAGTTACAAAACCTTCATGTTCATAAAATATCCTTAAAAAGTCAACCTTTTATTTGGTGATATCACAACCTACATGGGTGAAACTCAATCCGCACCATATTATAATCCCTAGCCATTAATGAAAACCACATATAATCATGCCCAAATGATTAAATAAAACCACATATAATCATGCCTCAACCATTATTCACACTCAAGGTAACATTGAGTAGAATGTGCATTTCATTCATACTAATGTCAATGTTATGAAATTAGTGTTTAGTGCTTACATTTGAGAATATATGTTTGTATATTTAGGTGAACATAAAATAATATTATTATTGTAAATAATTTTTTGGGATAAATCACATAGCTCTGTTGTGAGGCAACTCATCTAAAATAGGGATGAGTGAAACTTTATAAGAGTTGTTGGAGTGTTTGAAGGGATTATTGATATGGTTACTTTTTATGTTTTAAAAATATATTTTCTTGTATATTTGTAATCTCTTTTATTTAATAAAATATACAAAAACATTATTATTAATATGTGTATTCATTTGTTGTGTAGTTACATTTTTTTATAATTTAACTTATATAAACTCTAACCAAACTTACATCTAATATCATAGAAGGATATTGTGGGTTATGGACATTTAAAATAGAAGGGGCAACCCTGTGGTCCTTTTCCCCCAAGCCATGAAAATATGAGTTAGAGGGTTGATTTGAAATAATTATGGTGTATAGTCCATAGAAGGATATACACCATATTTGATTTGGGTTTGCATTCAATGTAGGCATCATGAACTCACGTATAACTGCAATCAATGTGATCCCACTTGAGCTCCAATTCGCACCCTCCAACTCATCACAACCTATGAACACAACAAATATTTCTCCAATTCTATTCTACAGATCTCGCACTTCCTCTCTGTTAGGGTGTGGAGCTAAAAGCTTCACCAAGGAGCACACTTTGACAGTTTCGGGTCTACTCAGACACCGACGTCGATCAGGAGCGACCGACGTCAGCCAGGTGCAGTTGCAGAGGCACTGGCGTCGGCAGTGGGTCGGCCGACGGCATGGTCACAGGCAAGCAACAGGAATCGAGCGTCGGTTACCTGTGCGTCCAGAAAGCTATTTCTGAGGACAGAAGCGAGTGTTTGCATGATGAGTTTAAGTTGTAGTCTTAACCTCACGTCTCTATTATTAGTAATATTATTTTTAGAGCCCTTGTTCAAGAGGCTTAACTGTTTGTTGTAAGTGCATGCTCAAGTTTCCTAATTCTATATGTAGAATTAGATCTTCTTAGATTTATGTGAATTATTGTAGTAGTTCATTGTATGTGAATGTTGAAGAATAGTACAGAATTGAATCAATCCAGGTTTGTTGGAGTTGATTGTTCTTGAGAGAGAGAGCTCTTGAGGAATAGAGATCTAGTGAGAGATCTATACATCTAGGAGAGGTGTGGAAGAAAGAAGTTTCTTCAATTGTATTCCTTTTGTAAAGAGTTTGTTAATACAAGTTTTTAGGGTGGTTTCTTGTATCTCTTGTTCTTGCTGTTAATCATTCTAGTTACTTGTTTATCTGATTTAATTCTACATTTATTGCTTTCACAAGTGTAATCTATTGTTGGTTGATCCCCAACAAGTGGTATCAGAGCCTTGGTTGCAGGTTCAAGAGATGATACCAACAAGTGGTATCAGAGCTCAGGTTCACTAACAAGTGGTTCAGATCTGTGTAGTGTGTATTGATTACAGGTTCTCACAGGGGTTTCTGCAGGGATTTCTATTTGAGTGGGAGAAGCAATGGCAGATGAAAGTAAACTGAGAATGGAAAAGTTCAATGGCAAAAACTACCAACATTGGAGAATGCAGATAGAGGATTATCTGTATCAGAAAGATCTCTACTTACCGTTAGGTGGTGTTGCAAAGAAGCCCAAAGACATGGAGGATGAAGAATGGAAAGTTCTTGATAGAAAGGCTCTGGGGTTTATAAGACTGAGTCTAGCATCCACTGTGATATCTAATTTATCACAGGCAAAGTCTACGGTAGAGTTGATGACTACGTTAGCAAATTTGTATGAAAAACCCTCAGCTTCTAATAAGGTATATCTTATGAAGCAGTTATTTAATTTGCATATGAATGAAGGTGGATCTGTTTCTACTCATCTGAATGATTTCAATGGAATTATGAATCAATTAAGTTTAGTCAATATAGTGTTTGATGATGAAATAAAAGCTCTTTTAATATTATGTTCTTTGCCTGAAAGCTGGCATGGCTTAGTAATGGCAGTAAGTAATACTGCATCTGCATCAAATATTTTGAAAGTAGAGGATGTTGTTAGTGTTATCTTGAATGAGGAAATATGCAAGAAAAAGCACAGAAGAGACATCTGGGAATGCTTTTAATATTTTGAGAGCAGGGGGAGGTAGAAAGATAAGAGCAAGAGGAGATCAAGATCAAAGTCTAAGGTGAGAGGAAGATCCAAATCCATGAACGGCAGGAAGCCACAATGCTGGAATTGTGGAAATATTGGGCACATAAGCAGAGATTGTTGGTCAAAGCCTAAGGAGGAAAATCAGCACGAAGAAAAGGAAGAAGCCAAGGTTGCAGGTATTACACAAGATGCTTTAATTTTCTCTCTGCATAATAATATAGAATCTTGGGTGTTAGATTCTGGTGCATCTTTTCATGCTACCCCTAACAGGGAATATTTTAGTGACTATATCCATGGAGATTTTGGAATAGTGTATTTAGGGGATGATGAGCCCTGTAAAATAATTGGCAAAGGTAAAGTGCAGCTGAAGATGCAGAATAGCAACACATGGGTGTTGAGAGATGTGATGCATGTTCCTAGCTAGAAGAGAAATTTGATTTCTGCAGGAAAGTTAGGGGATGAGGGTTGTACAGTAACTCTCACAGCAGAATCTTGGAAGGTGACCAAGGGTGCACTTGTTATGGCTAGAGGTAAGAGAGAAGGTACTCTCTATTTGTGTAATTGTGTTACTAACAAATCTCCTTCTATATTATCTACTTCAGATGTGGATGCTAAATTGTGGCACTCAAGGCTTGGCCACATGAGTGAGAAGGGGATGTCAATTCTTAAGTCCAAAGGTATGCTTTCAGATTTAAAAGGCATAGATCTAGAGTTTTGTGAGCACTGTGTATTTAAAAAACAGAAAAGGGTTAGTTTTCTCAAGACTGGGTCTACTAAGAAGAGGCATAAGTTGCAGCTTGTTCACACAGATGTGTGGGGACCGGCTCAGGTTGCTTCCATTGGAGGATCACAGTACTATGTATATTTCATAGATGATGCTACAAGGAAGGTATGGATCTATTGTATTAGAAGAAAATCTGATGTATTTGAGACTTTTAAGATCTGAAAAGCTATGGTTGAGAATGAAACAGGTAAAAGACTGAAGTGCCTGAGATCTGACAATGGCGGTGAGTTCTGCAGTTATAAGTTCAGAGATTATTGTTATATGCATGGAATCCACAGGCAAAGGACAGTTCCAAGGACACCTCAATAGAATAGAATTGCTGAAAGGATGAACAGGACAATAATGGAGTGTGCAAGATGTATGAGATTGCATGCTGGTTTGCCCTTACAGTTCTGGGCACAAGCTATTGACACTGCAGTATACCTGATTAACAGAGGACCTTCTACATCTCTGGATGGTGGTATTCCAGAAGAGGCATGGACAGGTAAAAAGGTAGATCTCTCATATCTCAAAGTTTTTGGTTGTGAAGCCTTTGTGCACATAGATAAAGAAAATAGAAAGAAGCTTGATGCTAAGTCTATGAGGTGCACGTTTATTGGCTATGGCTTAGATGATTTTGGTTACAGATTGTGGAATCTAGAAACTAACAAGGTAATTAGGAGCCGTGATGTTGTTTTCAATGAAAGAGTGATGTATTGTGATCAGCTAAGGAAGCTGAATCAATCTTAGTAGAGCAATGATGAATTGGACGAGGTGAAGGTCCAATATGAGCTCGCGAAAAAAAGAAATAATCACTTGCAGGAAAACATAGAGACCGACATCGGTAGATTAGGAACCGGCGTCGACAGAACAGAAACCGAGGTTGGCCATACAGAGACTGACGTCGACAGGACAGGCACCGACATCAGTCAGACAGAACCGGCGTTGCCCAGTAACAGGTCTAGAGGTGACTGAGGTCGGTCACTGTCAGAGAATTTGGGTGGACAGCGTGTTGTGAACGAGTCTCAGACACCCATCAGGAGGTCAAAAAGGGTGAGTAAGCCTCCAATTATATATTCTCCTTCTTTATTTTATCTATTGCTAACTGATGGTGGAGAACTAGAGAGTTTTGAAGAAGCAATATAGGTGGAGTCCAAGAGTGAGTGGGAGCGTGGCATGGTTGAGGAGTTGGAGTCCTTAAGAGAGAACCAAACATGGGATTTGGTTGAATTGCCAGCTAGTAAGAGAATACTCAAGAACAGATGGACCTACAGGTTGAAAGAAGGTGAGAATGGACAGATGAGATATAAGGCCATATTGGTAGTGAAAGGATTTGCACAAAAGCCAGGTCTTGACTTTGGTGAGATTTTTTCTCCTGTTGTTAAAATGACTTCTATAAGGGTTGTATTGTCTTTGGTTGCTTTTGAGGATTTGCATCTTGAGCAGCTAGATGTTAAGACAATGTTTCTTCATGGAGATTTGGATGAGGAAATTTATATGGAACAACTGGAAGGATTTGAGGTCAAGGGTAAGGAGAAGTTTGTGTGCAGATTGAAGAAAAGCTTGTATGGCCTCAAGCAAGCTCCTAGGCAATGGTACTTAAAATTTGACAGGTTTATGACTGAGCATGGCTACAGTAGGTGTCAATCTGACCATTGCATGTATTTCAAGAGATTTGATAACGGTAGATATATTATTCTATTGTTGTATGTAGATGATATGCTGGTTGCAGGATCACACATGCAGGATATCTCTAAGCTTAAGGTGAAATTAGCTCAAACGTTTGCCATGAAGGATTTGGGAGTAGCAAAGAAAATCCTTGGCATGAGCATTAAGAGAGACAGGAAAAATCACAGGTTGATATTGTCTCAAGAAGATTATGTGGACAAGGTGTTGAAACGGTTCAATATGCAAGATGCTAAACCGGTAAGCACACCTTTGGCTGGACATTTTATGTTGAGTAAAGAACAATGTCCTAATTCATATGATGAGGTAGAGTAAATGAGTAAGGTTCCATATTCTTTCGCAGTAGGGAGTTTGATGTATGTAATGGTGTGTACTAGACCGAATATTGCCCAAGCAGTGGGAGTTGTAAGTAAGTATATGGCCAATCCAGGTAAGGAACATTGGAAAGCAGTTCAGTGGATGCTTAGATATCTAAGAGGAACCAGCAGTAAACACTTGTGGTATGGAGGTTCAGATACTTCTCTACATGGTTATGTAGATTCAGATATGGCAGGTGATTTGGATGGTAGGAGGAACACTACAGGTTATGTTTTCACTGTAGGTGGAACGGTGGTTAGCTGGATATCTAAGTTGCAGAAGGTTGTTGCCTTGTCAACTACAGAAGCAGAGTATATTGCAGCCACAGAGGCTAGCAAAGAGATGATATGGATGACACAGTTCATGGATGAGCTTGGTAGGGAGCATGAGAGTTGCAGATTGTATAGTGACAGTCAGAGTGCAATCCATTTGGCTAAGAATTCAGCCTTTCATTCAAGAACAAAGCACATACAGCTAAGGTACCATTTCATACGACAGGTATTGGAAGATAGTGAGTTGAAGCTGGAGAAGATCCATACATATAGGAATCCTGCTGATATGTTAACCAAGTCGGTTACAAAGGAGAAGTCGAATCTTCATTCAACTTCTGTTGGTCTTCATGATTGAGCTGAAGATGGAGGAGCTAGAAGATGTTGCTGTATAGGTACTGGTGCAGCTGTTTATCTCCAAGTGGGAGATTGTTAGGATGTGGAGCTAAAAGCTTCACCAAGGAGCACACTTTGACAGTTTCAGGTCTACACAGACACCGGCGTCGGTCAAGAAGTGACCGACGTCGGCCAAGTGTAGTTGCAAAGGCACTCGGCGTCGACAGTGGGTCGGCTGACGACGGTCACAGGCAAGCAGCAGGAACCGACGTCGGTTACCTGTGCGTCCAGAAAGCTATTTCTGAGGATAGAAGCGAGTGTTTGCATGATGAGTTTAAGTTGTAGTCTTAAGCTTGCATCTCTATTATTAGTAATATTATTTTTAGAGCCCTTGTTCAAGAGGCTTAACTGTTTGTTGTAAGTGCATGCTCAAGTTTCCTAATTCTATATGTAGAATTAGATCTTCTTAGCTTTATGTGAATTATTGTAGTAGTTCATTGTATGTGAATGTTGAAAAACAGTACAGAATTGAATCAATCCAGGTTTGTTAGAGTTGATTGTTCTTGAGAGAGAGAGCTCTTAAGGAATAGAGATCTAGTGAGAGATCTATACATCTAGGAGAGGTGTGAAAGAAAGAAGTTTCTTCAATTGTATTCCTTTTGTAAAGAGTTTGTTAATACAAGTTTTCAGGGTGGTTTCTTGTATCTCTTGTTCTTGCCATTTATTTGATTCTAGTTACTTATCTATCTGATTTAATTCCGCGTTTATTGCTTTCACATGTGTAATCTATTGTTGGTTGATCCCCAACACTCTCTAGGCTCGCTCGTACTTTGAGCTCCATAATACACAAAGTTGTGTTTTTAGTTTATTTGAAAGCTTATTTTTTCTTAGATATTTAGGATATTAATTCATGTTTGATTTAGAATTTTTATTAATGTTTTTTTTAAGTCATGTCAAAATAGTAAATTTTAATAGGTTTTGATTAATAAAATTAGGCTAAGATCATTTTGTGTTGAAATATTCACCAAAAGTTGTTAAAGTAATATTTATCTATCATATATATCTTAGATAAATTTATGTAAAATATGCTAATATATATCATTTTCAAGGAACCTATATCGTATTGAATTATGAGTGCTTCGAGAATGATATATATCGGTTATGTATGTTAGTAGCACATGCCATTGTGTAAAGTAAAAGTAAATATTTATTGTTCATAAAAAACACTTAATATAAATTAGTTATGATTATCTATATATTATTTATTTATTTATCATGATATGGTAATACTTTTTATGATAATTTATTTCTACAATTTCATTGTTATAATTATTTATAAATATAATGGGGTAAAATCTATATATTACCTATATATTAATTATGATTATATGTATATATCTATTTATATCATGTGGTGATATTTTTTTTGATAATTTTTTTATTTTAAATTTCATTGTTTTGATTATTTAAAAAACAATGAGAAAATAAGTAAACTTTAAATTATTAAATATAAAAAGTTTGTATTTTATCTGTGCAATATGCAATGACAACTCAATTTACTCCTTTTTTTACTCTTCTTTTTTGTATTTATGTGTTTTTTTTATTTTTTAAACCATCATGTTTGTTGTTTTATTTTTTTATTTAATTATGTCAGCGTTGAAATAATTAATTAAATTATTTTATGTTGTTGGATTTTATATAATTAAATACTAACATTCTCAGACCATTACAGCTCCCAACCTCCCTCAAATGCCACTGTAGAAACACCTATCAGTGTAATTACTTTCTTTATTCTTATTTTTTATGTATGGGATTGTAAATAAAAAATGGTGTGTCTTTACTTATAGTAATTGAGTCTTATAGTCCAAAAGTTTTTTTGTATGAACTATTTTCAGTAGAAACTTATGTCATGTGTCATTATCTTGTTCATTTTTTAAAATGGAAATTATATTAGAAAAATTCATTGGTCTTAATTTTCACACTTGAAAAGTTAAAATTCAGATGCAACTAATGAACAAGAACTTATGGGGAATAGACCGTGGGAAAGAAACATAACCTAAAAATACAAAAGAAGAAAGTGTGATGTACTCAAAGAACAATTGTAAAAATAAAAGTAAGAAGAAGGAGGATGTTGAATGTTTTTACTTCAATAAAAAATGATATACATCTTAGAATTACAAGATTCAAGCTAATGATATACTTAAGGTAAGGCTCAAATCTAATGAAGCCAACATAATAATAGAAGATGAACTAGTAATCAAAGAATATCGAGTATATGTAGAGGATAAAGATGAAGGATATTTATTCTAAGTATCTTCTAATAAGAAGATGGAGGTGAAAAAGAAAGGATGATTTTTAGCGACCTCTCGTCAGTCACTAGCAATGACGTTGCTTTATGTATTAATGGGATGTTTGTTCATGTTTTTATTTTTTTTTATTTTTTTTTTCATGTTTTTGTTGTGTGTTGAATAAATTCCACTTGACATTTGGGAAAGAGGCATGTTCATGTTTAAACCTAAAATCTAGATTAAGGAATCTAGGGTTAAAGTGGGTAGAGATAGCCTAGGGCACAAGGGTGATAAATTATCTCTATAATAGGCCAATTAATTTATAAACTAAGTTAAATGATATTATAAATTTAAATATTAAGATACACTAATAATAAAAAAGTACAACTATTTTATATATTACAATGATAATGAGAACAAGATACTTAGTTGGTTATGATGTTAATACAAATCTGGATCTAGAACATGAAATAATAGACTGAAAGTAGATTTTGAGACTGCTTTGAAATTTTAGAATAAGCACTTTTTTGACCTTAGATAGTTGCATCAAACTCATATGGTTGCATCAATGCTTATGTCTGACATGGATGTAGGTGTCTAGTACATAATACCTATTGGATTTGGCTACGACCACCTTGTAGCTCCAAGAATATGAATAGATACCCTAGTGTTTGGTAAGGGGGTACATGGGGTACTTAAACAAACAAATAGGAGGCTATAAGTCGTAAGGCTTCTATGTGATATAGGAGATCTATAGTAGCTATCCATTTTGTTGGCTTGCACCAAGATATAGGTAAACTTTTAAACTAGGTTAGGGATAGCATGATCAAGCGCACAAAGGACATAGGTATCTCTAGCAGGTATAACCACAATAAATCAAGTAGCTAAGACTAGAAAACTATTTGCATACAAATTACAGAAATGATAATGATGAATAAAGAGAGCTAACAAGTAATGTGCAAACTTAGAAGCAAAGGCACTTTCAAGCCAAATGAAAGACATTTTAGGAAGTAAAGATGTTTTCAAGAAAGGGTGTAAGAGCATGCCTAATCTAATTTTGAGATAACTCTTTACTTTCAACATTATTGTTTCTTAATAATGAATTTTCTAATTTAGCAAGAAAGTAGATTGTTTATGCAAATTATATAGACTATTTTGAGCATTTAAGATTCTACTATGTAATGAGAAATGTTTCCAATTCAAGTATAGCATATAATGGAAGATATTTCAAGCAATGAAGATATTGTTAACCACATACAAATGTAAGAAAGTTTATAAACTATCCTAGATAATGCCATAAACAAGCTAAATCACTAAAACAATCAAAACCTAGCATGTATACTACTGCAAACAAATAAGAATTTCACTTTGCATAACAAAGTGCCCTCATATCAAACTCAAAATAAGTGTGCATACTTTCTACCAACTGATTATCCAAGCTAAGAAGCAAGAAAGGAAGAGGATAAGACTATGTGTGAGCTGAGTCCAGACCAAGAGCCAAAAGTTGTGAAAGAAGTGAAGGAGAATTTGCCAACTGAGAGAGAGAGCCAATGCAAGGAGCATAAAAAGAGGTGAAATGGATTCTTGAGGGATCTAGGAGAAACCCACAAGCTTCAGGAACACTATAGAGAGCAATGTGAATCACTAAGATAAGATGCAGTAAATTAGGGAATCCCTTATCACAATGAAAGCTAAGTGTGCCAAGCAAGAACCTACTTGATCATCACACTCAAGTGGGTTATTTCTTGGCACACTTAGCTTTCATTATGATAGGGGATAATCTACTATATTATAGCTTATCTTAGTGATTCACATTGCTCTCTATAGTGTTCCGAAAGCTTGTGTAGTACTCCTAGCTCCCTCAAGACTCCATTGTACATGTTCTTGTTCTCCTTGCATTTGATCTCTCTCAGTTGGTAGATTCTCCTTCACCTCTTCCACATATTTTGGCTCTTGTTATGTACCCAGCTCACACACAACATGATCCTCTTCCTCTCTTTCTTTCTAGCTTGGATAATTGGTTGGTAGAAAGTATGCACACTTATTTTGAGTTTGATATGAGAGTACCTTGCTATGCAAAGTAAAATTATTGTTTGGTTGTAGTAGTATACATGCTAGGTTTTGATTTTTTAGTGATTTATCTTGTTTAAGGCATTATCTAAGATAGTTTTGGAAGTTTTTTGCATTTGTATGTGGTTAAGAATATCTTCATTGCTTGAAATATCTTCCATTATATGTCATGCTTGCATTGGAAACATTTCTCATTACATAGTAGAATTCTAAATGTTCAAAATAGTCTATAAAATTTACATAAACAATCTACTGTCTTGCTAGACTAGAAAATTACATTATTAGGAAATAATAGTTTTGAAAGTAAAGAGTTAACTCAAACTTAGATTAGGCGTGCTCTTGAACCCTTACTTGAAAACATCTTTACTTCCTAAAAGGTCTATAATTTGGCCTAAAAATGCCCTCATATCAAAATCAAAATAAGTGTGAAGACTTTATACCAACCAATTATCCAAGCTAGGAAGCAAGAGAGGAAGAGGATTAGGCTGTGTTTGAGATGAGTCCAAACCAAGAGCCAAAAGCTATAGAAGTGGTGAAGGATAATCTACTAACTAAGAGATAGAAAATGCAACGAGCACAAAAATAGATGTAATGGAGTCTTTAGGGAGCTATGAGTAACCCACAAGCTTTAGGAACACTATAGAGAGCAATTTAAATCACCAAGATAAGTTATAGTATAGTAGGGCATCCCCTGTCATAATGAAAGATAAGTGTGCCAAGCAAGAACCAAGTGAGATTCAAGAAGGAAACCAAGCTTGCTTGAGGCCATACAAGCTTTTCTTCAATCTGCACACTAACTTCTCCTTACCTTTGACCTCAAATCCTTTCGGCTATTCCATATATATTTCCTCATCCAAATCTCTATGAAGAAATGCTATCTTAACATCAAGCTACTCAAGATGCAAATCCTCAATAACAACTAAAGACAATACAGTCCGTATATAAGTCATTTTAACAACAAGAGAAAAAATCTCACCAAAATCAATACCTAGTTTTTGTGCAAATCCTTTCACTACCAACCTGGCCTTATATCTCATATGTCTGTTCTCACCTTCCTTTAACCTATAGGTCCATCTTTTCTTCAGTGTCTTCTTACCTACTGGAAACTCAACCAAATCCCATGTTTGGTTCTCTCTCAAGGACTCCATTTCCTCAACCATGCCACGCTCCCACTGATTCTTGGATTCCACTTGTATTGCTTCTTCAAAACTCTCTGGTTCTCCACCATCAGTTAGCAATAAATAGAATAATGAAGGGGAATATCGAATTGGAGGTTTACTTACCCTTTTTGACCTCCTGATGGGCGTCTGAGACTCATCCACAACACATTGTCCACCCAAATTCTCTGACAGTGACCGACCTCGGTCACTTCCAGGCCTGTAACTGGTCGACGTCGGTTCTACCTGACCGACGTCAGCTCCTTCCTGGTCGACATCGGTCACTGTATGATCGACATCAGTTTCTGTCCTGCCGACATCAGTTCTTACTTGGCCAACATCGGTCTCTATGTTTTCCTTTCTGTGATTAATTTTTCCTGCGAGCTCATTTTGGACCGTCACCTCGTCCAATTCTCCATTGCTCTGCCCAGATTGATTCAGCTTCTTGAGTTGATCACTATACATCACTTTTTCATTGAAAACAACATCACGGCTCCTAATTATCTTGTTAGTTCTTAGATTCCAAAATCTGAAACCGAAATCATCAGAGCCGTAGCCAATAAATGTGCACCTCATAGATTTAGCATCTAGCTTCTTTCTATTTTCCTTATCAACGTGCACAAAGGCTTCACAACCAAAAAATTTGAGAAATGAGAGATCTACCTTTTTACCTGTCCATGCCTCTTCTGGAATTCCACCATCTAGAGCTATAGAGGGTCCTCTGTTAATCAAGTACACTGCAATGTCAACAGGTTCTCCCCAAAACTCTAAGGGCAAACTAGCATGCAATCTCATACACCTTGCACGCTCCATAATTGTTCTGTTCATCCTTTCAGCAACTCCATTTTGCTGAGGTGTGCTTGGAACCATCCTTTGCCTGCAGATTCCATGCATATAGCAATACTAGTTGAACTTATAGCTGCAGAACTCACCACCATTGTCAGATCTCAGGCACTTCAATCTTCTACCTGTTTCATTCTCAACCATAGCTTTCAAAATCTTAAAAGTCTCAAATACATCAAATTTATTCTTAATACAATAGACCCATATCTTTCTTGTAGCATCATCTATGAACAAAACATAGTACTGTGATCCTCCAATAGAAGCAACTTGAGCTGGTCCCCACATGTCTATGTGAACAAGCAGCAACTTATGCTTCTTCTTTGTTGATCCAGTCTTGAGAAAACTCACTCTCTTCTGTTTCCCAAAAACATAGTGCTCAAAAGAATCCAGATCCATGCTTTTCAAATTTGAAAGCTTACCTTTTGACTTAAGAATGGACATTCCCTTCTCACTCATGTGGCCAAGCCTTGAGTGCCACAATTTTGCATCCACATCTGAAGTAGATAATACAGAAGGAGAATTATTAGTAACACAATTACATAAATAGAGAGTACCTACTCTCTTACCTCTGGCCATTACAAGTGCACCTTTGGTCACCTTCCAAGATTTAGCTATGAGAGTTATTGTACAACCCTCATCCCCTAACTTTTCTGCAGAAATCAAATTCTTCTTCAAGCTAGGAACATGCATGACATCTCTCAACACCCATGTGTTGCCATTCTGCATTTTCAGCTGCACTTTTCCTTTGCCAATAATTTTACAAGGCTCATCATCCCCTAAATACACTATTCCAAAATCTCCATGGACATAGTCACTAAAATATTCTCTATTAGGGGTAGCATGAAAAGATGCACCAAAATCTAACACCCAAGATTCTATATTATTATGCAAAGAGAATATTAAAGCATCTTGTGCAATACCTGCAACCTTTACTTCTTCTTTTTCTTCATGATGATTGTCCTCCTTAGGCTTTGACCAGCAATCTCTGCTTATGTGCCCAATCTTTCCACAATTCCAGCATTGTGACTTCCTGCCATTTCTAGATTTGGATCTTCCTTTCACCTTAGACTTAGACCTTGATCTCCCTTTCTTGCTCTTCTCTTTCTGCCTTCCCCTGCTCTCAAAACTTAAAGCATTCCTTGATGTTTCCTCTGTGCTTTTCCTGTGAATTTCTTCATTCAAGATTACACTAACAACATCCTCTACTTTTAAAATATTTGAAGCAGATGCAATATTACTAACTGCCATTACTAAGCTATGCCAGCTTTCAAGCAAAGAACATAATATTAAAAGAGCTTTAATTTCATCATCAAACACTATTTTGACTAAACTTAATTGATTTACAATTCCATGGAAATCATTTAGATGATTAGATACAGATCCAACTTCCTGCATACGCAAATTAAATAACTGCTTCATAAGATATACCTTACTTGAAGCTAAGGGTTTTTCATATAAATTTGCTAAAGTAGTCATTAACTCTACCATAGTTTTTGCCTGTGATAAATTAGATATCACAGTAGATGCCAGACTCAGTCTTATAGACCCCAGAGCCTTTCTATCAAGAACTTCCCATTCTTCATCATCCATGTCTGTGGGCTTATTTGCAATCCCACCTAATGGTAAGTATAGATCTTTCTGATACAGATAGTCCTCTATCTGCATTCTTCAATGTTGATAATTTTTGCCATTGAACTTCTCCATTCTCAGTTTACTTTCTTCTGCCATTGCTTCTCCCACTCAAACAGAAATCCCTACAGAAACCCCTGTAATCAATACACACTACACAGATCTGAACCACCTGTTAGTGAACCTAATCTCTGATACCACTTTTCGGAGATCAACCAACAATGTTGATTACACTTATGAAAGCAATAAACATGGAATTAAATCAGAATGATAAGTAACTAGAATGATAAATAGCAAAGAACAAGAGATACAAGAAACCACCCTGAAAACTTGTATTAAACTCTTTACAGATGGAATACAATTGAAGAAACTTCTTTTCTTCCACACCTCTCTCAGATGTACAGATCTCTCTCTAGATCTCTTTCCCTCAAGATCTCTCTCTCTCAAGTACAATCAAATCCAACAACCTGGATTGATTCACATATACAATTCTGTACTGTTCTTTCTCAACATTCATACATTACACTACAATAAGCTAAGAATATCTATCCTATTATATAATAATTAGGAAACATGAGCATGCATTTACAACCAATAGTTATGCCTCTTAAACAAGGGCTCTAAAATAGTCTTACTAATAATAGAGATGCAGACTTAAGACTATGACTTAATCCTAACATGCAAACACTTATTTTTGTCCTCGAAAATAGCTTTTTGGACGCATAGGTAACCGACATCAGTTCCTGCCTATTTTCCTGTGACCGACATCGACCGATTCCTGTCGACGCCAGAATCTCTTGAACTGCTCCTGATCGACGTCGGTGACTGTGTAAACCTGCAACTACTGCAAAGCGCTCACTTGGTGAAGCTTTTAGCTCCACACCTTAACAAAAAACATGTGGCCTAGGACATAATTTTCCTCCCTAAGCCACATATTGAGTTAAATGTCCCCTCTAGGTGGTCAACAAGCCTCTAGAAGGGCCTCAAGAGGCGTCTAGAGAGCCTGTTTGGTGCACAAAAGGTTAGAGATGTGCTAAGAATGTATAGGGGATGGATGCATGACATAAGAAAGGTTAAAGTGAGTGGTATATTCCTCAAAGTGGGATAACTAGGGTTGGTATTATGCACATGAGCTGATGTGTAATCATAGAGAGTAGGGTCATGGGAAGTATGATTACAAACCTAAAATTTTCTACTTTTATTTTCTTTTAATCTGGTGTGTTGAGATCTGACTCATGGGTTGCCACTCTTTTTTAAATAATAAAACCCTAATTCTTCATCTTTATAATGATTGTGAAAAATGTTTTAGTGGGATCATGATGTCGAGTTATCCCCAAAGACTCCTTTATTAGTGGGTGATGCCTACATAGCCACTACTCTAAAGAAGGCCCCAGACTCATTTAGTTTTCCCCTATATGTGGGCTTGTGTGTGTATAAGGATGAATTTTTTTTTTAAGAAAGTATAACAGTGACCTAACTTGTAAGTTGGAAAATATGGCTCATGGGCTACTCATTTATTACTTCAGACCTATGGATATGTTGTCCTTATGACTAATATAGAAATATGAGGAAATAGGGAAGCTTTGTTCACTTGAATGCTTGATTGAGTGTTTTTGGAAAGTTGTCTTGTGAATTTTTTGGGTTCATGCTAGGTGAGGAATGAATGAGGATTGATCATGCATATATACCAATCCTTTTGCATAATTTATCACATTAAAGCATTTAGGCTGACCAAAGGGATACATTTCATTTGTAAATTTGAGGACTTTAGGGCACTAGACACTTGTGTTGGGATTGGACACTTACATCAATATAGGTGTTTGACTGGGATACAAGTGTCAAATAGCTATAAAATAGGCATAAGTCTATAACTTACAAAAATAGAATATTAATAGGTTTATAACATTTTGAGCATGATAGAAAGTTTGATTCATCATAATAACATTGGTTAGACTAAAAGATAAGTAATAGGCATAGAGAGATATTGTATGTGAGCCTTTTAGCAAAGATAAAGGTGTAGAACTGAGTAAAGAACAACCAATGTCTCCATGTTTCAAGTGTATAAGACTGAAGTGCTATATAATTCATAAATAGTGTCTACATTTACCCCCACTTTAATCTAGTAATGTAATTGATATTTTAAAGGGAAAAATGTGTACCTAGGTGTGTATAACACACCCTGCCTTTGTATGAGCCCAATTTGAGTGCTTTGCTAGTGAATGGAATACAACTAATATCATGTTACAATATATAATTAATGTATATAATATGAAATCAAAAACATTGAAATGATTTAAATAGAAAGAGCAAGGTTTAGGAGTACACTTGTCTATCGATACAACTACCTTGCCTTTAACAACTTGATTTGAAAATATGTATCATTATGAATCATTGTAATTGATATTAGGAAAAATATAATTTTTTCAAATGCATAAATATAAAAATATTAGAGGACACATTCCCCCAACATTGGAGAAAAAGGTGAGTTTCCACCCAACAGTTGAGATTAGTTCAATCGTGAAACACAATCATACTTATAACCTGGTGAGTGTGAGTGAACCAAGTCAACTCACACTATAAATATGGTGAGGTTGGATGATGTAATCAATTCCAACCTATAAACTTGGTAATATGTAGTGATTTAATCACCTCAACCTTACCAAAATTGAACTAAGTACTACAATAGATTGGCTCAATATGGTTTGTAACAGTCTAATCTGATGAACTAAAGTTTGTATAAATGTTTTGAAATATGAAACTAATTTTTATTTTGTAATTTAGGTTCCCTTTTCATAGCATATGCACCTCATATATGTATCATGTTGAACCTAGGTATAATAATGATACCAATGTATAAAATTATGCTACAAATGTGTATCTAAATCATATAACTATGAATTTTGACCAATTTATAAATTGTTTAAGTGTGGAGAGCATGTTTCCATAACATCTCCCCACTATAATCTAAAACTAAAAATTGGTGTAAGTGTGTAGAACATGTTTCCATAACATGCCCCCACTATATATCTGAAACTGAGAATTGGTATGTGTGGAGAACATGTTTCCATAACATGCCCCCACTTTATATTTGAAACTATGAATAATATGGAATCCATGCCTCTATGGCATGCCTCCACTAATATTCCCCCCTTTTTAGGTTAGGGGAAGTAGAAACTAGTAGTCACCTTAGCTCCAAAGGATAATATAAGTGTATAATTTGTGTATGAACCATGTAGCATATATGAAAAACATGTCTAGGTAGATATATTATTGAGGTATTTAAAATGTTATCATATCAAGTCCTAAAATGCATGATAGAGATCATGCCAACATCTAGATAGTAATAGTACAATCTCAACAATCAATCAAGCACACACATAAGATCACTCAAAATCAAATCAAAATATAATGGTCTAATGAGTCCTAAAAAGGGGGAACATTCAAAAGCAACACAATTGAAGAGACATAAATTAGTCAAATTTCCACAAAGTAATGAATGACCTATTTAAATGTTAACATATAAAAAACCATGACATATGCAAATGTCATAATAGGATAACATAGGCATAGGGGCCACAATAGATGAACCATATTCAAATGATCAAATAAGTAATACAATGAATGAAAATAACAAGGAATACACTCAACGAAGTGAAAATATGAAATCATGAACAATAATAACCAACATAGCATAGCATACTAGCCCATGGTTCATATGTGTTAGTAAAAAATATTAAGTACATAGCATATCAAGTACACTATAAAATATACAAGTATCGATAAAGTCACGTGTAAGTACATATGCTCAAACATGATAATGTCAATTGATCCTAAAATAATATAACATGGATGTATCATCATCAAATAAGTGGATGCCCCCAATGTCCACATGATATGAGTAGAGGGAAGGCCCAACATCTGAAAGTACATAGATCATGTATGTATTTATTCCTATATCACTCTCAAAGGATAGGTGAAACACATGTATATATAAATAAATGATAATCTATCTACATACATGGAACCAAAAACATATGTGCCAAGGAGATAATAGAACCTATGATTGCTACAAATTTTTAGAGATTTGGAGTTCTTTTTTTATAATATTTTTGTAATATTTGAGAGGACTAGTCGAATAAGTCCTCATCATCAAAAGGTGTAAGGTCACTTGAGGCAATTTTCACCCTTTATTTATAGTGACACATGGCTACGTCCTTGATGTTTCTTTGTAATGGTTTTCTTGAAGCTATTATTGGGGAAGGGTGGCCATATCCATCATGGTGTAATCAAATCT
Organism: Torreya grandis; assembly: GCA_037957365.1. NCBI lineage: Eukaryota > Viridiplantae > Streptophyta > Pinopsida > Cupressales > Taxaceae > Torreya > Torreya grandis. Next base: position 2,830,178 of record JARHVA010000462.1, read on the forward strand.
CCCTATTCCTAATAGTAAAGGTGATACATATATATGTAGTATTTAATGTTACATTCCAATTGACAAACCAATGTTGTCCAAAATTTAATGTCAAATGTGGGTCCTGATCTAATATCAAATGATAGCGGGGACCACCTACAACCCACATGTTATTATAGGTGGATGTACCCATGAGATTCTGGCATCAATGGAGAGTATGTTAATTCAGTTGTATTATGTCCCAATTGTTGAAGAAATGTGGTGCTACAAATTATATCTCGACTGTTCCTATCAAACCTAAGATGTTGAAAATAGAACCCATCAATATTAGTATAAATAGTTATATATTCATGCCTTGGTCACTTTGAAGGGTGGTTTTCTTGTACACCTTTTGAAGTATTATGTCTTTTCCACTTGTTGGGCACAATTTGTATGCGACTCACACTCTTATATTTCTAAATTTGGTTTTGTAATGCCTTTCATTGATTTGTATGATAGCCAATGATCCAATGATAGTTACAATATGGTGATCCAACTTTTAGTACAAAAAAAATACTACATGATCTATGCCTATTAAGAAGTAAAGATATCATGTTATGGTGAGTAACATGGAAATTATTGTATATGTAGTATCTTCATTTGTTGTGATTTGTAGAATATGTCATGGAGTCTTATGAGAGACTTATACATTATTTACATGATGTAACTACATTTGGACCCTGTAAGATTGACTTAATGTGTGAATTCAAGAGGGATATATGGAATAACAAGAATTTACATGTTCATTTCCCCCCCCCCCCCCCTTATCTTGGTTTGGTTCTGTATAAACCTAAATTCACTCGCTCTATTTATTCTACTAATCTTGCTAATTTATCCTATAATCATAATTCTAGTCAATTAATCAAAACCCTATTTCTTATTAAATATTTCCTACATGATATTAATATTTCTACACACCCATGACCAATTAATCACCTCATTATCATACTAACATCCCACTTGACTACTAATCCTACTCCATTAACAAGCCACTAGCCCACTTTCAAATTAAAAATCCATATTTATTCCAACTACCACCCTAGCCAACTTACTACCTTATCCTTTCCTACATCCCTGTGAGCCTTAAAAATTATTAAATCCACATCTAATCCTTATTATCCCTTAATCTAACCTAGAAGTATCTAGATCTAGAGAATCCTCTCTAAAATTTTAAAACTTTCCAAACTAGAGACGTATAAAATAATTTAAAAATTCCCTAAAAGTCCCTCCACCAACCTATAAATAGCCATGTTTGGAGCATGGCTAAGATAAATATAAATTCCATAAGCCCTCCTTCAGTCCACATACCATCCATCTAAATCACTCACACTATCTTGCAATCCACTCTAGCATCCAAAGAAGCCATTAAAGTCACATTGAAGCCTTTATTAAGCAATGCACATTCAAGTCAAATAACATTTTAATTAGTTTGAAGATCTTGGAGGGAAGACATTAGGAGCAAGGTAATTGTAAGAATTCATTTTTGATTGTTGATTGTTCATATATATTTTTCTTTTTGATGTTATTGTGCTTTTGGGTTAAACTTTTTATTTATAGTATTTTTTATTCATAACTAAAAAATAAAATAATATAGGTTCTATATCCTATATAGGTGAGTTTAGATTATGTATAACAGGACCTATAGGTGTGAATAGGTTATGGAAAAGATGCTTAAGTGGATCAAAATTAAGTTTTTACAATGTCTCGTTTATCATATCATGGGATAAATCATCACTATCATAATAATTTAAAACATAACCATCTTGATGCTCAATATTTACCAATAAAGGAAGCTCAACTATTTGATTTTCTTTTGGTTTTGGCATCATTGGTTACTTTTGAAATATTTATTTCTCTTGATGTGTATCTATGTGGATCTCAGTGTGTGGTGTTTTATTTACATCAGGAGATAAAGGAGCAATAGTGCTTGAATCACCAATTTCAAAATTATGTATATTGTCAAGCAGGATATATTATGTAGGTACTACCATTATATGAATGCCATCTATATCAGAATGTATCATTTAAAAAAAAAATAAGGGCTCATTATCAGCAAGTATTTTTAATAAGGTCCCATCATGTATGAATTGTACACATCAATGCAAAGTAGATGGGACCCTCCTCCGTTATATGTATCCAAGGTCTACCCAAAAGTAGATTATAATGTAATGATTGAGACATTACCTAAAAAGTGGTTGGAACTATTTTTGGTCCCAATGTCACATCCAATGTGATTTGGCCAACTGAACAACTATGTCAATTATCAAATTCCTTGATATGCATAACTGATTTTTGAATAATGTTGGTGCTAATACCCATGGTGGTTAGAAAATTTGTGTTAAAAATATTTAGGTCTGATACATTATAAATTAGCACTTTTTTTATTCCATTGCTATGCATAGTCACTTGTGTGAACAAAGGCAATCTTGGTTAATGATATCCTTGGATGGTAAATATGTTGAATCAAAGGTAATGAGTTTTTCATTATTTTTGAGGTCTTGCTTGATATTTTCAAAGTAAGTTTTTTTAATATAATTTGGAACTTAGGTATCATGAAATGCTTCATATAGGATATCCTTATAGATAGTGGATTGATTTAGAAGTTCAAGGATTGGGATCTTAGCATGTGTGTTATTCAGTTGGTTAAGAAGGTTGTATCCCTTATATTTGATCAATAGTTTTGGCTTAGGAGCCACCTATTATATATTAATATGTAGTAGATTAGTTTGAACACCTTTTCCCTTTTAATTAGTGATAACATGTATCACAAAATCCAATATAAGTAGTGGGTGAATAATGGGTGTGGGATAGTGACTGTCACTCAAATATGATGAAAGTGGATAAATTTTTTGAGAGCAAGCGTGTTGACATCTATAAATTGGATGTATAATATTACAAAAGGAATTGTGAAGAGATATTAAGTGTTGTTTTAATTTTAAAACTCTCTCATTATATTGATAGATTTGCCTATTTTGTTTAGCGATATGTTGATTAAGGAATTATAGTAACAAAGTGTAGCTACAATCATAAATTAGAGCCTAAAATGGGTTATAGATGTATCCATATTACATATTTTGTAATAAAATGAAACGTAGTTTTTAACTTGTGAAATCTTATTAAATAAAAAATAAAAAATAGAGAATCAGGAAAATCTAGATCAATATCTAGGGTTTTTGAGACCAAAGGTCAGATTTACCAAAAGATTAACCCTAAAATCTAGATTAAGGAATCTAGGGTTAAAGGGTATAGAGATAGCCTAGGTCACAAGGGTGATAAACTATCTCTATAGTAGGTTAATTAATTTAAAAGTTTAGATAAACAATATTTAAGTACTAAGATATTATAACAATAAAAGAGTGTAGCTATGCTAGATATTGAAATGATAATAAAAACAAGATATTTAGTTGATTTTGATGCTAACACAGATCTTTATCTAGAACTAAAGGGAATTAGACTGGAAGTAGATTTTAATATTGTTGTTAATTAAGCACTTTTATGACCTCAGACACTTGCATCAACATCAAACGGTTGCATTGAAACTTATGTATGACCTAGATCTAGGTGTCTATTATGGAATAACTATTGGATATAGATGTGACCACCTAGAATGTTCTACGTTTTGTGTTTATTTCAAATTGGTGTGCTCAAAATTGGCTCATGGAATTTTCTTCTTTTTCAAATAGCAAAACCCTAGTTATTCATCTTCATAGTGACTGTGGAAAAAATGGGTTAGTGGGTTCATGGTGTTGAGCTAACCCCAAAGACCTATCTATTAATGGGTGCTACCTACATAACCACTACTATAAAGATGACCTCAGATTCATGTAGTTCTCCCCTATGTGTGGGTTTGTGTGTTCATAAGGATGCAATATGTGATAAAAAAGTATAATAATGACCTACCTTGTAACTTGAAAAATATGGATCAAAAGAATATGTGATAAATATGTGATAATAAAGTAGATTAAACATATATATGTATTATCCCTATGACTGATATGGAAATAGGGTAAAATAGGAAAGTTTTTCTCACTTGATTGTTTGATTGAATGCTTTGGTAAGTTGTCTTATGGGTTGTTTAGTTTGTGTTAGTTAAGGAATGAATAGGGATTGATCATGCATATATACCAATCCTTTTAGAGAATATCTTGCATTAAAGAATTTAGGCCAACCATAGGGATACATTTATTTTACAAATTTGATGACTTTAGGGCATTGGACACTTGCATTGAGATTGGACTCTTGCATCGATGTGGATGTCTGATTGAGATGCAAGTGTCTAGGCAGCTAAAAAATAAGAACATGTCCAAAACTTACAGAAACAAAATATAAGAAGGTTTAAAACATTCTAAGCATGATAGAAGGTCTAAGTCGTCATAATAACATTGGTTGGACTAAGAGATTAGTAATAGGCACAAAGATTTAGTGTATGAGATTATTTTAGCAGTGGAAAAGATCTAGAACTAAGAGGAATAACCAAGGTATCTATTTCCTAAGTGTACAAGACTGAGGTGTTATATAATTTAGAAATATTATCTATAATTCCAAATAAGTACTCTTTGAGAGAAAGAGAATATTTTGAGGTAAACGTAAAATAGATTGTTGTCTAGATAGTTCAATAGCTCTAATAATCTTAGAAATTTGGAATTTAGGAACTTAGGGGATGGAAACTAACCCATAGAATTTATCTCGCAGCTATGCCTCCACGAGGGTAAAAAGACAACTTGATGGAGTTGTACCTAATATAAGTAATGTTTTTAGAGAGTAGCATCAATAATATATGGTTCTCTTCTCTTATGCTCACACTAAGGGGGGAATGTTAGGAGATTAGTGTTTAGTACTCAAATTTGAGAAAATTTATGTTTGTATGTGTTTGTATATTTAATTGAGCATGAAATAATATTATTATTGTAAGTGATTTTTTAGAATAAATCACTTAGGTTTGTTTTGAGGCAACTCATCTTAGATAGATATGAGTGAAACTTTATAGGTGTTTTTAGAGTGTTTGAAAGGATTCTTGATATGGATGCTTCCTATGTTTTAGGAATACTTACCTATATATTTGTAATCTCTTTGATTGAATAAAATATAGAAGAACACTACTATTAACGTGTGTATTCATTTGTTCTGCAATCACATTTTTTTAGACTTTAGCTTATATAAATTCTGACCAAATTTATAGTCAAAATATTTTGGATAAGATCTAATTAATATGGAGAGATAAAGTACAACATTCCCAACCCCTATGTGTGGTAGATAGGAGATGCATATAATAGAATTTTATAAAAATGGATAAATAATAAATATCCTCTAAATTTTGAGAATGGATACTTACAAATTAAATGTGATTGTTAAGGTATGATGATGAGTACCTAAAATGGAAAATTGGAAATAGCTATTACTTGACCACTAATAAAAGAACTAACTTGTAAGTCTATTTGATTGAGTCAATTCAAATGGAAGATGGAATATTATGAACTGAGAGCATGAAATTGTTATAGTGTTGGAATAATCTCAAAAAAAATGGAAAAGAATTTATAGTAAGAAATCAACCATGAGATCACAACTTGAAACATGGAAAAATATAAGACTAGTGTCTTACTCTTACTCATTGTATATTCTATGGTGGCTTATTCTACCCATTATTAGTATTTGAGCATGTAGTCCATCCTAATTTAGAATTTAGAAATGGATGTCTTATTATTTAACATGAATGCATTTAAAATCCATAATAAATTCAAATCTTTTACATATTTATTTAGGACATTTGAATCTTGTATTTATAAATAAAATTTATGTCCTTCAGATTGATGATCATAATCTTATTACAAATTTGAAATACATGTTTTTATGTTGATGTTCTAAAATGGATATTTCTCATTGTGAAACCCAAAAACAATGTGTAGAGCTAGTTAATCATATACAATGCTTATAAACTAAATATATAAACTTTTAAAGGTCAAAATATCAAACTATAACCATTAAGATAAAAATCAAATCTATCCAGCTAAGTCAGAAAAGTCAATTTTGAACAAGAATTGACAACTAACTAAAATAAGAATTCCATGTCTAATGTTTCAAAACTAATAATAATTCATGAAAAAGAGTCTCACAAAAAAAAAACATTGCTAAGTAGTCTCACCAATACCAACACAATCAACATGCTCATGATTGATTTCAATATCCAAAACATGTTAACATTAGCAAACTAATATTTTCTTTAATCTTGACAACTTAAAATAATCCCCTCAAGAACCTTGCACAAGCTTATCACACTTAATAAGATAAACATGAGTAGAATCAAATTCTTTAACTTAAACAACTACATAATCACTTTTAAGATAACAAAATTAAAACTTCATGAGTGCAAGTGTCCCATAATTATAACTCAATCAATTAATACAAATGTAAATACAATCATAAGCATATTCTCATATCATTACATAGTATATAAAAACTTGTAATATTTGTTAAATACTCAACATGATGATAACATATATTGAATAATTTGGAATATTCCATCTATATTAATACTATGTACAATAAAGTGAAGTAAATGTTACAACTAGTAACCCAAACAGAACAAGCAAGTGCAGTAAGTGTTAGAACAAGTAACCCAAACATTACAACCAAGTATGTAAATGTTACAACTACCAACAAATAAGACAAGAATTTTTAAAGTATATTTATCATTTTTCACAAGTGAAATATCTATACAACTAAACATAATTATTCTTATCTGAAATGTCACTACAAATTAAGACTAAACTATCAGACTTTGCCACACATCTTCTCACACTCTACCTTCCAGTGTAGTATCTCTTGTTCATTAATAATAGTAATTTAATGGTACTTCATGTTAAGGGCCTTGTTTATCTCTCCCCTACATTTACAAATTTATTTTGTGTAGGCATTGGAAATTTATATGAGGGCACACTTTTTTTAAAATTATAATTTCTCCCACATAAGTGCCAAATTTGTATGATGTAATTTCTCTTTGTCCATGGTCAAATTCTACACAACCTTGTTATTCTTAGTTATTACCATTCCCAGCCTCTTAATTAGTATCCTTGCATTTTGAATAAGGTTGGACAAAAACTAGTTTTCCCTAAAGAGAGAACCATTTTTTTACTAGAACAGTGATATCTTAACACCCACATGCTCTACCTCAGCCATATTTCCATCATCTTATCCTTGCTAAAAACTCTTCCAATTCTTCCATGTTTTCACTAGTTGGCTTCTCATCACCATAAGGAACCCTATATAAATACACAGATAAGTGAATTAGGATATGATCAAGAATCACTAAATTCATGCATAAAAATCAAATCATGGAGCATGTACCAATTTAAATTCATGTTTGGGTCTATTTTGTGTAAAGGAAAACTAAAACATATTTTCAACATAGACAACAACCCACCTTAACCCACCAACATGTCTATTTTGATGGTGGTGTGTTCATTAGCATGTTTTCTTGTAAGAATAGTACCGGTTCATGGTAATTTGGTACTCAATTAAAATGCAAAATTCATTTTTTATTGTAATAAAATGAATTTAATATTACCTCACACATTTTCCTACTTCCCCAAGGACCTTAACTTTATTAGATAAAGACTCACAATTTTCCACAACACACATCATCACACTTTCTCATCTAAAGTACTTAGTAGACAAAAGAGTAAGCACACAAATATGTCTTAGTACACTTTTTATGGTCTTAGAGTAGAAGGAAATTGTTGTATATAAATATATATAATGAAATGACCTTTTATAACCCTTCACCTTACTTTTAGAGGTCTATTTTAAACATTTACAGTGCAAATTTAACTCTGATGTAGTGAGTTGCAGCTCATGTGTGAATTATATGTTTTTAGTGAAACTATAAGTTTGTATATTTCATTTACATAAACTCTTATGGGAAAATAACCCCAAAATGGGGGATGATGTATAGACCTTCTATTATTAACAAACTTAATGTACAAGATCGAGTATATAAGTGGTTGAGATTAGTTGTAGTGTTTCTTACAAAAAAAGTGGTGGGATACGATTTATAATAAAAGACCTCTAAGGAAACATAATAAATATGTCAACAAAATACTATAGCTTAACCTTGCCTGACTAGTGGTATATACTACAACTTAACCAAATAGTGCAAGATTTAAACTAAATCCAAACAATGTAATTAGATAATCTACAATATATACATAAATGATAAAGTTAAGACAAAAAACCATGAATATGTGCCTATATTAGGCTCTATAGGATTCTTTTAAGTGTTACAATCCTCCTCCTTCTCTCTCTTCCTCTTCCTCTCCCTCATGAGAAAGGAATATCACATGTCATGTTATGTGAGTTTCCTAAATAAATATAGGTATGAAATGAGAGAAGTGGAGTGAAAATGGACAAGTTACATGATGCACCCTTCCCCACAATCATGCATAAAATCCTATTTATTACATGAAAACATCATTACATGTCAACATCATTAGATATCATACATATCAACATGGTTACTTACATACATGTCAACATCATTACATCATTTAATCATGAAAAATATTACAATACATCATTACTTGAAATAGTGACCACCACATCATTACTTAGAACATATATAAATGAAACACTTTTTAGCCATGGGAATACATAAATGAAACACTTATTACCCACTTAGGTCATATCATATATGATTCACTAAATTGAAATATCCAAGATATTAGATGTCAATTAATATCAATCATGTCCAAGTATATATTCAAACATCATGTCCAAGCTACTAGATTCCAATGAAATGAAATTAGATGAATAATGAACGTGAGTATTTATTTCCCTACCATAACCACTAATACATATAGTGTATATAAAAACACTTGCATTCAAAAATTTCAATGTCTGTAAGGAGGAAAAAAGCAAAAAGAAGATAAGTTGTTACATTAAACATCATTATTTGTTAAATTAAGCATCATAAATTATATATCTTATGATAAAAATAAGTTACCTGAATGATCGAAGATAATTAGTCTTCATAAAAATAAAACTATCAAATAAACAAAACCATAACTAGCATATGGCATATGGAACAATGAGTGGATCTAATACCAACAAATTGATCATATTGTTTTCTAAGGCATCACCTCCTCATTATTCAAATCCTTAAGGAAATTATAAGATAAAACTAAATCAAAATAAAATATGGAAGGTTTTAATGAAAATGAAATGAACTAAAAATGGTGTCAATAGTTCAAACCTTTGATGATTTTTGTACTATGGTTGTGGATGTGTAAATGGTGATTTCACTAAGGGGCCAAATTACATTTGACTAGACATAGTTTTGTCATGTGTCTTCCTTAGTCTTAGTGAGGCAAAAAAACTTTGCATCCTCATACATATCCCTCTAATTGGTGATAATATAACTATTTTTTGGGGTTGGCACACCATGGCAAGTTTAGCCCTGCTCAACAGAAAATATGGTGCCTTTTGTAGCCATATAATCTTCAGTGTACAACTAAATATTATCACTAGGGTGTAAATCAAAATTTTTGGTGGAGGAATAATTAGACATGTTTTAAGTGGTGTGAATGGTCTTATAATCCTTATCATGTTGAACTTCATCACTCGACACTAAAACAACCTCTTGTTCTCGTGCTTCCTTTGTGACATTCCTATATAAATGATAAATGACAAATAACAAATATTACAATAATGTAAGTGTTAAAAATAACTATAATAGAAATATGTTTGGAAATATTAATTGAGTTTACTTGCCTGAAGCAGCTCATCGTCACTATTTTTTGTGTATGTTTCCCTCACAAACCCTTTTCCATTTCTATGAAAAGTAGTCCCTCAATGTAATTCATTGTCCTCACTAGAATGTGTTTGTGAGTCATGTCTATCATTTTCTGATGATGGTTGTTGCAAAAATGGAAAAAAATTTATTCATAAAAATAAAATGAGCTAAAATTTCAATGTGTGAGAAATATTCAACACATTGCATCTCACCTTGTGTTCACAATTACTTTCACCATGTCCTTGTTGCATGCTTATTCTTTCTTGTTTCATTTCTCAAAAATAATTTATTCACCCAATTTACACACATTTTCTCTATTCAATGTTGTGAATATAATTGTATGCACTCATTTTTTCATTGATAACATTCATGATTATCTCACCTAGATTACAAACTTGGAAGACATTCTATTGGGCCATCCATGATTTTTTCAGCCTATCCTTCTTACTAAGGCTCTGATTCTTTACATGTTGGTCTATGGACCTATGTTCCATTTTGTTTTAATGTGTGGGTCCTTCCCCTTGGCTTCCTTTTTATATGACCTGCATGATCTATAGGCCTCTTTGGAACATGTTGCCTACCATGAATATTATGTTGGTGAGTGTTGAGTCTGTCCTATGACCAAAATAGATAACCACCCTCATCAAAATATGTATTGCATGGGTGTACCAGACAATAGTGTAAATATAAATTAGTAATACCCATGTCAACAATCTTGTATTCATCCAAAAACTATCAATCAAGAAATAATCAAGGGATTGGAAGCCTAAAAAAAATTAATTAAATCAAGAAGAATAACCAATCATACTTTTAAATAAGAAAGTGTGATTATAGGTTTTGGTTCCTCCTCCTTGGGATCTGATTGTGAGGTCTATAACAACCTATCACTATCATCTATGTCATTAACATCCTCCTCTACATCATCATAAGGATCGTTAACATCCTCAACCTTGTCCTATTCCACCTTCTCTTACCACAATGGTCAATATATACATGTCAATCCACAAATATATATTTGTATATATAATACATTTACATGAATACATGTAAGTATGTACAATCAAAATTGGGTGCCAAGTAGTAAAATATTGAATATTATAAATAACTATAGTGCCAATAAAGACTTATATCATTGCATATAAAATGGAAAGTGTATATGAGCATGATGATGGAATAACAAGAAGTACAACCAAAGATTAACTTTGTAGGGAAAAACTCATCACCAGAGTCATTTCCACTCTCCTCGCCTTTCTCCCACTCTTATTCCCCTTGCCAAAATGGTCAATATATACATGTCAATCAAAATATATATGATTGCATATATAAGACATCTACATAAATACATGTAAGTATATAAAATTAGAAATTGGATGTGAAGTGGTCAAATGTTGAATATTATAGAAAAGTATAAATAAAATTTCATTTAAAATGGCTAATAGACAAATCATCATTAATAATACTTGTGTTGACCCCATCAAAATCCCATCTCAGTTGTTGGATTCATCACTTACAACCCTATTAAGAAGCTTATCAGACAACCACCAAGACTTTATTTCAGGACATTGGCAAATGAATGATTGAATCATAAAATGTTGTTTTCCTAAAAAAAATAATGTAAGTAAAAAATCAATGTAAGTAACCATTAGATATGTCTAGATATGAAAATATAAACAATGGTCCAAAGTGGTCAAATATATATTATTTTTAGATTTTTTTGAACTTAACATTTATTATGGGCAAGAGAGAGATAACCTCAATAAAATTATGTGTCTCAACCTAGTAATAATCCTACCACCACTGGTGGATGTACCATCTAAAACCCTTTTAATAACTTTGGCAACTTGAGATGAACATCTATAATCAAGAGATACACACAATGATGTCTAGATACTAATTTATTTATCCTAAAATAATTCATATAACAATCCATTAGTATCAATCAACGTGAATTGATCTAAATAAATATTGTTCATGGGTAATAGATAAAATTTCATATGATAAGATCCTCTTCAGTATGATCTCTCGTAGGACATCCTTTTGGGTCATCCATCATAAATCATAAACAAGTTGGTGACCATTAGAAAGGTAAAACTTATGCTATTAGAATTCATATGAGATATTTGTGATAATTTTTCATACATGTGGTTGATGTCTTACAAGTATGTTGAAATTGTTATAGGTGTGATAAACTTATAATATAATTGGTCAATATTTTGATGTGGAAAATAACATAAAACGGTGTCTATAAAACCCCATGTAGTCTAAAAATACGTGTGCACAACAAGATTCTTTCTTGCTCATGTAAAATGTGAATACATTTTATATAAAACTGAAACCTTATCTATAAAACCCATTGCATTATTGAATTAAAGGGTTCTAAGATATCTAAGAAAAATTTAGAACATGGTATAGGATATGGTATATATGAACAAACAAATAAATAAGAGATATATCACAAATAACATTCCAAAAAATGAGTCTACATAACAAGCTTCTTTCTTACCCATGGAAAACTATAAACAAAATTATGAGCATAAACATATCAAATGGAATAGTTTGTACATATATCTTACCCATGGAAAACTATATGCAAAATTAGGGGCATAAACATAACATGCTTGAAGTGCATCAACCATAATGGAATGGTTAATAGATATCTCTAACCAATATGTCAGTGCAATGAATCATATAATATCTATTAGAATAAAGTTTAGTTCATTATCCAATAAATCATATCTCACAAAAGAACTAGTTTGGTGTTTTGGTGTGAATTTACATTCAAACGTAAATTGATTTAAGTATTAAGTTTATCACATAGTAATTAGGTTTGAAGTTTAATAGGGATTTGAAATAAATTATTGTCATTAACCATTTTAGCATTTACCAATCAAATCTAACCCCTTACATATATTGAATTATATGGCATATATGAACAATAATACTCCAAAAACTCTTCCTTTAACCCCTTATTTTGTTGTTTTCAATTTGTTTTTTTTAGTTTATTGTTTTTGTTGTCAAATAGGTTCCTCGCATGTTATATTGTAGGAAAACAATTTCAACTATCTCAAAACAACTGTAAACCCTAAAGATGGTAATCAAATAGATAAACAAGCATGCTACTATTTATTGGTATGATAAATAGTTTTTTAATAAGCTAACAATAGTAGAAATTCCTTGTATTTGGTTTATGATAATTTCTTAAAAAATTGAGAACGCCCTAACATGAATTATTTAGAAACAAAGTGGAGTTATTAATGTGGTAGTGGTATTGGCTCTAGTGAGAGGGGTAAAGTATCCCTAGAATGGTCTATCTGTTGCTATGGAACAAAATAGTCCCCCATCAGAATCCTCTCTTTTGAGTCAAAAAGGATCAACAAATGATTTTTCTACAAATAATGTATCATCATGTACAATGTACTCTTATCAGTGATGGAAATATACGGTCATTACATACTAGATAATACCATATGTATTTATTTAGCATGTGCATTGATTTGATTTTTACTAAAACATATCGTATATATCTATGTGAATATTCAAAAGTCACCTCCACAAGGTTCTCATTGAGAGATACACAGGATCATTTTTTTGATTCTTTGTAGCTAAAGTGGAAGGGTGGGTTTATGTACATTGATATTATTCATTAAGACCAATATGAGACTAGTTCCATTCGCCATCCAAGCATACCATTGATGGAAAAATGTAAGACTGGTATTTTTGTAGTATTTGGTTTCTATTTGGGTATAGACAGTTTTTTTAATTCCAAATCTTCAAATGCAACTATACATTGGAAATGAAGATGATGCATATGGATTTAATTAATGGTGGCATGGCTATCTTGGAGATCCTCTTCATACTTCATGGAAAGATAAACAAGTTCCTACATTAGGTAGCCTCCTAAACTTTAAGGATGTCATGTATATGCAATTCTTGTTTGTTGTAAATTATTGTAAACTATGGAGGGATTTATTTCATCTTAAGAGAAATTCAAATTAGGCCAGTGACCTAAAATTAGGCCAGGTATTTAATAGTATGTTATTTTTTTAAAACTAAAACTATAGTTTAGATATTTAACTAGGCTTACTAATAAAATTCAACTAACTAGGCTTATTTTTACTTAGGGCCTTTTTAGTTAACTAATAAAATTCAATTTTAACTTTTAAATTATGTCTCTAGATAATGAATGTACATATCATTTGGTAGAATTATTATTGCATGACAACATTACTATCATTTGATATCATTGTTATCATGGTGACAACTTTAGTGTCATTTGGCAATATGTTATTGTGGCGAACTAGATTTATATGTATGAAATTTATTTTAAAAAGTAGGCGAGCTGACCTGGAAAACTAACTTACACCCAATTAATTTAGGCAAATCCATGTTGTTTACCACTCCCTAAAATAACCAAATGCCAATTTCTAAAATTGAAATATTTGTGAATTAACGAAGAATAACCTCTAAAATTTACCCTGAGTACATATGATTAGGTTGTACATAATTAGTATATATCTACATTTTATGTTGCAAAGATATATTCAGTTGTTTACACAAATAATAACACATCATTTCGTAATAGTTTTTCGAGCCAATTTTTGCATTAATAATTGTATTTTTTATTTAAAAAAAATATTTAACACTTTTTAAAAATATCTTCCTTTATTTCTGGTAAGCATCAAAATCTTCTGGAAACTCCTATGAAAGCTTTAACTTTATTTAAATTATTTTGTGTTTATATATTTAAAAAAATAGTGGGCTTGTAAGCCCTAGTATTTTATTTCATTTATATTAGGCACTCCGCATATCAAGTCATTCAAAAACATTAGTTTCTTTGTGTGGGGTTTTACAATTTCAAGAGCTTGGTGATATTCATACTAACCCATTTGAATGACATATAGATGGAAATTTTGACAGTTCTTAATGCAAATGTTGAAGCAATTATAAGGAAAATAATTTGTTTAAATTACTAGGCATTTTCACACAATTGTGGTAATGGTGTTAAGGACTCTCTCCTTTATTTTCATCCAAAATTTTCATGCTGTAATTTTTTACGTCAAAGAAAAAATTGAAGGCTTAAAAATATCAATTTTAGGGTTTTTATTAATATGTTAAAATCAAAAAAATAAATATATTCTCCATCGAACCTAGAAAACATTTCAAGTTATTTCTATGCATATCATATCTATGCTAAATTATAAAAGATTTGAAAACCATCTCTTACAATTTTCTCTATAGTTACATTTTACTATCATTTTTAATAACATATTTTCATATTGGGAGTGACTAGTTTTACTTGGCTTTCTCTTAAATTTTATTTTTATACTTAAAAAAGTATCTCCCATCAAAAAACAATTATTATATGCGAGAAAAAATCTTTGAAAAATTTATGTGCTCTTGTAATTTAAAAAAATCAATAGCTCAGAGATAAATTCTAGTAAGCTCAATGGCAATCCCTACACAAATATTGACACAAAGCCCCAAAAGACCTCTCTTTCAGATTGTCATTTTTTTTTTCTGGGTTAAAACATTTAGGTTTTATTTTATTATAGCATGGATAGCTAACTTGGGCCTTCTTTATCAAAAACTTGAAATGGGGGTTTTGTGTCAAAAATTGTGGTATATCTTGAGGGCATAGAGTTGGTGCTCGTATTTGGTGTCACTTCATGATTTAATTCAACAAATGTGTAACACTACACATGTTACTTAAGGTAATATAATATAATGTTAAACATTGACAAATGCCATTGTCATTTGATTTGAATTCCTTAGAAACTTGATAATGTAATTGATTACTATGGCCTTTAACATATTAAAAGATGACTTTTGTACTTTATACATGATATATTTAGTTAATAAATCATAACAATTATTTTGATTTGACTTAATAGGCATATGCTCTGAATCTTCAAGATTTAGTGATGATATGATGTCTTATGTTACTATTTGTTGGAAATGAGTATGTTAAAGTGTTGAAATGTTTCCTTTAAAAACATGCAATAGGGTAATAAATATTCTATTGAATATATATATTTTTTCAAATTTATATTAATATATTAAACATGATTGTTGATTTTTAGGGTAGTGGGACATCCATATTCACCATTATAAAGACATTTTGTGATGCTCAAGTGTTATTTGAGGTATAGTGAAAAAAATGTGACAAGAAACTAATCTCTTAGTTGACCCATTGTTCTAAGAGAATAATGATAGTTGTCATATTCAATTAATTTTCCATGTAATTTGGACATTATCCACAAAGCTAACACTAATCTTTATCCAATATTCTATGCCTAGAGGTTAGTTCTTTAGTATTTCCCAGCTTTTGCAGGCATTAGAAAAGGGTAAAAATGGTGTCGTATTGCATACAAATGAGATGAATCTTATTTTTTACGCTCAAGGTCCATCTCTTTCTCTTACAATGTTATATTTTCATTTTTACTTAGGTAATCTTGTGTCAAGATTTGGATTTCTTATTTGTGTTAAATTAAAGCATTGAATTGGAAGTCTAGGTGGCATTTTGGTATAAAGTTACACATTGCACGAATATGATGCCTATAATTATTTCTTGGTTAATCTCAAGCCTATCTTGATAGAAATTTTGATTCAAAAAATATCATGAAATTGTGTATAGTAATTGTAACTCATTTGGAAATGATGGGCATGGGTGACCAAGTTTGTGTTGATCTATGTAGTCTCTTAAGACCTAGTGAAGGAGTTGTAATATGATGTCTATGTTTGAATTTTCCATTCACATTTAAATATTTTAAACATGATTTCTTGGATTATCATATACATGTTGCTTATTTTGTTAGGGGTCTTTTTCTTGTCCACATAGAATGTTTGGAATACTGCTATATTAATAGCAGGTTCTTCTATGTGGATGTTGTGAGCTTTGTCCTATTTTCATCCCCTGTTGAAGACTTAAAAAATTAGGTTTTTATATATAAAAATTAGACTTAATAATAAGTGATTGCATAATCTCATATCAACTATAAATGGATCAAATTTATTTACCTCTTCCATCTCCCAATTTAGTTCTCTTTACAAATTTAGTTTCATGTTTTTGTTAAATATGAGTTCATTAACATTACACTATTATTGTATGTCGCATTTCCATGTTTACTTCATATGACATGATAACTAATCCTACTTGAAAATATTTTGATATTGTGACTATAAATTTGAATTACTTTCAGCTCATTTATTTGTGTATATGAACTACTACCACTGAGATACATATTCCTCTATGGCCTAAAGTTTTAATTGTTCTTAACCCATGATTCCTATAAGGACTTGGCACTCTATGCCCTTGTTATATATAGCATATTAATATAGTCTATTTATTATAAGTAGTACATATATATATATATATATATATATATATATATATATATATATATATATATATATATATATATATATATATATATATATCTTATAATATGATATAATATTATATTGAAAAAATAATTGACAGAGGCATCATGTGATTAAAATTTAGGTGATTAAGTATTACTAAGATTATATTATTAAGGGGAAAGGGGATAATAATATGACACGAAGTAGTTGATAGTTGGATGAAAGATGGAAAACTTGAAGGAGGTTGATAACATGCAATATAGGTGTGAACAGGGGGTAGTCGTTGATGGTTGAGCATCTTTTTATGAATAGGTGTTGTTTAAATCTTCTTCTTTAGCCACATCTCCATGGCTCTATGATATGTTCATTGTATTGTTATCCCATTGCATTTTGTATTGTTTTTCTTCCTTAAATTTTACACTTTATAGATAATTTAATTCAATCATCTTAAACTTGCATTTTATTTGACCTTTAATTGAAGTTTCTCAATGTTTCAAATAATTAAATTTTTGAGATTTATGGCTTCCACTATCCACAATTATTTACAGCTAGTTGTTTAGACAAAGTGATGAATATATATTTGTATCAATCACTAAAATAAATGTTCCTCTCAAAAATTTACTTCAATAATTTTATTTTTTTTAAATTTTAACACAAAGAGGTTGAAGGGAAGTTTGTCGAGGAGGTGAGACAACTAATAGTAAGGTTTTTAGGTGTGATTTATGAAGCTCTAAGATAAGGACCTGAGTATATAAATAAAATATTTGTGAAGCATAACCAAGTGATCGGTATTATAGACACCAAAATTTGGCCACTAATGACCTCCAACCAAGCTTTTGACCAATTTCCACCAAAGTGCACAATTAGGCCAAGAAACACTAAAGCACATTAAATGAGTTGAAATTGACATATTAAAGTGCCAATTTTGGCTAGGGTATCACTAAATGGGGCAATGCAATTTATGGATTAGCTAACTTTGATCAGATCATTTCAAGTCAAAATGCTAATTTTTCACCTGGGTGCTCTGAATTTCTCTTTTCTATCAAATTTTTTGTATGAGATACATGTATTTGATATTTAGTGTTGGCAACATCTTAAATGGGATAACGGATCCAGCACATCTGACATTGACTTCCAATTCTAATCTAGTCAAATTTTAGACCAATAACAAGGCATTTTGATCAATTTGAGTAATTTATGCAAAAAGTGCTTAATCATGCTTAAGAGCTAATTAATCCAAATCAATACCTAATTAATAATTCCATGGAAACTTATTGAAAACTTGTTTTTAGAAATGAATATCGAATAAATGTATCATCAAGTGACCTCATTTCTTGAGAAGACATTCCTATGCCATAAATGCCACAAATATTAGGATTATGGGTCTCCCATGCCTCTTTATTACCTCCCATGCCTCATTAATGTCCCTTCTTCCAAAGTCATGATAAGGATAATTATGGATTTTAATTACACAATTCAATTAATCCATGACCACACATCTCAATCTTGAGATGGATGGTCATGATTGATTCTGGTCATTCTTAAAAATCTATAAATAGAAAGGCCATGAACATCATTTTTAAGCTTAATTTGTGCAAATTCATAATTCAAGATTGATTCCAAAATCTTCATGTAAACTAGTGTTACCATGCCAAATTGATTCCAATCCAAGCCAAGCCAAAGCCAAAGGTGCCAAAGAGAAATGGAGGTAGCCAAGCTTCCATTGCCAAGGACTTCATGAGCACAAAACTGAGAAAACCACTACTACAAATATATTTGGAGCATCCAAGGAAGGTGAAGAAATTTTTGTTTTTCCTTACTTTTTAGTTGTGTTTGTCAGTTGTTTTTGTTACTAAGCTCACCCTAGTAACTAGGCATGAAAATGTTAGTTTAGTGTGTTTTTGATTTGGTTTCATTCATTAACACGATACTAATCTCCTCATCTTAATCAAATTATTAGTTCACATAATGGCACTCCCAGTGGGGCGATCTTTATGAGAGTGCAATTCACAAACTTTTTTTGTGTTTTATAGTTTTGATTCTCTTTATTTTGTTATTTTTTTGATTTGAGTAAAAATGGTCAATAAAGAAGTCATAAATTTTTATTTAATTAATATTTTTATCTAAATTTTTGTATAAATATGTTATTTATATACTCTAAAAATTTTACAAAAAAATTCTCTATATTTTAGAAGTTATAGCTATTTTAGTAACTGTCACTTTCTATTTTTTTATTTTTTATTTGGTAAAAACGGTTAAAAAAGAGTTCATAACTTTTTTTATTGACTTTTTAGATTTAAATTTTTTTATGGACATGACTTATTATTTAAAATTTATATTAAAAATACTAACTGTAGTTTTTTATATTTTATGTGCAAGATTTAATGTGTTATGTGTTATATTTTATTTTTAGCCTTCTAATTTATTATTTGAAGGTGTTCATATATTTAATATTACTATTTTTAAATATTTTATTTATATTTATGCTAACATTGTATAACCTAACATATTTACTTTTGGGGTGATGCCTTAAGGGTAGACAGGTAACCGACATACTTCAAATTTTTTAAAACATGTTTTAGACCATCTTTGGCATGATTTTAAAATGAATTAGGGACATTATTTTGGTGTTTGTAGTAACATTTAAGGTGCTTAAATAAGTGTTTTTAGCATTAGTTTTAAAATTTACAACTAATACCAAGGGATCAAATGAACACCACCTCATTTTTCGAATTTGAGCTTAAAAATGAACTTACATTTCCAAGCTTTTTGTATTCACTGAGTTGTTTAAATTAGATTTTTGTTTGGAAAAAAGAGGGGTGTTGCATGTATGCTCTTCCATTTGTCCCCTTTAGGGAACCTTTGGAATCAAAAACGCCATTCTTATTGTAAATAGCCTAGTCTAAGGTTTAGAAATAAAGTCATCTAAAGCACTCCCCAAAAATTCGTCAAAGTTTGGGTGACCTTGAAAATGACCTTAAAGTCTTTCTATTTTATAATTTCTTTATTTTTATGCAAACTTGGCTTACGAGGAGGACTTCATCACCTTTCATGAGTTCTTTAGGGAATATTTGACCTGGGGTTTTACCTCTTGACATTGACTTTATTTATCTCCATATTGGAGTTTGTTAGCATATTATTGTGTATTTACCTTAGGTTATTTACTAAGGTAATTTATTTTGGTTAGTTGCCTTAACCACTTTGGTTAAGAGGTTAGTTGTTTATTCGACCTTTGTTATTTCATGCAAGCTGACATAGGTTAGTTTTGTCATACCCGTCTCATGTTTCACGAGTATTTCATTTGTTTGCCTATTTAATAGGCCTTCATGCTTGGTTGAACGTTGAACAAGTGCTCTGCTATTCTCAATCTCATTTTCTCTGTGTTTTGTTTAATCTAATATGGTATTAAAGCCTATGGTTTGTAGAACCTGAGTGAAGGTTTGTGGAAGCCAGAGAGAGGTTGGTGTCTTGCCAGAGAGGAGCTTCAGGGCCCAGTGGAGAGCCGAGGAGAGAGAAAGCATCACAAAATTCATAAAACTCAACCAGAAGGTCTGAAAATTGCCAGGAAGCATCAGAAGGCTAAATAAGACCAAAAGGAAGCAAAAAACAAGCTGTTTTAGAGGCTCAGAAGCCTCTATTGAATTTATCTGTGTGTGCTCGACGCCGTACGGATTTGGCAAAATTAGAAAAATTCATTTCTTCATCTTTTTCAGCGAAACAAAAGTCTAAATTACAAGTTAAATCAAAACTAAGACACTGGTGAAAACGGTTTGTAATTTGGTTGAGAAACGGGCTCAGAATCTTCGCCTGAAGTTTTAGAGGTAGGCCAATTCTCTGATTGGCTGAATTTTTTTATAAAATTTTTAGCCTAAAGTTTTAATATTTCAATTATTTTTATTTTTTTAATTGAAATAAATCAAAACTTTAGCCAATAAGGGTTATTGGGGACCTACCGCTGACTAATAATCACGGAAGCGTCCAGAAAGCTAAAAATTTTACCATTTTCTGGGTTTTTTATCTGGATGTCAACGGAGAAAGAATTTTTTAAATCGTAATCGTAGTTTTCCCGATTTAATTGTTTCAGTGGTAGATTTTTTGTGATCTTGCAAACGGTATTGAGTTTGTTGCTGAAAATGGATAAGGTTGTTCAGTGTCAATATAGAATCAGTGTGTAGAAGGAATTTATAAAAAAAAAAAAGGGTCATTATAGTTTTTCCGATTTTATCATTTTCGTGAAAAACTAGGTAAAATGGCTAGTATTCAACACCTGTTACTACCAGATTCTCAAAAATTGACTGGCAAGAACTTTAGTTTGTGGAGTCACAAGGTTTTGATAATATGTGAATATCTGAATATTGATCAAATAGTGCTCGGTAAAGAGCAAAGGCCTGCCACTGCTACCAATGACTATGATAAACGTCATCGTGAAGCTCTCATGTTGTTAAAATTGTCAGTAGCAGATAATCTAATCTCAGAGGTCAGAAATGCAACTATAGCATCAGATTTATGGAAAACTTTATCTTCAAAATATCAAGCTTCTGAAGCCGGTAGAGTGTTGTATTTGAAGAATTTGTTGTTTTCCACTAAGATGCAGGAAGGTGGCTCCATTTCTGAGTTTTTATTGCAGATCAAGGACATCAGTGACCAGTTGAAAGCAGTGCAAAAACTTGTTGATGAGCAAGATTTGATTGCTCTTGTTATGCAAAATCTTCCACCATCATTTGAGTCATTTGTGGAGTCCTTGCACATGATTGCTGAGATGCAGACTTTGGATTTTGAAACATTGTCTACATTGCTATTGCAAAAGGAGAGACGACAAGAGCAGGCAGTGTTGTCTACATCCACTTCCACAGAGAATGCATTCTTTATCAAGGAAAAGGGTAAGCAGTCTGGTAAAAATAGCTATCCATCAGAATCTTCACAAGTAAGTGGTAATAAGAGATCTAAATGGAAATGTTTTTACTGTAAGAAACCTGGTCACCTTAAGAAAGATTGTAGGAAAAGACAACAGGATATGGCTAACCCCAGAAAGAAAGCTCATCATGCGAATGTAGCTGAAGGTGAAGGCGAGGAATCACCAGATTTTGCTTTCATGGCTTTTAGTGGTAATTATGTGGTGGATCAAGCTTGGTACTTTGATTCAGGGGCATCTCGCCATTATACATGCCATAAGGACTGGTATGTGGATTTTGTTGAAGATAACAGTAGTAATGAATCTGTATCTTTAGGAGATGGTACAACATATTTTGTGAAAGGATTTGGTAATGTTCATATAAGTTTTAATGGTATAGTAAATTATGCATTCAAGAATGTTAGGTATGTACCGGATATGAACAAAAATCTTCTTTTAATCAGTGAGATCACCTCAAAATTTGATTTTGTTGTAAAATTTCAAGAACAACAATGTTTAGTCACCACTAAAGATAACAAGATTATTTCTGTTGGGATCGGTGAGAAAGGCTTGTATAAGCTTGCAGATCCAATCAAAGCAAAGGAAAGTGCACTTGCAGCGGTTGATAGCACAAGTTCACTATGGCATGAAAGGTATGGGCATTTGAATTTTCAGTATTTAACTACATTGAGTAAGACTAAGATGGTTAAGGGGATTCCTTCTATTCGGCATAGTCATCATGTATGTACTAGATGTCAGTTGGGGAAGCAAGTTAGACATTCATTTGATGTTGGTAAAGCTTCGAGAGCAAACGGAGTATTGGATTTGGTACATGCGGATTTGCATGGTCCAATGCAGACACCTACCCCTTCTGGTGCCCATTATTTCCTGTTACTGGTTGATGATTTCTCTAGGAAAAGTGGGTATACTTTCTAATAAAGAAATATGATTGTTTTTCTAACTTTCTTACTTGGAAAGCTATGGTTGAAAAACAAGCAGGACGGCCAGTGAAATCTCTTAAAACGGATAATGGGGGTGAGTTCATCTCAAAACAGTTCAAGGAGTTTTGTGCCACTGAAGGCATACATAGACAATACACTACACCTTACACTCCATAGCAAAATGGAGTTGTGGAAAGGCGTAATAGGACGGTGATGGACATGGCTCGCTGTATGGTCTAAAGTAGAAATGTCCCATATAGGTATTGGGCAGAGGCAGTGAATACAGTAGTATACATCCTCAACAGAAGTCCTACAAAAGCTTTGGAGAATTTGACTCCAGAGGAGGCTTGGTCAGGTCGAACTCCAGATGTAAGTGATTTCAAAATATTTGGTTGTGTAGCTTTTGCAATTATTCCTAGTCAAAAGAGAAAAAATTTGGATGCAAAAAGCAAAACATACATGTTTGTTGGATACAGTGATTAGTCAAAGGCCTACAGATTACTTGATGTTTCTACTAACAAAGTTGTGGTAAATAGAGATGTCATAGTAAATGAACAAATGCCATACTTCACAGCAACTGGTCAAGTTTCAGATATTGAGTCATTGTTATCTAATGATTCCATTATTAGTTATAATGTGAAAAATGAGCAGGATTCTTGTTCATCAGTGGAATCACATTCCAGGGAGGGAATTGATACAGGTCATTGTGAGGTTCCAGCATCACAACCAAAGAATCCAAAGTGGTATACTACCACAATTGAAGCACTAAAAGAAGGAGACTTGCCACAAGGTGTGGAAGGTAGAAGACTGAGATCAGGAAAGCAATTTGGTAATAGAGGTGATCATGTTAATCTTGCTCTAACAACTGATGTTTCACAAGTATTTGAGCCTAATTCTTTTTCAGAGGCCAAAGGGAAGTCTGAGTGGGAATCAACTATGTAATTGGAATATGATTCCTTGATGAAAAATAATACTTGAAAGTTGATGGAACTACCACCAGGGAAGAAATCCATTGGTTGTAAGTGGATTTATAAGGTAAAATACAAAGCAGATGGTTCCTTGGACAAACACAAAGCCAGACTTGTTGCAAAAGGTTATGCACAAGAGGAAGGGGTTGATTATGAGGAGACTTTTGCTCCAACCACCAAGATTGTAACTTTTCATTTGATTATTGCTATTGCTGCTCAGTTTGGATGGCAGGTGCACCAAATGGATGTAAAGAGTGCTTTCTTGAATGGAGATCTAGAGGAGGAAGTCTACATGGTTTAGCCACAGGGTTTCCAGGTTCCTGGTAAGGAACATCTTGTTTGCAAGTTGATCAAGTCCTTGTATGGACTTAAGCAGGCTCCTCGAGCTTGGTATACAAAAATAGACTCATATCTTAGGGAGTCAGGTTTCAAAAGGTGTAACTCGGAACCAACTCTCTATGTAAAGGTGTCTGGTGATGATATCTTGATTCTCATTATATATGTTGATGATATAGCCATCACTGGGAGTAGTACTAGTCTCATTCAGCAAATGAAAGCTGATGTTTGTTGTACTTTTGACATGACAGACTTAGGACTATTGAAATACTGTTTAGGTGTTGAGTTTTGGCAAAGTGGTAATACTATATTTGTGTCACAGAATAAGTATGCCAGTTCATTGCTAGAAAGGTTCAGAATGATGGATTGTAATCCAACTCACACACCTATGGAAATAGGAGCTAAAATTTCAACAAACACTGATTCACCTCTGGTCAATGAAACAGTGTATCGGCAGCTAGTGGGTAGTCTCATTTACCTCACTACCACTAGACCGGATATTTGTTTTGCAGTGAGTTTTCTATCTCGCTTCATGTCTAAACCACGGGAAGTCCATTGGTTAGCTGCAAAATGAGTATTAAGATATGTCAAAGGTACTCTTGACTTTGGCATACTGTATAAGAAGTCTGTAGATTTTGAACTTTCAGGATATTCTGATTATGATTGGGCAAGTTCAGTTGATTCAAGAAAATCTACAACAGGGTATGTTTTCACTTTTGGTTCAGGAGTTTTCTCATGGCAGAGCAAACTACAAACTAAAGTAGCATTATCTTCAACAGAAGCAGAGTATAAAGCTGTGGTTAGTGCAGGTTGTGAAACCATGTGGATAAAGAAAAATTTGGAGGATCTTCAATTTGAGTCATCAAAGCCTACTCCAATTTTTTGTGACAACCAAAGTGTTTTGAAGATGGTGAAGAATCTAGTATTTCATGCTAGGACCAAACACATTGAGGTTCACCATCATTACATCCGACAGTTGGTTACAAATGAAGACATCAGTCTCTTCTACTGCCCCACTGCAGAGCAGCCAGCTGATATAATGACCAAACCACTTGGTACAGACAAGTTCATAAAATTTAGAGATAAACTTGGTCTTGTTTCTGGTTTAGTCATTAAGGGAGGGTGTTAGCATAGTATTGTATTTACCTTAGGTTATTTACTAAGGTAATTTATTTTGGTTAGTTGCCTTAACCACTTTGGCTAAGAGTTTAGTTGTTTATTCGGCCTTTGTTATTTCATGCAAGCTGACATAGGTTAGTTTTATCATACCCGTCTCATGCTTCATGGGTATTTCATTTGTTTGCCTATTTAATAGGCCTTCATGCTTGGTTGAACGTTGAACAAGTGCTCTGCTATTCTCAATCTCATTTTCTCTGTGTGTTTTGTTTAATCTAATAGAGTTGCACACTGGACGTAGTAGCACTTTGAACATTGCACTACACTGAGCGAACAATAGGATGTAGTAGTTGAAAAAAGGACTAGACCTTTTTGCAAAAAGCCAAGTGATACGAACCCAAAATTCATGTTTTTTTTCATTGTTTGATGTGAAAGTCATTATGTAATTGATTCCCCTAGAACGTTTGAAAACTTGTAGATCTTAGACAAAACCCCACTTGCCGTGGAAGTATTGTTGGTGCAAGGTGCACCTCAAGGTCCATGTCACTGTAATATCATTTGAGAGAAGGGGGATGTAAAAACCCTACTATATAATGTGTATTTACTTTTGGATGAACATTTAAAAATCTTCTCAATTGACGTATATTGATGAATTCCAATAATATCAAGCAACCTTGTCAATTTAGAGTCGAAAAGTGATTAATTAGTTGAGTTTTGTCCTAGATTAAAGTCTTGTTTGAAATCAGAACTTGGTGTAAACAAATGTTACAAACCAAAACACATGGTTCTCATTTTCCTTTAAATAAACAGGCATTATGCTACCCACTTGAAGTCATCAAATTTGCCTTGTTCAAAGTCCATCAAAACTTGGGAGTCATATCATCCACTTTGGCATAGTTACATTGCCCAATTGAGCCTAGACCTTTGACAAAGTTTATTTAAGTCCCTCATTTATAATCTAAATTTAAAATTACACCTTCATGAGTTCATAGGGTTGATGTGTTATCATTTTCACTAAACTTGAGGGAACTTAGGTTCAATTTCCAATTTGGGTTGAAGGCCATTTTAGACTCAAGATCATTATCACCACTTGATATACTTAAGCCATTTTGTGCTAAACAGTTGCACTTTGAGTCTATGCACCACAACATTTTGAGTCAAGAAAAGTAGTGTTATGCTGTTAAAATTATGGGAAACTATCTTTGCCTTAGAGAGTTTTTAAAATAAACATTTAGCCACACCTTTTGGGTAGTGTAGCATCGTTATATTGCCCAAAATATTTCAAATATTGTTTAATAGACCCTCTTGCATAGAGTTAAAATTTGTTCTTACATTTTAGACCAATTCGAGTGTACTTTTATGATCCTTTGTCTAAGCACAATTATACCATGTACTTTTGTCTAGCTTATTTGTCAAAGGAACCAAGTTTTATACCATTATTTTTGAGAAAATAAACTATCTCTAAAGTTCCTTTTGTTTCATACCTTATACCTAGTTGATCGAGTTCATGTCCAAGAATCAAATGTCTAGTGTTTGTTAGGAGTGTTTTAAATCTATTAGATTAAAACTTTCATTTATTTTAAAATCTAGCTTTTGACATCATTTGACCAAGAGTCCTAACACATGCCTTGTTTGAGCCTAGTTTTTGACGTCGTATTTGGCCGAAAGACCTACCAGCTTTTAATTTCCTAGATTAGACTAGTTTGAAACACTTTGACTTTAGAGTTTGGAATTTCAATTTTTAGCCTATTTTCTTGCTCATCTTCATGTGAATAGTGAGACATTGGACATTTAATGCTAGCTTGTTTCTTCACTAAATCTTTGCATATACCTTTTGACCCTTTTGATGAATATAGACCAAGTTTGAACATCATCTATTTTAGACATTGTCCTTTTAGAGTTTGTGAAATTATTTGACCCTTTTTATAGCAAAGGCATTGAATATGGATGCCAATATGTATTCCTACACTTGTAGTGGACTCATATATAATTTTGAGATTAGTAATGTGGTTGTACAATAATAAATAGTGCAAGACCCCTACACAAATAATATTCTTTATGAGATGGATTCTTATCCCTCTTATAATACTCAATTAGGGGAACAAAGCCAAGATTCCTTGGATAACTATTTGGTTAACATATCACCTTATTCAAAACAAGACCAAAAACAAACCTCATAATACCTAGATACAATACCCATAGTGGATGAGCCAGTTCTTCAACAGTCATATTCTACTAATACAACTTTTACATATGATCCAATTTTGTTTGAGTGATATTTGTTAGAGAAAAAAGATGAGCTTTTGGTTAGAGCCATAGAGGTAGGGGCCAAGTTTCCAGCAAACTTCCCCCATAAAAATTTACCAAGCCTAGTAAGAGTTCCCCACAACATAATTTATGATCAACAGACTTCTTCTAACAATCCTTTGGCTTTAGTCCAAATAACATATCGGGACCTTAATCTACCTAATAGAGGAAAAAACATCATGGAATACCACTTTAATCAAATGCAGACAGTATATCAAACCTACCTAAATCTAGCATGCAATTTCAATCAGATGAACATGGTGAGCAAACCTCTTATTAATTTAGTTCTTTCAACAGGAGTTTTGATAGAGTTAACTGGTCAGGAAAATTAGAATTCAGACCCATTCGTGCAAAACACTTTGATAGAAAACTTGTTGCATATGCCCATTATAGAAGAAGTGTATTTTGCTTCTACACATAATAATGAGCAAAATATAGTGGATAATATGCAAACAACATCCAATCCCATTCAAAGTGGTACTAACACACAAATAACTAGACAACAACATGTGCATGTAGTTAATACCATGAGTGGATCATCATGCCAGGGAGTAGAAATTTCTACATCCCAACCTCAATCGGTTGCTTTCTCAAGTGTAAAACCTATGAGATTAGGTAGTCAAACAACAACTAATGTCATGCCTCAATGGCAGAATGTGATGAATCCTACTCCTCCTCAACAAGTAATGAGTAGTATTCCACAACAACATGTATAATATAGTGTACAAACACAATAGAGGATAAATACATTATCACCTCAATTAGGGGAAACTAATGTTCCACCTCACCAGGTAAGGATAAACATACCTCTTTAGTTGTAGACTAATATGCCAATCCAAAACCAAGTAATGACTAGTCAACAACATGCAAATATTGGTCAGTGATAGATGTTGAATCTGTAACCTGCTTTCACATCCCCATAGGGATTCATGCAATAAAGAGGCTCCCATGTTTCTCAACTACCTACTAGACAATTGTTGGTTCAAAATGTGCCATAAATTCAGAGATAGGGTTTTCATATACAAATTCCCACTCAACAAGGTTCAATTAGTCGGTAGCATGTCCCTTTTTAACCATAACAAGTACAATATAGTTATATCCTTTCATCCCAACTACAAAATCCTCCTGGTCAAACTTTCATCACCAACCCAAACTAGAATATCATGCAGTCAAACATATAATTCCAAGTGCACTCTAATCCATGTAAGCATATTCCTAGTCCATTTCCCAACCAAACCAATATACCCCAACAAGTATATCCATCATACCCTAGTCAAAATGTCCCACTTATGACCTCCTAACCATATATCCAAACTAATATTCTCCCTCAAACCAATGTTCCTTCTAGTTTTCTATCCCAAGAATTGCAACAGATGAATGATACAATTGTTACCATTCAGGCTGGGAAATATACTAAAAAGTTTTAAGTTAGATGACATGTGTTCTTATCCATTCACCATGGAGTACTTACAAATATCATTTCTTCTAGGATATGAAGCATCAAAATTCAACAAATACAAAGGGAAAGGTGACCCTAAGGCTCATTTAACTAATTTTTTTATCGCATGTCAACCAGTGGCATATAGCGACATATATCTTTTGTTGTTGTTTCCCAGGAGCTTGGTTGGACAAGCCTTGGAGTGGTTTTTTAAATTTCTCTAAAAATTTAGTAATGGATTTTGATGATCTTTTTGATAAGTTTGTACATCACTTTTCCTATAATCTCAAACATGAGATTTCATTAGTGGATTTAACACAAACAAAGCAAAAAGCTAGTGAGAGTTTTGCATGTTATCTACAGTGATGGAGAGCCCTTTCAAGTCATTTCACCCATAGTTTATTAGATAAAAAATTAGCCGTTGTGTTTACTAAAAATTTTCATAGTGAGATAGCTTATCATCTAGAACTACAATGTGCACATAATTTCAAGGAGATCATTGATAAAGGTTTATTGATCAAACGAGCACTCATCAATAAAAGAGTCATCAAGCTTAATTCAACTAATCAAGATCAAGGTACCAATTAGGGAAATGGCCAAAATCAACATCCCATTCAAGCACAAGCACTACAACTGGCACAAGATAATAACCAAGAAAGATCAAAGTAATTCAACTGCAATAAGAATGTTGTGAGAAATAGAGTAACCAAATCACGTCATGTCCAAATGGTGAAAACATCATCCACACCACCTTTTCATCTTACTTGTACTCAACAACCTATCCAATAAATGTCATAAGCACAACAACCAAGACTTGTTCAACAAATATAGTAGCCTTTACCATTGCAAACCCCTCCTCCAAGGAGAACTATGCCTACACATCATGCCTTTAGTGACCTAGGAGAGCCTATTAAATCTGTATTTCATAAAATTACCACTGCTAATCTGATTAGTTGGTCTATACCAAAGCATTATCTACAAGGCATTCCATACCATGATTGGTACCATGAAAATGAATTTTTTGAATGTCATCGAGTTAATGGGCATAATATACGAAGATGTGTTCAAATCAAGCATTTGATTGAGAATATGTTGGAGAATGGGAAGATAACATTATATAATGGTGCTTCCACTTCCAATCAAACTCTTAAGATTTATCAAAACCCCTTTCCCTGACATAATAATCAGCAACAACATCAATCAGTGC
This sequence comes from Torreya grandis, assembly GCA_037957365.1. NCBI lineage: Eukaryota > Viridiplantae > Streptophyta > Pinopsida > Cupressales > Taxaceae > Torreya > Torreya grandis. The sequence goes on from JARHVA010000462.1 coordinate 2,860,546, forward strand.
AATAACAAAATTAATAGTATCAAAATCAAAGGCCAAACCAACAGAACCAGTAGAATCAACAAAATCAATAGTAGAACCCACAATGATAGAATAATGGACAAAACCAAGGTCATAACGGTAACAACCAACAAACTTACCATGTAATTTCACATGACTACAACATGGTTGTAAGTCATATTGTAGGGGGTAGCATTAACACCATCCCCATTAATCCTAGACCAAGCATTAATTAATCTAGACCATTGATAAATAACAACACTCAATCAAATTATTTGGATAATCCTTCTTTTATCTGAGACTTCATACAGGCAATCCAACAAACTTGAACTTCCACTTTTGGACCTTATATTAATAACTCATCCTTACCACGTGACCACATACAAGTGCACCGACAATCGAGACTTATCTTATTTAGCCCCACACCATTCCCAACATTTGTTAGTGATTATGGTCCAATATCTAATCTCAATTGTGCAATCACAAATCAGAGGTCAAAGATTACTATCCCATACCCACAACCATCTACCACTTTACCTATTATCCAACCAACCATTCAACCTTAAAATAAACCATTCAATACTAACCAAGATAGGAAGTTTGATATTATGGAACAATTGTAGAAGACACCATCACAAATTTCTATTTTAGATTTGTTGCAAATGTATTTAATCCAAAAGAACATCTTGAATGATTTTTTAACCCAATCCATTGTTTCTAGTGGCATATCCCCTAAAAAATTTCAAGTTTTAGTTGGACACCTAGCTCCAGCCCAACAAGTCACATTCAACCAAAGTGATATGTCTTCCCTTAGACCACTCCATAATAACCCATTATACATAAAAGTTTATATAAAGTGGCATAAAGTGAAATGTGCCCTTATAGATAACGGATCAGGGCTCAATACAGTGTCTCAAAAGTTCATCAAGCTTTTTGGGTACACAATGGCAGATCTCCAGCCAGAAATGATAACTATCAAATCCTATGATAATCAAGAAAAAGAATCACAAGGCATCATTAACTTACTAGTTATCATTGGACCTTAGACCCATGATACACTTTGCCATGTGCTTGATCTTGAGTTATCATATAATATGCTTCTAGGTAGGCCTTGGTTACATGAGACTCATAAAGTCTCATCAACGTTGTACCAATGTATCAGGTTCTCCCACTCAAGGATGGAAGTAAATATTCTAGCGGATTTATACCCATATGAACATTGCAAACATCTTGAGGCCAAATTTCAAAGCTACAATTATCAGTATGGCATGAATCCAAGTTCTAAGTAGGATAATGAAAAGGCTATACTTATTGATCCTTCACTAGATAATTGCATAGATCATGATACCTTGAATTCCCTTTCCCACATGTCATCTCCTAAATCTTCTAATCATTTCACCATTTCAGATAATGGACTAGGAGAGTATGTGACCCATAATGCATTTTATATTGCCAATCTTTCTTAGAATTTGAAAACCTTTGGGCGACCTAATGTCACCCTATATATGCATTGGTAATGAAAGAACAAAGATAAGGGACCTACCAGATTTGTACTAGCATCTAGCCTAGAACTTGAACCTCTTGAAGGGGATGAATCATGGTTATAAAATGATGACCAATTTGATTTTTATAAAAGTGTAAAGTATCCTATTCCTAATAGGATCATGGAGCATCACAATTATGAAGGAAGAGGTCTTAGACTAAATCAACAAAGCACCATTGAGCCAATTTCTATGACTAAGTATGAAAGATCTTATGGACTTGGATTTAAACCACCTGGGGGTGATCCCACATATCTTATTCAAATTCCATCACCAATGCCTAGTGAGGATGATGTCAACAATGAAGTAGAGTCTGATCACAGCCTCACCTTTGATGACCTAGCTAAGACTGATCTATTTAGTACCAATGCCATTTATACCCTTACCCTAGTCATTCATCATAGCCCATTACTGTTATACTATCCCCAACTAATAGATTGGGATGGGCAAGAATCCACTTTACCAATTGATGAGTTTTAGAATGATGAGGCATTCTGTGACTTTTTAAGCCTTAGAGACAACATTCCATTGAGAGATCACAAATTAGGATTCTAAATCACATTAGATCTTGAAGCCTATTTTGGAGAATGGGTGAACACCCTTAGCCAAAAACAAATAAGTAAAACATTGAGGTCCCAAAGTGAAAACCTCTTTGAGGCACTTTTTAACCAGGAAAAAAGTAAAAATAAAGGCTAGTCTAGTGGTAAAAACCTATTTTAGGCACCATTAGATGGAGATGTTTATTTTTATTCAAATTTAGACTAGAAGACCACCAATGATGAACTTGCCTATGGATCTGAGTTCATTTTCATGCAATAACAAGTATTTGATCGAATTCTTCAAAAAAAATTGACTATTTTTGTCACATGGCTAGATCTCCCATTAAGGGACTCAAATTCATCATGCCTAGGAGAAGTTGAAGAGCAAGTCCTAACAAAGGACCTTGATATAGTCCAATAGTTCAAGTCTTTTCCTACCATCCTAGAAGATGGTTCGACCCTTGTAGTCAAAGATACAACAGAGGTAAACATCAAGACTCCATCAGACCCAAAATAAATAAAATTAGGTGTGTCTCTAACTGAGGAGGAACATGAAGTATTTATAGCTCTATTGAGAGAATTTGTAGATATCTTTGTATGAGCTTATTATGACATGCCAGGTTTGGACCCTACCTTGGTTTTGCACAACCTTGTAGTCAATCTTGATGCCAAACTAGTGAAAAAAAAGTTACGTAAGATGCATCCTCACATTACTATCTTGGTAAAGAAAGAGTTGGAAAAAATCTTAGAAGCAAGATGTATCTAATCCATTGACTACTCAGAATATATATCTAATGTTTTACCTATTAGCAAAAAGCTTGAAAGAATCAAAATCTATATTAATTTTTGAGACATAAACGAAGCTTATCCTAAGGATGAATTTCCATTTCTTAATATTGACATGATCATCAAATCCATATTAGGATATGAAATGTTATCACTCATGGATGGCTTTTCAAGATACAACTAGATCAGAATAGCACCAGAAGACCAACATAAAATAGCATTCACCACTCCATGGGGAAATTTTGTTATCATGTAATGTCATTTGTTCTTAAGAATTTTGAAGCTACATATCAAAGGGCCATGACTATCATATTATATGATATGATGCATGATATTGTTGAAGACTATGTCGATGACATATTAGGAAAATCCAAAACTAGGGCTGACCATCCAACAATGTTATATAAGATATTTGAAAGATTGAGAGAGTACAAAGTCAAACTCAACCCAAATAAATATTTGTTTGGTGTAACCTCAGGTAAATTTCTTGGCTTCATCATGTCTCGTAGAGATATTGAAGTTGATTTGGTTAAAGTCCATGCTATAATTGAGGTGCCACCACCAACCAATTTGAAGCAACTCCGTAGTTTTTAGGGTAAGATCCAATTAATCAAATGCTTCATTTCTCAGTTAGCATACAAGTGTCATCCATTTACACATATTATAAAGAAGGGAGTTGTATTTCATTGGGATGATCACTGCCAAATAACTTTTCAACAACTCAAGGACTATTTAGCTAATCTACCTATTTTATTACCTCCTATGTTAGGAAAACCATTTTTGTTATACCTATCTGCTACTAAAAATAATTTGGGGGCACTCTTGGCTCAACATGATGAAAATGGAAAAAATCATGCAGTATACTACTTAAGCCATACCTTGGTCACATAGAAATATAACTATGCACCTTTTGAAAAAGCTTGTCTAGCCATGGTCTTCGCAGCTCAAAAACTATGCCATTACATGTTGAATAATAAGACCATGGTCATTTCAAAATTATATCTACTTAAGTATCTACTATCTAGAATAGATTTACAAGGTAGAACGGATAAATAGATCATGCTTCTTAGTGAGTTTGACATAGAGTATGCCAATCAAAAGGCAATTAAGGGACAAGTTCTTATAGATCAACTTGTTGAAGCACCTCTCACAGACATAAATCCACTCACATTTTATTTCCCTGAGGAATCCATAATGACCATCATTGACACACCTCTTGAGGAGCAACACTAGAAGCTATATTTTAATGGTTCATTTATTGCAAATGGATCAGGGGTAGGTCTCTTTATTTATTACACCACAGTGGGACATAATCCCTAAATCATTCATAATCAATTTTCTTTATACAAACAACATGGCCAAGTATGAAGCACTTATTTCAGGACTTTAACAGGTAGTACAATGGAATATATTTTATCTAAAGGTTCATAGTGATTCTCAATTAATCATCAATCAGGTCACAGACCATTTTCGAACCAAAGATGACAAGTTGGTTTCATATAAGGCTATGATCAATACCGTAAAGTAGCAAATTGAAAATATCCAATTTGAGAATATACCAAGGGATAGTAATAGATCTACATATGCCATGGCTACTATCAGCTCTCTAATTTGACAAACAGACAAAGCTAGAGATTATAAATTCCTTGTTGAGAATTTATTTGCACTAGGTCATGAACCTTTAACTATTGTAATGATTCGTGATATCATTGGTCCTAATTCTATCTAAAACTTAGAAATTTAAAACTACCTTCATGACCAAGTTCTACCACATAACCTATCTCAAAAATAAATCAAAGCCTTTATTCATCATTCCACTCATTAAACTCTACTTGGATCCACCCTTTACCACTATAGTTTTAATGGAACTCTACTTCATTGTTTAAATTTAGTAGAGTCTACACTAGCATTAAGAGAAGTTCATGAATGAATATATGGAGCTCATTCTAGTGGGGAAATCCTATCCAAAAATCTCTTGTGTACTGGTTATTATTGGTCCATGATAGATGCAAATTCAATTGTATATGTAAATAATTGTGACAAATGTCAACGGCATGCTAATCTGATTCATGCCTCAACACAAAATCTGAAACCAATGTTGACACCATGACCATTTACTACATGTGGACTTGACCTCTTTGGAAAGATCAACCCCACTTCATCTGATGGCCATAAACATATCCTTACCACCATCGAGTATTTCACTAAGTGGATTGAAGTTATACCCCTCACTTATGTGACTGGAAATCAAATTTCTAAATTCATCTTCAACCATCTCATTTTCCATGATGGTATCCCCTCTAAAATTATATCTGATAATGGAAGTTCATTCAAGAACAAGGATATAGACTAGCTATGTACCAAATATAACATCATACAACATTTTTCTACAACATATTACCCTCAAGGTAATGGCCAGGTTGAAGCATTGAATAAAACCATTATCAATATTCTCAAAACATTTTTCAATGATGTCATTCATGATTGGCACCTACATATATTCTCTACCCTTTGGAAATACTATACCAATCATTATACCCCCATAGGAGCTACTCCATACTCACTTGTTTATGGTACTGAATCCATCCTTCCCATTGAGGTTGAATTGCCTTCACTGTGCATCTCTTTCAAGCATGTCCTAGATGATCATGACTATTGAGTAGCTCACCTGCAAGAGCTAGACCTACTTGATGAGAAATGCATAGCTACGCTCAACAATCTTTAGGCATATCATAGCTGAATCAAAGGCCACTATAATCAGCTTTTTAAGTATATAACATTTGAACTTGGTGATCTTGTTCTTAAAGAAAACCAAAAGAATACCACGACTGAGAAGAAGCATAAAGGAAAATTCAAACCAAACTGGATAGGGCCTTTCATCATTACTATAGATTATGGATTAGGAGCATACAGGCTTACCACACTAGACAGAGATGAACTTCTTAAGCTGATGAATATTATTCATCTCAACTAGTACTATGCTTGAGTGCTAAGGTGTATTGTTTGTAAGGACCATTTCATGTTGTGTTATTTTATCACTATTATTCTTTATATAAATGTCATTCTTATCTATCCTCTTAGTTGTATCCACTTTACCTTCTGACCTATCGACCCAGTATGTTCTAAAACTTAGCCCAGTTGCCCTTAGTTTATACCATTCATTATGCATTTTTAGTACTAAGGAATCTGATTAGTTTCAGCAGTTATTTCAAGTACTTTAGACAGAGATCGTATTTTGGAGCAATATGATGGAAGTTTTGATAGTTACATATTTCATTTGTTATTACTTTCTTATCACCAGTCTTGCTAATAATCATAATTGCCTTTGGGTAAATTAGTGCCATTGATCCATGCCATTGTGTCCTAGTTATAACCACCTATGGGCAAATTAGGGGAAATATTTGTTTCTTGAGCCTTGATGTACCAACTTGCCACTTCCTATGCCATATTGTGCCTTTTTACTAACTATTCTTGTTTTAACTTGTTTTAACTATCATAACCGAATCAAAGGCCACTGCAATCAGCTTGTTAAGTATATAACATTTGAACTTGGTGATCTTGTTCTTAAAGAAAACCAAAAGAATACCACGGTTGAGAAGAAGCATAAAGGAAAATTCAAACCAAATTGGATAGGGCCTTTCATCATTACTATAGATTATGGATCAGGAGCATACATGCTTACCACACTAGACAGAGATGAACTTCTTAAGTTGATGAATATTATTCATCTCAACTAGTACTATGCTTGAGTGTTAAGGTGTATTTTTTGTAAGGACCATTTCATGTTGTGTTATTTTATCACTATTCTTATTTGTATAAATGCCATTCTTATATGTCCTCTTAGTTTTATCCACTTTACCTTCTGACCTATCAACCCAGTATGTTCTAAAACTTAGCCCATTTGCCCTTGGTTTTTACCATTCATTATGCATTTTTAGTACTAAGGAATCTGATTAGTTTCAGCAGTTATTTCAAGTACTTCAGATAGAGATTGTATTTTTGAGCAGTATGATGGAAGTTTTGATAGTTACATCTTTCATTTGTTATTACTTTCTTATCACCAGTCTTGCTACTAATTATAACCACCTTTGGGTAAATTAGTACCATTGATCCATGCCATTGTGTCCTAGATATAACCACCTATGGGCAAATTAGGGGAAATATTTGTTTCCTGAGCCTTGACGTACCAACTTGCCACTTCCTATGCCATATTGTGCCTTTTTACTAACTATGCTTGTTTTATTTGAATTGACTGCTACACTAGTTGAATTCATCCATTATAAAGGCAGAACTATAGTGATGTGAGGTCCTACTCTGGGACTATATAGGTAGTGCTTGATACTTGTTGAGGTCAACTTAGTCACCCTTCCCACCATGCTCTCACCATTTTTTGAGCAATCTAAGCCACCCTCTCACCATTTTGTGAGCAACCTAAGCCACACTCTCATCATTTTATGAGCAACCTAAGTTTGAACACTCTCATCATTTTACGAGGAAACTTAGTTTAAACTATCTTGCCATTTTGTGAGCTTGAACCATTTAGTTTCTTGTGATTCTCGATTGAGTTGAGATTACTAAGTTACAATAAATTTACTTGTCATTTAGTTTCCCCATCTTTTTTGGCCTTTTTCTCTCATGCATTTGCCATTTTTTAAGACCATTCCTATTCTTCTATCACATCCATTTTGTTTGTTTTCATCAGTTATCACATTCTTCCCATTCCTTGGGAGAACTATATTTGGCCTAAATTTTTTGTTAGATATTACATCGATGGAACTATGTAGACAATGTCCACCTACCTAGTGCATATGGAGACAGCTCGACCACCCCCTTTCTTTTCTTCTATTCCCCCATTTTGTTTATTTGTTAAGTTGTCACCTATTTTTTAGGGGTAATGTTCATATGGTTTCTATTGAGTGTTTCTTTGATTATTTCTTTGTTGTTTTGTTTATGTACCTATTTGTTTACTTTCAAAATTGTTTCTTTGATTTAGTTTATGTGTGTTCATTGGGTGATTCCTTGTCCACACTTACACTTGAATCTATCCATATTCATATGCTTACATTGTCATCATGGTTTCTATCATTAGTTCATCATTTTCTATTGAGTCTTAGATTATGGGAGCCAATCCTTATGCATATTTTGGCCAAGTCCTCATGATGTTATACCATGATGCCTATTGACATGTAATATAATAAACCTCAGCTTCAAAAATTCTATTCAACAATGACGACATCAACATCTCTTTGGTATCGGCATCCTGATTCAATTCTAGTCATATTCCAAATATAGTAATTAAAAATGAAAAAATTTCAACCTTTATTGGTTCATATGAGCATCTCCCTAGTAGTAGGTTGTTCTAATTCATCATTACCCTCTATGTTAAGTTATCATCATCATTGACCAAGTTTATCTTGTTTGCCATAATCGGGGTCTAATGAATCTAACCACCTATGGGAAAATCATTGGATACCATCCCACTTGTATTTATTAATGATTATCACCACCTTTGGGCAAATCATTGTGTTATAATGACTTTACTTTTCTTACCCATATAGGGGCATGATATTATCTTGTTTTTATGTCCTAACTAGGGTAGCTCCATCTTCTCAATGATTATAACCACCTTTGAGAAAATCATTGTGTTATCATACCACGTTGCCACTATTGAGGTACAATGCTTATAATCGCCTTTATACAAACCATTGTACACCATCCCACTTGCATTCTTAGTGATTTTGACTACTTTTTCAAAATCATTATGTTTTCACCCCATCATCTTTCCTTTCTTTGGTCCCCTCATTTCACTTCTTATTGAGGGACCATTTGCCTACCTACTTGTGCCAGCCATTCCCTCGAGGGGGAAAACCATCATATAGTTAGTGTATTATCATTGTAGTTGTAGGCATACAAAAAAAATTTATTATTTGAGAAGATGTTACTATGATTATATCTTGTAACACCTTCCTAAATAGGGGCAAACTATAGACACCTAAATCTGGCCACTAATGACCTTCAACCAAGCTTTTGACCGATTTCCACCAATGTGCACAATTTGGCCTAGAAACACTAAAGCATATTAAATGAGTTAAAATTGACATATTCAAGTGCCAATTTTGACCAGGGTATCACTAAATGTGGTAATGCAATTTATGGGCTAGCTAACTTTGATCAAATTATTTCGAGTCAAAATGCTAATTTTGCACCTGGGTACTCTGGATTATTCTTTTCCATCAAATTTATTATACAAGATGTGTGTCTTTAATATTTGGTGTTGGAAACATGTTAGGATGTGGAGCTAAAAGCTTCAACTGGTGCAAACAGGGAGGAGGTTGCTGAGTTCTAGGGAGACCGACGTCGGCAGAGTGCAGTGCACAAGGCAATCGACGACGGCAGGATGGACAGGAAGGCAACTGACATCAGCAGGAGGTCGGCTGATGTCGGTCACCTCCAGGCAGACAGGGACCAACGTCAGTCGCCTGTGGCAGTTCCAGAACTGCTTGTTCCATGGATAGGTTAGTTCGTTGAACCGAGTGTTTGCATGTAAAGGCTATTTTTGGTCTTGAGTTGCGTGTTTAATTATTGTAATTAGGATAGTCTAATTATTATATGCATGAGATCTATATAATAGACTTAGGCTGTAGTGTAAACTTGTAACTAGGGAGTAAGCGAGCAATAAGCTCCTTCTGAGAGAAGAGAGCAATGGTGTGTTCCTCCTACTGCCACAGTACCAAGGTGGGTACTGGATTGGAGAATCAACAGGGTTCTTCATATTCGTATGATCTTAGTCAACAGATGAGCATGGCTTCTTTTGGAGATCTACGATGGTGAGTAAGGTCTAGTGATTTGCAGGTAGCAGTAGAGAGCAGGAGATCTACTTAAAGTACGGTTGTGTACTTGACGTACTGGTAACGTGTTACTAACTGGTTGGAGAGGTGAACATCAATTCTGTATTAGAGTTGATTGTTGGGACCAAGAGAGAGAGGGAAGAAGGTCTTGAGGTGTGGCGAACCTTTGAGGTGGAGGAAGAAGTGGCATCTTCCTTATTATATATTCTTCTGAGTGATTATTAATACAATTGTGTATTGTCTCTCAATTCCTGTGTTGTTTCATATTTATAGTTACTTATTGATTCTGGTTAAATTTCGTGTTTAGTTGCTAATACAAGAAGTAATCATATATGTGCTCTATTGGTGGAGCAAGATCCTGACACATGGTATGAGAGCATGTTTATTGTTCTAGGTTCTTGACAAGTGGTATCAGAGCTTTTGGTTGGGTTGACTAACAGGTGGTTTCAGATCTGGTAGTGTTTTTTATTACAGGTCACTCACAAGGGTTTCAGATTGAGTGGGAGTATAGCAATGGCAGAAGATCGTAAGCTACGAATGGAGAAACTGAATAGCACGAATGGTCTGATTGATGGAAAGAAAGAGCAGGTAAAAGGAGATTATTGGTCGGTAGAAGATCAACGTGTAGAAGCAGATGTTGCAGGTGACGTTGCACAGGTTGCTCTGGATAAAGTAGAATCTTTGTTTACAGATTCTTTTGCCTCTTTCCATGCAGCTCGAAATAGAGCATCTTTTCATGGGTATGTCTTTGGAGACTTTGGAGAGATTTATTTAGGGGTTGGAGAGCCTTGTCAGATTATTGACAAAGGGGAAGTGAAGCTGAAATTGCAGACGGATGACACACAGTGGTTGAAGGAAGTCATGTAGGTACCAGTCTTGGAGATGAGTCTGATTTCTTCAGGAAATTTGGGTGATGGGAGATGCACTGTAACTCTCACAGCGGATACACTTGAATTAGATGGTGGTAAGAAAGTAGGTATCCTTTATCTATCTACTTATATTACTGATTCACCTTTTGTTACAGAGATGTGGCTTTGTAGGCTTAGTCACATATGTAGAAGGAGAATGCAGGTTTTGAAGCGGAAGTCAGATGTCTTTGACAAGCTAAAGAACTGGAAAGCCTTGATTTTAATGGAGGAGATAACGAACAGAGATCAGGTGAGGAAACTGATTTATTCTGAGTAGGGTTATGTTAATTTTAATAGGGTTTTGACCCAAAATGAGCTCGCAGGTAAAAGTTGTCACTCACAAGGAAAACACAAAAATTGACGTCGGTTAGAAAATCAACGTCGGTTAGAAAATCGACGTCGGCGTCCTCACAGTGACCAACGTCAGCTTTGTGCAAACCGACGTTGGCAAAATAGGGACAGGTAAAAATAGGTGTCGGTCACGAGGACCGACGTCGGTGAGGAAGAAGTCACAGGGAACCGACATCGGTCGGGTGCAGGCTGGGAGATGGCCGAGATCAGTCACTGGAACAAATGTTGGGCAGACAGCAAGCTGTCAACAAGTCTCAAATGCTCATGTAGAGGTCAGAAATGGTAAGTGAACCTCATATTTGTTGTTCACCTTCTTTATTATTGCTTACTGATGGTTGAGAACTAGGAAGATGTATAGAGGCAATGTAGGTAGAATCCAAAAACAGTGGGAGCATGGCATGAATTCTTTAGAAGAGAACCAAGTAGGAGATTTGGTAGATTTGTCAGCTAAGAGAGAGCACTGGGAGAGGATTGGATTCCCTTATTAGAGAAGAGAGTGAATGGATAAGTGAGACAGAAGGCCAAGGTACATGGTCTTGAGATAGCTGCAGGACAATGGTACAAGTTTTGATAGGTGGATGACTAAGCATGGCTTTAGTCAATGTCAGTGTAACTATTGTGTTCTTTTCTTTACCAAGTGGATGATGAGTCGCGACATCATCTTGTTACTATATGTGGAGTGGTTGCTTATTGCAGGTTTACATATGCAGGGAGTTCTCTGAGCTAAAAGGTAAAGTTAGTTTCAGAGGTATGTTATGAAGAATTTGGTAGCAGCAAAATTCTTTAGCATAAGAGACATAGAGGATCACAGGTTGATTTTATCTCAAATAAGAAGCTGATGTGAAGGTGTTGGCGAGGTTCAAGATGCAGAATCAAAAAGCACACCAAGGGTTGGACAGTTCAAGCAGAGCTTAGAACAAGTGTTCGAAATCACATGAGGTCTAGTGTAGACCTGAGTTTTCCCAAGCAGTGGGAGTTGTCAAAAAGTATGGAGCCAATTCAAGGAAGAGGTACTGAAGGGCAGTTCAGTGGATTCTTATAGGGATCAGTAGTAGGTCGACATGCTATGCAGGGTCAAGTTATTTTACATAGGTTTGTAGATGCGGATGCAGCAGGTTACTTGGATGACAAAGGCACAAAGGTTAGAGCATCACAGGGTGTGGTGGTTAGTCTTTAGGATTGATCTTGAAGAGGGATACAAGCTAGGGTACAAATTAGACAGTGTATAATTATAAGTACAGTTGCAGTTGTTTATCTTGAAGTGGGAGATTGTTAGGATGTGGAGCTAAAAGCTTCAACTGGTGCAAACAGGGAGGAGGTTGCTGAGTTCCAGGGAGACCAGCGTCGGCAGAGTGCAGTGCACAAGGCAATCGATGATAGCAGGATGGACAGGAAGGCAACCAACATTGATAGGAGGTCGGCTGACGTCGGTCACCTCCAGGCAGACAAGGACCGATGTCGGTCGCCTGTGGTAGTTCCAAAACTGCTTGTTCCACGGACAGTTAGTTCGTTGAACCGAGTGTTTGCATGCAAAGGCTATTTTTGGTCTTGAGTTGCATGTCTAATTATTTTAATTAGGATAGTCTAATTATTGTATGCATGAGATCTATATAATAGACTCATAGGCTGTAGTGTAAACTTGTAACTAGGGAGTAAGAGAGAAATAAGCTCCTTCTGAGAGAAGAAAGCAATGGTGTGTTCCTCCTAGTGCCACAGTACCAAGGTGGGTACTGGATTGGAGAATCAACAGGGTTCTTCATATTCGTATGATCTTAGTCAGCAGATGAGCATGGCTTCTTTTGGAGATCTACAATGGTGAGTAAGGTCTAGTGATTTACAGGTAGCAGCAGAGAGCAAGAGATCTACTTGGAGTACGATTGTGTACTTGACGTATTGGTAGCATGTTACTGACTAGTTGGAGAGGTGAACATCAATTCTGTATTGGAGTTGATTGTTGGGACCAAGAGAGAGAGGGAAGAAGGTCTTGAGGTGTGGCGAACCTTTGAGGTGGAGGAAGAAGTGGCATCTTCCTTATTGTATATTCTTCTGAGTGATTATTAATACAATTGTGTATTGTCTCTCAATTCCTGTGTTGTTTCATATTTCTAGTTACTTATTGATTCTGGTTAAATTTCGTGTTTAGTTGCTAATACAAGAAGTAATCATATATGTGCTCTATTGGTGGAGCAAGATCCTGACACGTGGTATCAGAGCATGTTTATTGTTCTAGGTTCTTGACACAACATCCTAAATGGGATAACAGATCCAAAACATTTGACATTGACTTCCAATCAAATTTTAGACCAATAACAAGGCATTTTGATCAATTTGAGTAATTTGTGCATAAAGTGCTTAATCATGCTTAAGAGCTAATTAATCCAAATCAAGGCCTAATTAATAATTCCATGAAAACTTATTGAAAAATTGTTTTTAGAAATGAATATTGAATATTTGCATCATCAGGGGATCTCATTTCTTGGGAAGACATCCCTAGGCCATAAATGCCATAAATATCAGGATTATGGCTCTCCCATGCCTCTTTATTACCTCCCATGCCTCATTAATGTCCCTTATTCAAAATTCATGATGAGGATAATTATGTATTTTAATTACATAATTCAGTTAATCCATGACCACACATCTCAATCTTGAGATGGACGGTCATGGTTGATTCTGGTCATTCATGAAAATCTATAAATAGAGAGGCCATGAACATCATTTTCAAGCTTAATTTGTGCAAAGTTATAATGCAAGATTGATTCCAAAAGCATCATGAAAACTTAGTTTTACCATGCCAAATTGATTCCAAGCCAAGCTAAGGAGAGATGGAGGTAGCCAAGCCAAGGAGAGATGGAGGTAGCCAAGCCAAGGAGAGATGGACTTCATGAGCATAAACCCAAGCAAGCCACTACTACAAAGGCATTTGGAGCATCCAAAGAAGGTCAAAGAATTCTTGTTTTTCCTTACTTTTTAGTTGTGTTTGTCATTTATTTTTTTACTAAGCTCACCCTAGTAACTAAGCATGAAGATGTTAGTTTAGTGTGTTTTTGATTTGGTTTCATTCACTAACATGATACTAATCTCCTCTTCTTAGTCAAATTCCTAGTTCACAGGTATAAACTATTTTGCTCCATGCCCAAATCTAGAGCTTACATTTGGCATAACATCTTGGTCTGATTCATGTGGTATCACTATTCTAATGCAAGATGAGTGGTCTAAAATTAATCAATGATATAAAATGGGTTGCAAAAGAACCTATACCCAATGCCTTCATAGTGAATTTGGGAGGTCAACTTTAATTTTTTTCTATTAGATTCAATTACACAGTTTATTGTTAGGAATTAGTATGTTACTACTCACATTTTTTAGCATATATGTGGTGAGTATCATGTGGGTAGAATATATTTTTAGGAGAAAATAATGATGTTATGATTACACATTTTCTTAGGGGTAGTTATTTGTTTATAAATAGATTCGAGGAGTGTGTTGATGAGACATACTCCTTAGATATAGGAGTCAAAGTGCCTATATATTTGTAATTATTTTGTAAAATTAAATATGTTGATTTTTTGACCTAGAATTTTGTGTTTGTGCATTTGAGCTTCAACTCTCCCATAATAGAGATATTCTCTAATATATAAAAAATTATACATTTGGTATTAGATCAAGGTAATGGACCTCTCTACAAATTAGGCCTTGATCATAATAGAGTTAATCAATGTAGATCAGATGAAAACACCCTTTCATTTAATTAGTCTTTATTTAGTTACTATTTTTGACAAATGGGTTAGTGGTGCAAACCATGTGCAACTCGTCATATTTATGTGTTTTATATGAATACAAGTTTTTTGAGTGCATATATAAAATTAAAAACATTTTACTACAAGGCATTTTGGATTTGGTCATACAATGACATATAGGTTATACAACTTTTTCTTGATCGTATAGCTTAGATCTGCATTGAGGCTTTGATTTTTTATTTTTGCATCCAATTTAAAGATCTCTAAGATTTATCATCACTCTTACAGAGTTGGATATTTCTATTTTTAATTTATTTGGACCCATACCAGATTACCCTACTAACATGGGTGAGTTTAACCAACATGCACAAACTCAGTGTGTGTTAGCATCAGTGAAAAAATCAATGGCAGTGTTGACTCCCTCCATAAACCCCACCAACGTTCACAGAGAAGTAATTCACTTTCACAGAATGTTTATGAAGATGTAATTCATTTTTTCAGGGCCCACTACCATGAAGGACTTTCCATGTCACCCCAAAAATATGTTGGCTTCCACCACATGGTAAGTCAACCTCTACCATTATTTTAACATTAAATATAAAAAGCATGGGCATTTCCCATGTTACCGTAGAAGATCAATTCTGATTTACCCTATTACCCAAGCATGCATAAACTCAGTGAGATCATTACTAGGTTACAACTAGATAGGATGAGAAAGGAGTTCACAGAGATTGCCACACTTGTAAATGTTGAGTGTTCTGCACAGATGGAGTTAACCTCACCCCATCTATTGCATATTAATTATTCTACTTGTATGTTGACCCATACACCCTTATATAAATAAACCCTCATTTTGTCAAGAAGATCTACTTAAACTTCCATATTCTCATCTTTAATATTAAATATTGAATTTGAGATGCCATTAATATATTACAAATTTACATAAATGCTTCTTTGAATGGAATTAAATTTTTATGTATATCTTATTTAGCGTTCATGATTGTAATGTCATTGTAGGGAGCTTTGATTTATGATTTTTTAACATGAAGCTATCTAGTATGGAGGTCATGGGGTTGATTAATGCATTTGGAAGGTGATCCTCATCTACCATTAAGTTGGAAGACAAATTTCCCTCAAAGTCTATTATTTTCTCAAAAATTAACATTTTTTTCATTTTTTCACTATCATTATTATTACATCCATATGTGTTACAATCCTCATCTCCTTCATCTTATTTTCCCATAGGAACATGATCATTATCTGCCTCTCATACGTAAATAATTAAAACCCAATCTTCATCAACAAGATGATGACATGTTCTATACAAATACATTATCCTATAATATCTTGGAGAATAAAACTTCAAATTGGGACACAAGCATAAACTATAACAACAATAGTTTACTCGATATCATCAAAGTTTCAACCTATCAATTATCCATTTTTAAAAGGGAATATTTTTTTCTTTGTTTGAGTTTTATTGTTGTGGATAGTAAAAATATCCATAACCTAAATAAAAAACCATATCATGAGAGACAAACTTTGAAACTTTTACATATAATATTAATATAGTTCCAAACAATTATTGGTTGTTCCTTAATAGTTTACCATGAATACATATAAACAAGTTTTGGGATGTAAAATCATTTAAAACATTCATTTAATAATTATTAAAATATTAAAATATGTACAAGGATCTTTCTTCATTGACCAGATATGTGTGATGTTGACAAAGTATACAAAAATTGGATGTATATAATAAGAACATCCCAGAAAATTTTAAAGCATAATACATAATTGGATGTGCTAGACCATCTAAACTATCATAACACAACCTTTAATTAGGTATATTTTTTATTATGAGGATGCTTAAAAATCCTCTATTTTTCAATTTACCCACCAAAATAGGTGTATAGTTCTCACTCCAATCCTACTCCAACTTAACCATACCTTATTCACTAGGTATGTGTATGGAGTTGGGGGGCAATTCTATGAACATTTACCCTAATGCATGCATATTATAACCATAACACATACATGTTATAAACATAATGTTGTAACTTGGATTTGCACCCTTGAGGAGATGCTTAGATTTCCTCATCCAAGTGGCACAATGGAAACATCTATGTTTCTATGGGTGACAATATTATTGAGATGAATCTCTAGTAGGGCTAGTTCCCTTGATGAAATTATTTGAAGCACTCTCTAACCTATCAATTCATGTATGAAAAGGGTTTAGGAAAAAAACTAAGAAACCAAAAATGTGATGCAACAATGTTTATCTCCTCCTATTTGACTAAAAATATGCTACTTAAAGACTAACAAAGTTTCTCTCACATAAAACTCACAACTCCCTGTGCATTGTCACATCATCATTTCACATGTTAGATTCAAGAAGGCATTAAAAATTTAGGAGGGAAAAGTATGATTCCACAAAGGAATACAATCATAGATCACTTCTAAAAAATATGTACACTAAGAAAAGAGTACTAACAAGGACCTGAAACAACACTCTTTCTACACATTTGGTAGGTAATCGAAGATGACATGTTAGGAAAGATGACCTCTCACTAAACAAGAACAATAGGATTCAAACCAATACTCAATAGTACAGTATGTGAGTGGAAAAATAACTTGTATTATTTCTTCAAGAGTCTTTTAAATACAAATTTGGCTATAGTTTTCCCAATAACCAATGGACGCTACTCAAATAGCCAAAAGAATGCATATTTATAGCTTTGAGAGAGAAATCAAACAAAGGAAATCCAAAGGTCACTTGGACATGTGTCACCTTGAGGATATCAGTTAAAATTTCATGTGAAAGAGGGGTAAAGTGAGTCATGCCATGTTAGGAGGTCTACCTATCTGAAACAAGTCATAAGAATGGTGAAAAGTGGCATAAAACCTTCAGAATTAGCATGGGAAATTGTGTCCATCAAAGACCATCCATGAATGTTTGAAACTAAAAATAGGAGAGTTGACACATATCACTATTCAAAGGAAATAAAACTCATGGTTATAGTTATAAAATGCTCCTTATAACTAATATATATCCTCTAGACACCTATGTTTGTCAATTTTGTGGAAGCTCCTTAATTTGGGTTAGCTACCAACAATAACTCGAACCATCAACTTGTCTATTTTTCACTTGTTTTATCTACACCAGATGCTCAAGATATTGCTATTTTTTACCTCTATATTTTTTCTTAGGTTCCCATCAAGTCTTTTTGACTCCAACAACTATTTTTTACAATTTAAAATTGACGTTTGTGGGGCCATCACTTTCCTTATTCATTCAGAACATTCCCTCAAACTTAAGTTTCTTTCAGAATTTTTCCAAGTGTTCTTTAACTATGGAAAGTTCCCTTCGAATCATGGAAAGTGCCTTCCAAATAAATGTGTGGGACACTTTTGCTTGCAATGTATCCTTCAAAGAACTATTTGGGGCACTTGGCTTTAAAGGTGTCCTTTAGGAAGATTTGTCTTGGCCACTTTTCCTGAAATAATTCCTTCAAGATTTTGCTTTTGACAATTTCTGTGGACAATTTTTCCAAACAAATTCCTTTAGGATTTTTTTTCAAATAAAATCCTTTAGGCATTTATTTCAACATTTTCTCTTGAGAGAATTTATTCAACTCTTTGCATCGGGTCTTCTCCTTCAGGTTTTTTCCCAAAATATATCCTTTAGCCCCTTTTTATGCATTAATTCCTTTAGAATTTTGAATAGGGCACCCTGATTTAAAAATACCCTTCAAAAATATTGGGATGCACCTTTTGGAACTTCTATTTGGTCCACCTTCTTGCGAAAACACCCTTCAAATTTTTTTTAAAGTACCAAAAGGCTTTCTAAAAATATCCCTTCAGAAAAGTTGAAGTGACCCCTTCGAAAAAGTTGAAGTGCCCTTCAAAAAAGTTGAAAAGGAACTTTTCAAAAATATGGAGGTGCCCTTCAAAAAATTTGAAGTGCCCTTTGGAAAATTTGCAAATGACCCCTTTAGCTTGAAAATATATCTTTTGGGGAAATTGTTTCAGACAAAATTTTTGAGATAATTCTGACACTTAAACAAAAAACTTGAAAACAAAACCTTCAAAATAAAGAACACTTGCACTTTTGCTATGGATTTTATGTGGAACACCTCTTTTGAAGGAATTTTACCTAATATGAAAACCCAAAGTGGATGGCTGAGCTTGAATGACTAAGTCTAAAAATTATTTTTGAAGCAAGTTTTTGAACATGAACAACTTTTTTTATGCTTCATTAAAGGGCCTCATACTTAGTACACAATAAATTTGAACTAGGATAAACAAACCCACATGATTATCTTCCTCTACAACTATCACACGTGCAAGATCTAGCACTTTTAAAATGTTCTTTAAAACTCTGCTCAGACCTATTAGGATGACTCAAAGCAAAGTAAAAGGGACCTAAACAACTAACTGATCAAAGCTAATAGCATTCATATTACATTGAATAAACCTAAGATCACAGTATGACATGATATCCACCCCTAAAATATATAAAAGCCAAATTTTCATATAGGGGTACCCACTTTTGACCTAAAGGGTTGAAAGTTGGTCAATAAAATAGTGACTCACAGGGGTAGTATGCCTACTATACTGACCAGACCAATAGCTAAATTAGTCCATTGGGATTATGGAGCCATGTAAGGACTCACAAATTGACCCTAAATAACACACTAGATTAGAAGTAAAACTCACATCGCAAGACACAACACATAATAAGAAAAAGATAAAAATAAGACACAAAGCAAAAGAAGACACAAGACAACTCACGCATGTGCATAAACACTTAAGGAACACAAAGAAAGCAAGAAACTATGTATAAAGAAAGAGAACCTTAGTAACAATGGTTTTGATATATCCCATTGATTGGGATATGTAACTCTTCTCCATTCAACTTTGAGAGTTAGAAGGCATTGTGTTGTTTCCATTGTGTGATCACATATGGGCCACTCCACAAAGAATCAAACTTTATGTGTCTTCTTGGCTTGACCCTATCTTCATCCCATTTTAAAATGATATCTCCCTCCTTAAATATCTTCAACATGGATTTCTTATCTAAATACTTCTTTGTTTGCTCTTGGTGAGTTGTCATGGTGTGCATCGCTTGATTTTTTATCTCCTCAAGCTCCATCAACTCACATAGCTTGAATTCCATGCTATCATTCTCTGTCAATTACAATTGATAGGTAAGATCTAAATCTGGTAACTCAAGTGAGATAGGAATTCTAGCTTCCCTTCCATAAACAAGTGTATATGGTGAGTTTATAATTGCTCTATTTGGGGTGATCTTATCAGCCCAAAGGGATGTCTTCAACTTGGTATGCCAAGTTCTTTGATTTTCCTCCATTGTTATCTTTATGATCCTTATCAGATTCTTGTTTGTGGACTCAGGTAGTCCATTCCCTTGGGGGTAGTATTTAGATGAGGTACTAAGATAGATACCATGCTTTAAAGCCCATTAACTTATCTTTGCTCCTAGAAAAGCTAATGCATTGTCTAATATTATTATTGAAGGAGCTCTGAATCTTGTTACTATACCTTCATATAAGTCCAAGACTAATTTTTCATTTGCCTCCTTAAGAGCTACAACCTCCACCCATTTCGTTAAATAATCAGTGGTTGTCAACACCCACTTATGACCAACACTAGAAGGTGGATTGATTAGGCCTATGAAATCTACACCCCATTGCATGAAGGGTTTCTCAACCTAGATTGGATGATTAGTAAAGGTAGATAGATTTTATTTTCCATCAAAAATAGCACACTTTTGTAATTTCCTTATCCAAGCATGAGTGTCCTTAAACAAACTAGGCCAAAAGTAACCAGCCCTCATAATCTTAGCAGCTGTGGTTCTTGGAGCAAAATGACCACCAGCTTATCCATCATGAAATTAAAAATATACTTTATCAAACTAATCCAAATAAAGACACCTCAAAAGTACACATAAAAATTCCTTTCTAAATAGAACTCTATGAACAAGTATATAAGGAATGGATTGCAGCCTAAAGTACCTTCGTTTAGCCCTATTAAAACCTTGTGGACACTCATCATTTTAAAGGAAATGAATCATGTTTTGTGTCCAACTTCTCATGGATGAAGGTTCATCTATCATAGAGTCATCATGAAGTACCAAAACAACTTATTTTTACTCTTTCAAGTCTGAAGCAAAATGCTCACACAACCCTTTTTCTTTCACTAGCTTTGTTGTCTTGAAATCCACATCATATTCCATCACCTCTGTGATCAAACCTGCCCTCTTTTAATTCAAATATCTACTCAATATAATTTTTTTCACACTAATATCAGGCAAAAAAATTTAATCTTTTTGTTAGATAACATATGCCTAAACTTCTTTAAACTCCTTATGACTGAAAGTACTTGTTTCTCAACATATGTGTATCTTACCTCATAGCCTTCTAAACCTTGACTAAAAAAGGCAATAGTTTGTTCAAAATTTTCATAATTAGCTTGAGTAATCATTATTTATATTACCTCTTCATTCCCAAAATTATATAGGTTTAAATCTTTAGATAAGTTAGGACATGCAAGGGTAGGAGCTTAGGCAATGGCTTGCTTGATCTCCTCAAAACTTTATTTCCTCCTTCTTGTCCAAGTGAATACTTCATTCTTCCTTATCATGTAGTTCAAGGGCTTGAAAATTTTATAAAAATTAGGAATGAATCTCCTTATGTAATTTATCTTTCCAAAGAAACTTTGTAAACCTTTCTTATGTTTAGGCAAAGACAATGCCAAGATGGCACTTACCCTTTCGGGATCAATAGACAAACCTTTCTTGGAAATAATGTGGCCCAAGGGTTTGCCTTCATAAAAAAAAAACACACAATTATTTGGGTTTAGAGGGATCCCAAAATCTATACACCTCTCAAAAATATGCCTTAGGTGATTCAAATGGTCATTTGCATCCTTGGAGAAAACTATCACATCATCAAGACAAACCAATACAATGTCATTGATTAGTCCTTGGAAAACCATATCCATTACACATTAGAAAGTAGCTCCAACATTTGAAAATCCAAATGGAATCTTCTTATAGGCATATGTGCCCCATTTGGTGGTTAAGGTTGTCTTATTGGTCACTTTCCTTCACCAAAATTTAATTATACCCAGAATACCCATCAAGGAGATAAAATATTTCACTACCAGCCACAACTTGTAAGATTTATTCCATGAAATGGAGTGGGTAATGATGCTTAAAATACACTCTATTTATGTCCCTAAAATAGACACACAACCTTATCTCTCCATTCTTTTTCCTATAACAGGAACTAGGTTTGCCAACCAAGATGAATGCTTAATGGGAAAAATAATTTTAGATTCAATCAGTTTGGTGAGTTCTTTCCTCATGAGAGGCTCAATCTTGGGGTTGATTGGATTTTTCCTTTGCTTAATAGGCTTAGAATTCTCATCTAACTCTATAGTATGCTGAGCTAGATTCATATCAAAACCTTTTAAATCACTATACTCCCATGCAAAGACATCAAAAAATTCTTTGCATAACTCAATGAAAGCATGCTTCTCTTTGCTAGTACATACATTCCTAAGTGAAAGAAATTTATCTTTAAAGATCTAAACCTTCTGATAGTTTTCCTTTCTAGTAGATATGCTTACATTCTCTTTCTTCAACTAGTCATCATCATTGAATATGCTCTCAAGAGTGACTAGGCTTTTAGGGAGTTTATTAGACTTTAATTGCAAAATCTACCCTCTATATTATTTTTGTAGTTTAGACTGATTCTTGGAGGAAAACTTAGCTTCTTTGTGTATAAAAATTTCTATTTTCTAATCACTATCAAACACTTACCAATTAGTGACATTATCCGGTATGGAGGGCTTTATAATCACTTTTAGATGAGGTTGGTTCTTATCTTCTTTTATCCCTTTTGGGACATCAAACTAAACTCCAATTGATGCCAAACTATTATCATTATTGTTATCTTATCTTGAAATAAAATTGATGTTGAAGGCTTTGAAATCTTCCACAAGATCCCACACTCTATGCTTATAGTACTTAAGCAAAGAGTTTTTTGTCAAATTCTGCCCTCTAAATTGATTGACAACAAGTTCACTATCACCAAACACTTGAAATTACTTAACACCTATTTTCCTCTCCCACTTGAGGCCATGAATGAGGGCCTCATATTCAGCTACATTACATGTACAAGAGAACTGAAATCTGAAGGTTGAAAAATACCTTTCCTTTGAAGGTGAAACCAACATTGCTCCACCACCAACCTCAATATTACTTGTAGACCCATCAAAGAAGAGTTATCATAAACCACTCACCTCTTCACTTGGATTCACTAGATTGGGTATGAACGAATCCTTCTCATGCATATAGTACACCCTAAGACTAGATTCGTCATTAAAATTGTAAGGATCATGTTCATAGTTTTCATCTCCCCACTCATCTAGGAATAAATCAGAAACTCCCTCAAGGGAAGATGATGGAGATTGGTCAATATGAAGCTCCTCTTCATCAATTATAGCATAATTAACATTTTACACCTTATGTGATTAAGGTTCCAAGTGATATCTCTGAATAGGTTCTGACTCAATATTCACTTTAGTTCCATACTTTGTCCTAAAAATCGTGTAGGACCAATTGGCTGCCAAATATCCACCTATCTTGGATGTGAAGTCTCTTGATAAGCAAAGAGTAAAATAGGGAGGTAAATCTACCACCACTACATCATGAGGACTCAAAAAATTAGGAAAATAATGAAGAATAAAATTCAAACCTTTAACTACCCCCAAAAGTCTTGGCTGGTGATCCATCCAATTGCAAAATTCCTTTAGTCATTGGCTCATACTTGAGGCCTATCTTATCTGTTATACATTCAGGCATAATTGATGTGCTTGTTCCACTATATATAATATATCTATGAACCAATAAATCACAAATAATTAGAGATAGGTAAAAAGGAGGAGTCTTCTCATCTTTCTTCACTTGACCATCTATAGATTGAGTTCCATTTACCAAAAACACATTGTCATTTTTAGATGGGCCAGCTTGTTTACCCAATCCATGCAATTCCTTTTAGATTATATATTTCAACCATGATAATGTTAGATAATACCATAATTATATGTTCATATTAATCTTCTTCATCTAATCCACCACATTAATGGAAGGATTACTTACCTTGGGGTTCTCTTTATGAACATTGGCACCTTGTGATGTAGCTTGTGGAGATATAGCTGTAGCAGCTAGCCTAAAGTTTGGAATCATCTAATTTTATTGTGGTTTAGGAGTTTTATTAGACACACTTACCATAGAAGATGATGTAGGAGTCACAATATGTCCTTGATTGGATCCTTGAGCTTCATCAACAGCCCTCCTTTTGGACCTAATATTAGAGGCAACACTACTATTCTGATTGCTTGTATTTCCAAAGTAATTAATGGCACTCACCCTCCAAATTATTTACAAGGGTAGAATCAGTTTGAGGTTTTCCATTTTACACCCCAAATTTCATAGATCCTTCAAAATTTTAATCTTATAGAGATTGGTTGCCTTGCATTACCATGCCTTGATTGTGCATTTCATTTGCATAAGTCACTTGTTCTTGACCATGTTCAAAAGATGGATAGTTGGGATATTCTTGGACCAAGTTGTTTTGAGTGGGGCCAAGGGATTTTTAGTATGAGGGAAAATTAGGATTATAGCTTTGATAAGTCTTGACATGGGTGATTTGGCCTTGTCCTTGTGCATTGGTTTGGAAAGGAGGTCTACTATTTTGTTTAAACTAGTTATATGTTTGATATGGTCTATAACTTTGAGCTTGTTGTATTTTGAGGGAAAATAACTCATTTGTAACACTTTGAAGAAAAATTTTGAATTCACGTATTTCATTTGAAGGAGTAATAGAAGACCTTTCTTGGTTAGTTAAAGGAGCTAAAATGGGCAATTTTCCTTGACTAAGAGAATGCAAATCAGGGAATAGAGGCATTGGAGGTCTAGGGGATATTTTTACTTCTTGGATAAGGCAATTCTCATCATTTATGGATATTTCATATGTAGCAAACAATGTGTTTCCACCCATAGATTGAATCATCATGGCAATGTCACTATCTAATGTCTTTAGGTAATACAAAAATGCATAGTTTGGGGTAGGTCTCACAAGGGTAAATATCCTATCCCATGTTTTTTGGAACCTAGTATTAAAATATTGCATGAATTCATGAGGTGACCTCTTAATGGTAGTCAATTGCTCAGCTAGAGATAGGTATTCACTCTTCTCC
The DNA here is from genome assembly GCA_037957365.1 of Torreya grandis. NCBI lineage: Eukaryota > Viridiplantae > Streptophyta > Pinopsida > Cupressales > Taxaceae > Torreya > Torreya grandis. Next base: position 2,885,543 of record JARHVA010000462.1, read on the forward strand.
CCAAACCTATTAGTCAATAAATCTCCCAATTCATCCCATGAGCTAATGGAATTATGAGATAAGGTACCATACCAATCCAACACTTTGCCTTTGAAGGATAAAGATAATAATATAATAGCCACATGATCTTAGGTAATGTTATGGATATTACAAAAGTTTTTTATGCTCAATGGCAGTAATAGGACCATCCCCACTAAAATATAGAACACTCTTGAGGGCTGCTCCTGGAATTTGATCATATTGGGCAATATTAGGAATATCACTATAGATGTTAGGAATACAATGTAAGACAAACTTAGAAGCTTTAAACATAAAATATCTTTTATAGGGGTGAGTGCTTACAGACCTAAACCTTTTGGTAGAATATGGAGGTAGTTGCACAAATTTAAAAGGTACACCTTTAGCAGCAGACCTAATGGTTACCTTTGGCATGGAAAAAAAGGATGATCATCAACCAAAGACTTGAATTCTTCAATTGAGTAATCAGGTACTGAGTGTAGATGCTTATTTCACTTCAAATATGTCAAGACTAGTACCAATCTTGAACAATCTTCTAGGACTTAAAAGTCCCACCAGGTGTGCCAAAAACTAATTGTGACTTGGATTTACACCCTTGAGGAGACAATTTGTTGTTGTGAGTGACAATATTATTGAGATGAATCTCTAGTAGGGCTAGTTCCCTTGATGCAATTCTTTGAAACACTCTCTAACCTATCAATTCATGTATGAAAAGGGTTCAAGAAAACAACTAAGAAACCAAAAGGTGATGCAATAATGCTTATCTCATTTTTTACTAAAAATATGCTACTTAAAGACTAAAAAAATTTCTCTCACACAAAACTCACAACTCCCTGTGCATTGTCACAACAGCATTTCACATGTTAGATTCAAGAAGGCATTAAAAAATTAGGAGGGCAACAGATGATTCCAAGAAGGAATATAGTCATAGGCCACTTCTAAAACATATATACACTAATAAAATAATACTAAAAAGGACCTAAAACAACACTCTTTCTACACATTTGGTAGGTAACTAAATATGACATGTTAGGAAAGATGACCTCTCACTAAACAAGAACAACAAGACTTGAACCAATACTTAATAGTAAAACATGAGTGGAAAAATAACTTGTATTATTTCTTCAAGAGTCTTTCAAGTACAAATATGGCCAAATTTTTCCCAATAACTAGTGGACATTGCTCAAATAGCCAAAAGAATGCATATTTATAGCTTTGAGAGAGAAATCAAGCAAAGGAAGTCCAAAGGTCACTCAAACATGTGTCACCTTGAGGATATCAGTTACAATTACATGTGAAAAAGGGGTGAGGTGAGGCATTCCATGTTAGAAGGTCTACTTGTCTGAAATAAGTCATAATAATAGTGAAAAGTGGCATAAAACCTTTAAAATTGGCACAAGAAATTGTCTCCATCAAAGACCATCCATGAACATTTGAAACTAAAAATAGAAGAGTCGACACATAACACTGTTTGAAAGAAATGGAACTCATGGTGACAGTTACAAAATGATCCTTCTAATTGCTATCTATCCTCTAGACACCTGTGTTTGTCAATTTCATGGAAGCTCCTTGATTTGGGTTAGCTGCCAGTAATAACTCAGACTGTTGACCTATCTATTTTTCAATTGTTTTGTCTACACTAGATACTCAATATCTTGCCATTTATTACCTCTATATTTGCTCTCAGGTTCCCACCAAGTCTTTTTGACTCCAATGGCTATTTTTTTAGTTTAAAATTGATGTTTGTGGGGCCATCACCTTCCTTATTCATTCAAAACATTCCCTTAGACTCAAGTTTCTTTCAATATTTTACCAAGTGTTCTTTAACTATGGAAAGTTCCCTTTGAATCATGGAAAGTGCCCTCTGAATCAATGCATGGGACATTTTTGATTAAAAGATATCCTTCAAATAAATATTTGGGGCACTTAGCTTTAGAGGTGTCCTTCAGGAAAATTTGTCTCGGCCACTTTTTGCAAAAAAATTCCTTCAAGATTTTCTCTTTTGACAATTTTTGCAGATAATTTTCTTGAATAAATTCCTTCGGGCATTTTTTTTGGCATTTTATCTTGAGAGAATTCATTTGGCTCTTTACATCGGGTCTTCTACTTCAATATTTTTCTTGAAACAAATCCTTCAGCCCCTTTTTTCACATTAATTCCTTTAAATTTTTGAATATGGTACCTTGCTTGAAAAATACCCTTCGAAAAGATTGGGATGCACTTTTCGAAACTTCTGTTTGGCCCACTTTCCTGTGAAAATACCCTTTGGAGTTTTTGTAAAGTACCTTTCAACTTTTTGAAAATGTCCCTTTATAAAATTTGAAATGACCCCTTTATAAAAATTGAAGTGCCCTTTGAAAATTTTGAAAATGACCTTTTCGTAAAAATGGAGGTGCCCTTTGAAAAATGTGAAGTGCCCTTCAAAAAAGTTGCAAATGACCCCTTCAACTTGAAAATATATCTTTCAGAGAAATTGTTTTGGACAAAATGTCCAAGATAATTCCTTACACTTGAATAAAAAACCCATAAATAAAACCATCGAAAGAAAGAACACTTGCACTTTTGCTACAGATTTTGTGTGGAACACCTCCTCCGAAGGAATTTTACCTAGTAGGAAAACCTGAAGTGGATGGTCGAGCTTGAATGACTAAGTCCAAAAAAGTTTTTTGAAGCAAGTTTTTGAAAATGAACAACTTTGTTTGTACTTTGGTGAATTGCCTCAGACTTAGTATATAATAACTTTGAATCAGGATGAACAAACCCACATGATTAGCTTCCTTTGCAACTACCGTGCGTGCAAGATCTGGCACTTTGAAAATGTTCTTTAAAACTCTACTCAGCCCTGTTAGAATGACTCAAAGAAAAGTAAAAGGGACCTAGACAACTAACTAATCAAAGCTAATAGCATTCATATTACATTGAATAAACTTGAGATCACACTATGATATGATATTCACCCCTAGAAGATCTAAAATCCAAATTTTCATATAGGGGTGCCCACTTTTGACTTGTAGGGTCAAAATTTGGTCAACACATAGCATGTATGTATTATTTAAATTTAGGCTTGGGATTCCTGAGCCATAATGTGTATACATTATGGAAACATAATGCATATGCATTATTAGAACAAAGCTTAGTGCTAATAATACATATGAATTATGTTTCAATAACATGTAGACGTTATTGAAATAACAAAAAAAGGTCCAAACTATAGGCACACCTATTTATTTTCATTTTTGTACTTGATTTGCACTTCTCTTTTCTAAACCATGATTATATTCTTCTTGGAGGAGAACAAAAACACGCCTAGATCATTTGATACCTCACCAAATCAGTAATGCCACCATGGAAGGGAGGTAATTAATCATAAACTAAACCTATTAACACTAAATTTTGGAAATTTTTTTATTTGCATTATTTAATTTATAAATCCTATTCTTTTTAATAACTCATTCCACTATAAGATACCACCATGTTAACCATCCTCATAACCCTATGCCTAACCCTCCTACAGTTCCCCAAGATCCCCCAGGCAATCAAGGGGATCTAGTTACACATAGTAGAAAACAAAATAGAAATTGAACAAAGAATTAGGAGAATGAGGGACCCCACATCAACCAACACCCACCTCACCTTTTTGGCCAATACCCTAGAGTCATTATTAGGTCAAATTGACTTGATAATGAGTCTAATTGATAGATGGGAATCATATAGGGATAGATGTAGGGCTTAATATGTTGACAAATTATTAGCATGTGAGGTGAAGGATAAAAAAATATAAAAATACCTAATTTTTACCTTATTCATCGACCCAACAACTAATGCACATTTTCTAGTAACCATTAAACATTTCCCAATCCACCAATGCCAACATAATTTGATTATAAATAATTTTTGAGACCAATGGTGGATGGTGTTTGCTTAACCAACATGTAACAAATATGAATTCCCATTGTAGTTTTTGAGGAAACTCTACTTTGAGTTTATCCTCAATGAGATTCCTAACTATTTTGACCATGGTGAGTTTTAGGGCCAAGAGAAAGGTTATGCACAAGATTAATCAGGTACATGTTATGCACTTAATCGACCTACAAGGATCCCTACCCTAAATACAATTTAGCTTGAGATCCCCTATGAGGTGAAGGAGGTCATAAAGATTGACACTTTTCATATGCTTAGTATGCTTACTAATACACTTGTTCAACATACACGTAGGCTTTCTAAGATTGATGCTAGAGATACTCCACCTAATCTGCATACCTCACCTCACTAGTGTAGATGTTGTGGTGTTATATGTATTGGATCTTTGGATGAAAATGGTGGTGCTTATAAGGGCTTAGATGATGTACTCATGACAAATGAGTTTTTGGCACATACATTTAATGTGCACATGTCAGTTACTATACACATGTAGGTATCTTTTATATAAATGTCATGTTAAATTTTAGTTATATTTGTATTTACAAGCTAACAATTAATTTACATAGAAATTGATTAATATATATGTAATTTTTATGTTGCAAGAGGAGACAGTGCCTACATATTCATGGTCCACAACTGCATTTATGGATCTTAGCCAGTCGATGTTTACATGTGTAGATCCAGCTTGTGGGCCATCTACTACTTTATTTATTGATGTTACTAGTCTACCATTTACATATACATAGGTAAAAGTTTGAGTTAATATTATAATCTATGTACATGTTTTTATTTATATAGATCTATGCTCTTGAATATCAATCATACATGTTCAAATTAAAATTTGAATGATAGTGATGTGAATACAAATTATATGTGTGAGATGTGTTGAAAAATATATAGAGAAAATCCATAACCTAATAACGATCAACCTTCTAGATAGTCTCCTTCAATGTCTAATGATGCCTTTCTCATATTTTTTTCAAAATATATTCTTCTTATTTATTCTAATCATATTGTTGATGTTCCTTCACCTTTTCAAACTTCTTTTAATGTTTCACATTTTTATTGATTATCATCTCTTCTTCATAGTGTTTCTTAAGTACTCAATATTTTCATTATTGCCTATATTAATAATTATTATCTTCCAAATCATCAAGTTTTTTGCCTTATCTGAATCATTGATGCTATGAAATAGCTTAATTACTCTAGAAAACTAAGTGATGTTGCTTATTTAGTTGATGACCACAATAGACATTCCTCCATCTCTACGAGCAAAGACAAACATAGGCATTGTTGTTGCAATGTCATATACATAGGCACTCACCAAGGTACATGCTAAATTGTAATTTTTAATTGTAAAAATAGATTTTTTTAATAATTTTACTACATACTTTGGAAAATATAACTTATGTGAATGTATTTTATATGCAGGGTTTTGGTTTTTATTTGACATAAAAACTCTAGCTTCAACTAAAATGTAAAAAATTTGAAAGAAAGAATATTTATTCATTTTAAATAGATTTATATGAGAGAGGTATATTTTTATTGATCTTCACATCATTCATTTTGGGGTGCCTCTTTTGGTGAAATCTTGAACTTTAGACTATGCACTGAGCCCAATTTTGATTTATTTTTCAACATTAATATTTTAATGCCTCTTGAAAAGGACTAGATTTTTTTTTGAAAAGAGAAAAAATTATGTGTTTAGCCTTTGGAATGGATGACAACCTTTTGAAATAAATATGTGTATGACAGAAAACCTTATATTGGTGCATGACTAAATCTGGATGCATATTTATAAATTGTTGTCATAATAAATACTTAGGAAATAGAGTATGGAAAATGTAAATAGAGTATAATAAATAATAAATACCAAGAATGGAAAATGTAGCAAGGAAATGGAGGAAAAAAGTGCAATCAATATTCATTAAAGAGATTAGGACCCACCATACTATGTTATGTTATGATTACTCTTGGTATTCTCATCATGAAAATTAAAACTCTTGTTGACAATGCTCTTACTATGTCAGTACTTTTTAAGAGCATATGAGTGATTATATGTTAATTTTAATTCATTATTTTTAATGTGCCTCAATAATTCAAGTGGTGCTTCTGATCACCTATAGAATTTTTCCATGAATGTATGAACTTCTACAAAAATCAAGCATATAAGTGAGATTTCAATTCAGTGAAATAAAGCAATTTTTTTAAAAGTTCATTTATGATAATAAATTATTGGTCAACATCTTGTATTCATAATCATTGGGATTAATGTTAGTCAATAATAAGTATAGCATTGATTTGGACCTCAGAAGTAATCATGTATGCAAGTCAACCATAACTAATCTAGTCAACATCAATACAACAATTTATACCATAGTTAAACTAATATTGGTAGTGCAAAAATGTAATATGCTATAATACACCAAGCACTTCTAGTAAAAGAAATAAACAACACTGAAATATAAAGGAAAAAGCTTAGAAATAGATGGAACACTTCATTATATTCATATAATGTATAATCCATAATAATCATGGATAATGAGAATACAAAACTGCATGCATTCTCTAATCCCAACCTTTTCCTTAATTTCCACACACTTTTTAAATGATTGAGACCAATACTCTTTGTTTGTGACCTCAACTTGACCACTTTCTTATGGAGAGTATGGGTTTTATAGCAAGTGATAGATTTTAAACTTGGTCTTGAAGTATGGAAAAGTCTCATTAATATATTGGTCACCTCCATGTCTTGTCAAATGTCTAGGTTTACCAAACTGTGACACTTATTTGTTTTTAAATGAACCTTGTGGTGCTTGAATTATTTGGTATAACCCTTTATTTCACCTAATTTTCCAAATACATTGTTGACACTATGATGTACTTATAGAAAGTAAATAATAATTTGAAATAAAGTGATATCTTATAAAGTAAAAATATATTAAGCAATAAAGACACAAAATTTCATCATTTAAACTAAAAGAATTAAATTTGTAGAGACGGGCAAATTCATTTTTATTTTTATTTAGATCCTAGGAATAAGAAACAATGCATTTTGGTAATGTTCTCAATGTACAAGCCATAAATACACATAGCATATATGTTAGATTTTATTTTTATTTTTATTTATATCTAATATATTTTCAACTAAAGCCATAAGTATTCGTAACATATCAGTCACAAAATTAAATGTACATAAATAATTCCCATTTTTCATCTATGGAATGCCACTAGTACTTTGACTCATTCGACAGACCTAACCACACATGATCTCACACTCTACCTTCAAATTTTATAGCTCTTGTTCATAGATGGATATCATTACATCATGATTTATTTGTAGGGGCAATCACAATGTGATTTTGTGTATGCATTGGCAATATCAAGATTGACACACTTTTCAAGTTCCATCTTGTTGCTCCTGAGTGTGAGATTTGTATGATGTAACTCCTTTCTCTCCATGGTCAAAATCTCCAAGACTTCATTCTTCTAAGCTAGTACACTTTACAACTTCTAAATGGTTATCCTTGCACTTTTATGAAGGTCGAACAAAAATTGGTTTTCCCTAGTGAGAGAACCATTTTTTAATAACACCAATGAGAGTTTAACACCAGATGATCTTCCATTGACATAATTCCCTTGCATCTCATCCTTTTAATAATTTATTCTAGGTTGTCTATCATTTCACCAATTTCATGATTATCTTTATTTCCTGGGACCCCTACAAAAATGCATGGCTATGTGAATTAGGACATTCAATCAAAATGCAAACTACATAACCAAAAGACAATGTAACAAGTTTATAACATATGAAAAATATATGAATTAGGATATGCCAAATATAAATTATCTTTGTGAATTAGGATATTCAAATACAACATTCATGGTTAGCCAAACAATATATTACCTCTTATAATGGGGCTTTCTAATGTATTCATCCAAATAAATGAATTATCTGTATTCCTTGGGATTTTTAATGTATTCAATATTCATTACATAATATGTAAAAAATAATAAATTAACATACAATCAAAATTCATTTACTTTCCACTATTGGAAACAAAATTAACTGTAACTATATCATGGCATGTATCCTGCAAAATCGTTGACTGATACAAACAGTCCAAGGTACTTGCAAAGAAAAAGTTTTTAAATTAGAGCAAAAATATTACAACAAAAATATTTTTTGTGGAAGTTATTTTATAATATAAACACCGATGATGTAGAAAGACAATTTAACTATTTATGATTTAGCATCAAACCATATTTGACTAGCATTTAAATTTGAGTATAGTTTTAATTTTATTCTATTGCATAACCACTCCTCTTCACCTTAAAGTTGCCTAAGAATTGATGGTTCCCAATACAAGCCATATTTGATTAATAAAATGAAATAATTATTCAGTGTTAAGTCCAGTTTCTTACAAGAACAAGAAGATTATGGTAAATGTGAATTTTAAGTATCATCTACTTAGTTGAAGAGCATAGTAAGTGTTACTCAAGTATTCCACCTAATAGAGTTATAAAATATACCACACAACATAAAAAAATAACAAGGTTTGTGCTCTTGATATATTTCCAAATATAAACCAAGCTAGTTCCCTCTCTTATCTATTTGGATTGGACTAGTTAAGCCTATAATGTTAAGCCTATATAATATCAATAGCAAAAACAATTGATCATACCTTATCATAAGCATACATTCCAAACACATTGAGGCCTACATCATCAATCCCATATTTATATCGAATCATGCATCTTACTATAAATGAGAAATATAGTGGTATGAAAATTGGATAACTCATTTCTAAGTACCAATATTGGCATAAAACACTAATGTAAGCATCATATCTGAGGAAGAAAGACATAGAAATATAATACAATGTATTATAGCATAAAATTTACTTGTCCTTGACTGTAGATCAGTTCCCATCACATAATAAGCTTAAAAACAAAATAAAAATCCTTAAACATTGCCATATAGCTATAGCCACATGCATTTATTTATTATTTACATCCATATAAATATGAAAACCCCATTACCAATCAAAAGAGTTATAGTCTAACTAGTGAGGATGATGGTTGCTTCTATCCATCCACCAAGGTATAAATACCTCTAGATATCTAACATGGAGAGTCAAATGGTTAAGGCCAGGAACATGCCCTAGGTGATTTTCATGGCGTAGATGCCCCATACTCATGGATACTTAGCCAAAGGAGCTCATTTATTTTGATGTATGCTTACTCAGGATTTTAAATTGACTAATGTTTATTTCTGAAATATGAGCAAAGATGTCAACATTATATGTAATTCAATGATTCCATGTAATGCATTTAGGCATACAATAAAAAAAAACATTAACATACTATATCATGATTCACAAGAGCTATCTGATTAGTCCTAGTCTTCTAACAAACTTAGTATTGTCTCAACAATCATTATTGACCTTGAAGTGAAATTGTCACAAAGAACATTTATATATTACCTAGATAACCTAACATACCTTGAGATTTTATGATAGTTAGGTGAAGGATGAGTATAAGGTAAAAAATGTTGTTTTACAACTACATAACCTAAAATAAGCCTGATAATACAAGGACACTTCACCTAAGTCTAATATAAATATAGAGCATCACAGTGTAACCAAGGAAAATATATTGATGGACCTCAACATCCTTATTTATTGCATTGCATAAATCCTAAACCAATCTAGAATTTTATATGTGATGGTGTTTAACCAATTCGAGAATGATGATTAGTAAGGAACCAAAAAAATATATGATCCACTACTAATAACCTTTCTAGGATATATATCCACCTAGAAAGACATGAGCCTAAGTAGGAAATAAAACCATAGAGTAATGAAACACTATCACTATAATATGTGTTAAGATCCAAATAACATTTAGTATCACCATAAAATTAGTTAAATAGGTAGACTAATTCTACCATAGTGCATGTTTCATGAGTTTCTTTCTTTTCTGATTCAAGTCAATAAACATGCCACATTGGTCATTAATCCTATATCACCAAATAAGTATCCTTTTAAGTTATTTTAGACCCACAACATATAACACCACCAAAATTATTCTAAATCAAAAATATATTAACAAGGGTTGGAAATACCATCAATAATATTGAGCTTTACCTAAGAGGTGTGATAATAAACCATAATACACAAACTCTAAGATATCCAAAATATATATAAATAATAAAAAGATAACACATAATACCATGAATATGTACCTCCAACATGTTTGATATGATATTTTGAATTATTGTAGTCCTCTCCCTTCCTTTTCCTCTTCCTCACCCTTGAACAATGATGCATAGACATTCACTCAAGTGTTGTGTGAGTTTCCTAAATAAATAAAGACATGAAATGAGACAAGTGGAGGGAAAATAGACAAGTCATCTACAAAATTATATATTACAATCCATACCATCATGATTAGTTTCCAAAATACATAATGACATGTGAACATATGCACATGATTACTGACATTTGTAACATTCAAAACAAAATAATGTAAACATGATAGATTATTTGTCAACATCATTGTTGACAATTTTGACCTCACAGGTCAAATTGTCACCCCTACAACTTGAAAATTTTCTTGTTAGGACATGGTGTAATTCTTAAGTAATGAAGAGATCCATTTTATACATTTTAAATAAGTTTCATCAGACTTTTCAAGTGATTTTGGGAGTTTTAGTGCCTAAAAGACTTATTTTGAGGCCATTCATACAATTTTCAAGGTGAAATTGAGATTCAAGAATATTCAAGACCTTATTTTTCCATTAAAATGTTAAAAAAGTTGTTTTGAAGAGGTTTTTGGTCTTAAAATGAATAAAACCAATTCATCTCTCATATCGACCTCCTTGGCAACTCTAGAAGGGTAGTTTTCAAGTGCTCAATATGGACAGAGGAGAGAGAGTTAGGAGATTAAAATTTGGCCATTACTATGGGTATTATTAAACTTTAAATTAATTTCATTTTTTTAATATTGGTGGCCTCTTATTTATGAACAATTGCTAAGAGTGACATCAGGTTATTATGGCCTATTCATCTGAGAGGGGTCTATTCTTACATCTATTTATCCACTTAAGAAATCAATGGACAGGATTGGTTTTTATGGATGATTTTATAGTTCATGGATATATTTTTAATTATGGTTTAATTATCCAAATCATCCCCTTGAACTACCTTCACTTATAATATTAATGTCTTGGTGTATAATTTATTCTAGTGGATTTCATTGTAGGTTCTTATTTTCTTTTCATGGTGGTCATTCCCATAGGTTTATAGTGCTTTGTTACTCATGGTATATCACTAAATTTCATGTAATTCATTGTTCTTGTCTAATATGAGTCTTTTGTCTAACATCTTCAAATGTGCTTGCTCTTTGAGACATAGTCAAGTTTTGCACAATCCACTAGAGTTTTGGTTGCTAATTTTGGATTAAATACCAGTAATACATCATGGTATATGATCCTAGATATTATATTGCATATTTTTAAGCATGATAAGATCCAAAATGCACACCTTTCTGGCAGAAGTCATAGGTATTTATTCAAGATAGAGGCATGTACAAACTATGAGAGTAAATGGGAGGTGCTAAAAGTCATAAAAAAGACTTGATACATGTATTGATACACTCACATGATCTTAACTACCTTACTTCCCACATCAAATTATTTAGAATGATTAAAATCTCTAATTTTTAATACGTAGACCTCATGTATAAGATGATTGTGCTGAAAGTCCGTAAAGATCTATATGGTAGGTTCAAGGTGATATAAGACTTGAATAAGAAGTTCATAGTCTTTTGAAGAGGAAAAAGTGATAAGGAGTGAAAATGAGTTATGTCATGGTTTGGCAGGTTTGAGACACCCAAGATTTCACAAGATGACTCTTTATAGCCTATGCAGTCAACATAGACCTACAGGCCCCTAAGCCTGTAGGTCCTTATTTGGGACCATGTTAACATCAAATAAACACTAAAACAGTGTATATGAATATAGTGATCCAACTCCTCAAGGGACACCTAGTCACTTGTAAGTGGAAGGTGATAGTGAAACTAAGTTGACAAGTCAAATATCCACCTACAATACCTTATATAGACTATATGAAGACAAGGGCAAGTGGTTTTAAAGTGACATAAATGGTATTGGTAGAGGCATATATAACAACTTGAGCCTAACTTGAGACTTAAACTAATTTCAAGGACAACATAATGACAAGAGAGATGACTAGGTTCTAAATCCAAAACATAGTCAAACACCATATTCATCCATATAGACACCCTACTATATACTTATAGTCAACTTGGTGTCACAAAGTATGAGGATATTATAGTGTATGAAAAGGGTTTGAAGCCTGGATGAGGTCTAGAAATAGGTTATGGGATTAGTGGTATGGAGAGAGGTTTAAAGCCCCTATATGAAGTCAACACCCTCCACAAGTCCCTACAGGCTATAGGGTCAACTCATCTTCAAACCAAAGGAAAATAACAAAGTATGGAGATATTGAAGAGCCCTAAGTCTAACTTGAAATCCTCAATCAAGTTGGAGGACCAAGAGATCAATGGTGAGGATAATAAGTTCTTAAACACTAAAACATATAGGCAAGAGACCCTCTTAAGACACCTACAAGTGGATAATGAGAAGTGGACAAGTGATAAAGCTCAAAGAGAGATAGAGGTATATGTGGAAGAATCCTGAGCCTACTCGAGATCTCAAACTAGGTTCATAGTCATTTAATAAAGGTTAGTAATCAAAGGGTAAGGCCTAAAATAGTAAGCACATAATCAATACCCTAAGTGCACACATTTAGGTTGCTAGTGACAATTGATCCAACATCAAGCCTAATTAATGATACAAGGGTGTTTGAGAGAACCTTGAGTTTGACTGAGTCTACATCCAGATCATGGATCATTGAGAATAGAAGAGGAGGGCTAAAAACAAAGCATATAGTCAATAACCCTAGGAAAAGCACCTATAAGATACTAGTGATAATTGATCTAATATTCAACCTAGGAAAAGAACAAAGTATGAAGGTAATAGTTATGAGCCTAGCCCAATTAAAAATATCCATCATGTTTATGGACTATATAAGGAGGCCATTGAGATAAGAATAGGTATAAAATAGAACACAATCAAGTTCTATCTCTCAAGGTACCTACAAATTACAAATAGAAGCAAGTTGGTCTTAGACCTGAATAAGGAGGAAAAGAACATGTAAATAACTATGTGGTCTTCATCATATAAGTATATGAGACCTATAAACATTTTGAAACCAAAATAAACATTTAAAGCTGATCAAAGTTGAGTTTAAAACCTACACACAACTAGTTAATAACCTACATGTGGTCTATTAATCAATCCATTTTTAGACCTAAAGGATAGGTAGAGTAGGTAGAGGTGTCTTTAAAATTATTTTTGAGACCAAATATAAACTAAGAGAATTTTGAGCCATATGCAAGCCTATGTAAGAGGGTACAAAATGAAAGCAAGAATACTTGTTTAGCCTAATGTAAGAAATGGGAAAGGAAGAACTTAGATGTTTGAGAGGATTGAAGCCAAATTGAAGCCTTAAATCAAGATTCATGGATCTATAATGGACCAATGATGATAATTTTCTTCCTAAAATGAATAATGATGAGTATCAAAGTCATTTGAATAAGGAAAATTGTCATACACAGCCAAGACTAGTATCTAGTCATGTTGACTATGTAAGAAGTCTAAACAAAGAGACTAAATGGTTGTGCCAAGCCAATGTGATGAAGTAAAATATCATAAGAGTTGATTTTAATACTCCACAGGTGTCAAAAAACTCATGATTTCTATGAAAATATTCATTTCTCCCAACTATCACCTACATCTAGTGTGCGTGCAAGTGTGAACTAGGAAGAAATATGAAGGTATAGTGATTTGATAGGTTGTAAGAGTTGCAAAGAGACTTGGAAGGGTAAGAATCATATATGAAGGTTTTAAAAAGATCATAAAAACCTCATTATCACTATCATACCCTAACATAAGTATGACAAAGGAAAAACTCAGTCATAGATCTAATGAAATAAGAAATCCAAGCAACTTAGTCTAGTCATGAAATAAAATGATGTGTTGAGGCCTTTACAGACATGATCAAGCTTTGAAATTTGGTATAGTTGGTGGTAATTAGTATATTTAAGTTTCCATGTTATCTCCAAGGTCATAACTATAGTTTACATATCCATTGTTTTGTCTCAGACCTTGCCCACTCCTTGGGCAAGGGCAACCATGAGACCTAGAGATCTACTTGAGCTCTAAGGGAATGAAAGAATTTATTGAACCTCATGAATGGATCATGAGGAAATTAAATATTAATAAAATAGGTATCTATTCATTATTAGGTGGAAACAAACATAATTTTTTAGTCCAAGTGATCTTGAGGGATAGCAAGAAGAAAACATGCCTAAACCCCAAACACTCTAACCAGTACACCATGAGCACACAGAGGGGTAACCTACACTTAAAAGAAATTTTTAATCATGTTAAGGGATGTTATAGAGTAGTATGAACTATTCAAATTAGTGGGAATGACTTTGGAGGCCCAAAACTTAAATTTTACCTCTCTTTAGCCTCAAGAGAGCTAAACAAGCCACCTGAGGAACAACTTTAGATGCTTGTATCATATCTCATACTTTACATGGGACCTAGTGTTATTTGGAGGTTTTATATAGGTCCCCTAAAAAAAATCTTGTGTATTTATGAAAGAGAGGGTCTATTCTTTATGAACAATCGTTAAGACCCCAAATAAGTCTTAAACCCTCCTAAAACCTCAGTTATGACCAGGTTACAGAGAAAGACCTAAAAATCACATTTAATGACATATTTTTATCCTAAAACCTCTTGTATGTTTTTTAGGACTCTAAGTATGTTACTCCCATTTGTTTTGATGTTGGCATCACTTGTATGAATTGCTCCAAAAACCATATTTTCATGATTTTTGGTGTTTTTCAAGTGCTCTAAGAAGGGGAGAACTTACCAATCAAGGAATGAGGTCATTTGGGAATTTTTATAAATATTAAATATCAAAAAATTTCAATGGATATTTTATAAGTGGCCAAATCAGGCTCATTTTCCAAGGTAGTCCCAAAGAGGCTCAAAATAAGCTTAGGAAGCAAGGTGGTTTCATGGTTTGCATAGTTCTATAGAGTTTTAAGACCTCAAATTTGGCATTGAGGATGGTATTAGACTAGGTAAATTGAATCACATGATTTTGGGTTGTTTCACACGTGTGGGATCTCCCATTAGCAATATTTCTCTTTCTAGGACTAGGAGGGCTAATTAGGCCCAATTGGAGAAGAAAATGAAGGAAAATGAGTACTTCCACTTGGAGTTTGATCATTAGATTTTGTGTGGATCTGTAATGGGTTTAGGGTTTTAAAAAATATGCCCAGGTTTCCTCATTGGTCTGAATAATCTTCTAAACAAGGAGATTTTTAAGTTTTAGTGCTATAAGGAAGGGGTGTTAAAGCAAACAAAATGAGCAAAATCATGTCTTTTGGATTACTTGATGGATATAAATGCCTTGTTTCATATATGATGTCATGTTTATAATAGATCCATAGTGTAATTTTTCCTAGTCCAATGTAAAAACTCAATTTCTCTCTCCTAAGAATTTTTTGCACAAGGAAGAGTCAAGTGAGCAAAACACTAAATTGGTGCATAAAAACATTTTAAAAGACTTTATTGAGGTTTATCATTGCGTCCACACCACCTTAAGAGTATAAAAAGGTTAGATTTTTATTGGATAAAGTTTTTAAATGCTTGAAAGTGTCCTAAACAACTTTGTAAAGACCTTTTCCTTCTAACACCTTGTCAAGGAAGACAAAGTCAAACTTACACTCAAAAAGCTCTAACAACCCAAGGAAGATGGAAAGACATGATTAATGGTCTGAAGAAGGTTTAAAATGAATAATTAATCAATTCATGATGACTTAATCTCAATTATAAAATATTATTTTGAAAAAAATGATTTCTTTACCAAGGATATAGGAGTATGCAAGCAAAAATCTAAGAAGTTGTGTTGGTCAAACATCAGAAATAAATGCTCAAGACTCTTTCAAACTCTCTACTAAATTCTTAATCAACCTGTACCCCATTTATCCAAAGATGGATGAGATATTAATGAGATACACTATTTTGGATTTTGAAAAAGATAAAGTGAAGATTTTATTTCCTATTTTTGGGGGATCTTATCTCCTTCTCTCTCCTCTCTCTCTCATTCTCTCTATATGTAAGCCTATTTTTGGAATTTGAACAATACTTAACCTGAATTATCATAATTTCATGCTTATAAGACATTTTTACTTGCCTATTTTGGATGAATAAGACTAAATTCATACCTCTTCAAGGCTTATTTTAGTGTAGATAATGAGATTTATCAAAGTCAAACACAATAGAAACTAATTCATGTTGAAATCATAGAAAATACATAGAGATATTTAATCAAAATGATAATATAATATCATTCACTCTCATTGTATTATTTCATATGGGCAATACAATTATATATGAAAAGTCTTTCCTATAATTGGGGAGATGATATCTCCAACACAATCTCCATAACTCCCTATAATAACTCAATCTAAAAACCAACCCACTATATACAAAATATATTATTGATGCAATATATTCATCTAACTAATAAACTAAATAAAAATCTATTAACCTATTCTTGTTTAAATAAAAATAATTACGTTATTATAAATTAATAATGTGACCATACCTTAATATTCACCCCCTTGTGAACATTATCAACCCCTAGTTTACACCCCCTTAATGTGAGCATGGGAAGAATATACATCTTCAAGAATTGGCTTGAACATAATTGTATGCTAATGCATACTTGTAGGTTTGCATACTATTATCTAGATCTTGTTTCACATGACCACTACTATGTGAAGAATGCATCCTAGATTTATTCCATGTGAATATAATGGACGTTTCACTGGCTGATCATCTCCATAAAGAAGTAAGGCAGTCAGAAGATCTCTATAGTCAGAGGATTTCTACAATTATCTACCCTCCTATACAACTATTGCCACATTCAATTATATCTACACTCTCCCTTTCTCTAATCCAACAAGAGAATGAAAAGACACACAATACTTAGAAAATGAAATATCATGAGGAATAAATCCTCATTGTCATCTTATGTATCCTATGTTAATGTTTGTTGCCACCCAAAAAAAAATAACACATACAATCAATCTAACAATCAACCCACTATATATGAAATATATTGTTGATACAATACATTCATCTAACTAATAAACTAAATAAAACTATATTAATATATTATTATTTAATTATAATAATTAAATTATTATAAATTAATAATGTGAACATACCTTAACATTTTCATGGTTTGTTGATGAATGGCAGTGATAGCATAGACTTCATTTCATTTTGTCCTTTCCTTCTTACCTATTTGTAGGTGTTAGCTCATCCTTAAAATTTACATAGTGTGCTTTAATCATCTTGTTTGTATGGCAAGTGTAAGCTTTATTTAGTGTCCTTGAGAGACCTATTGAATAGGTGCCTTAAATCATGCATCAAGCATGAGCCTCAATGTGAAACATTTTTATTTGGAAGCTTTCATTTGAGAAGTGTAATCAGGTTTATGTTCTTATTCAAACTTCTTAGTGCATACAACACAAGTGGAGATCATATTTTGGTGTATTATCCTAGTTAGATAGGTTTTCCTTTTAGTTTACCTTCTTCCTTTTTCTCTTCCAAGCTAGCAGTGTAGAGTAGGGATCCTAACTGATACATCAAGGTGATATAGCCCTTAGAATATAGATTTTCAATCCACCTATTAGGCCACCCATAGCCTAGGATTGTCTCCATATTACTTCAAACTATGAAGGCCTAAAATTACCTTCAGAAGGGTGCAAGTCTAATCATCAAATTTTTTTGGCATGCCCAATGTGACACAAGTCCAAATAAGTGGAAGGATTTTTGGTGTTGTTCTTATACTAATCAACCTTTGGAGGCATTCAAAACATCAATGGCATCTTCAAGTTCTATCAGTTAGTTCTAGTATCTCAAACACGTGTTCAAGTAAGTGGTGTTTTCAATTCATCATCTTCATGAAATTTGATGGTTGTGTATGAAGAGAGTTTCTATGTTGTACTTCCTTATTATCCCTGTGATGAATCATACCAGCCTTGTCATGATCCATATGAGCCTTATTATGAGCCTAATCAACCTTACCATGAGTATTATCAGTCCAATAATCTATCTTGTTAAGATTATGTGTTGACTAATTTGACCCCATGGTCAAATAAATCAATCCCCTTACAAGTTAAAACTTTCATAGGGTCTCCTAGGTCATAAATGTCCACCATGGTCTTAAATGAGGTCAAATAATATGTCTCAACCTTAGTCACATTTGTCTAAGTTCATCCTATGTCATATTATGCCACCTTTTGGCCATTTGAATAAGTTATATGATTTTTCACTAAGGATAAGTGTTTCAAAGTGTAATCTAACATCGCATGTGTCAAATGAGTGTTAGGGAACTATTTGAAATTGCCATGTTATAGGTTTAATGTTAAAATCAAGAATATCACTTGTAAAAAGAGGATTTTTAGTTATTGTATAAATTGCATGATAGTTATACCACATGTGAAGACTTTATAAGTGTCCCTTCAGATCCCCATAGCTCATCTCCAAGCTCAAAGGGCTTTGAAAGCTTCAAAAATGGTGAAAATTGATCCCTCTCTCTCATCTCTTTCTTGGGTAGGTCAAAGAAGTCAACTAGTTTGTAGTTGGTATGGACAGGAGAAGTAGAGTTAAGGTGAATGCACTTGGGGATGAAAATAGTATCTATGAGTTCTCATTCCATGGTCATGGTTTGAAAATTGGTGGTTCATACTTCATCAACAAATATTAATACTGATAGTATCTTAAAATTGTCTACATAAGCCCAATAGCTTTGGTTTTCTCATATATTTGCATTGACTTATGTGAAACAAGTGATGTATGTGTTCTTGCAGAGCTAGTTCATCCTATTCATGTTAGTTTCAACCTAGTTTACACGTGTGAACATGGTAAGATAGGTAGGATCATCTCCTTGTGCTAAAGGTGAACACATTATGGTCGGCAAATTAGTTTTTTATAGTTGTATACTTTCATATTCTTGAAAATGAATTCATATCAAAGGTAATGTACCTATGTTCTTCTCTCAAAATATAGAAGTCAATTTATCCATGGAGGGTTTATATTGAGAGATCTCAAGGTTGATTGAGATAGGTTCTAATACCATGAGAAAAGACTAAACAAATATTTAATGTATATAGTCATCTATAGTCACCTGTAGGTATTTACAGAGAATAGAAGAGCTATTCAAAACCCAAGACACAGGTTACATTCAATTTCATGACTTGAATGAGTTTATAAAGTCATATAGGGTTCATAGTGTTGATCCTAGTTCTATTACATAGCCTTCAATCAATCAGAGTTGGAAAATTTTCTTAAAAAGAGATTTTACCTTAATATCTTTGAAAGAGGATTTTTCTCCACACTGTAACATATATTGGTGAAGTGTCTTGAGGTCTAGGCAAGCCTATTGGTTTCTCTCTTGTAGCCTAGACCTAGATGTCACATATTAACACAATAAGGAGGTTTATAGGTTAGAATAAGATGATATTAGAATGGATTTTAACTTATTTAGGTTTCCACTTGAAACATCAGTAAGCACAATGCCAAAAATTCACATGAACCTATAACTTGCAATGACACCTAGTAGGTTGATGGTAGAAGAATGATGCATGGTCACAAATAATAAATGAATATATTAATGTGTGATAGATATAATAACTTGAAGATAAATAATTATGTGATTAAAATATTTACGTATATGGTTACCAATAGGAACTTCTTGATAACACCTACAGTCTGGTTGATACACAGACTAGCCTAAGCCCATAAGAGAATACAAACTTAGTAAGGTGGGCAGAAGTAATGTAGATAAACATGTATAAATAATTATCACAAAATTATATTTAAATCCATGTTATTTTTAAGGTAAAGGGAGATATATTAAATATTTAATTAATTTGGTTTCCAACTTCATACCCAATTAATTAGAACCCTGCACACAAACTAGGCTTGAAAAGCTAGTTTTGAGAACTTAGGAGGTTGAGGACTTTAGAGAGGTGATTTAACCTTTAAACTTGGTAAATATCATTATAATGACATACTATAAACCTCCATGTTTTTTTTAGACTTTACTAATAGGAGAGATACTCTTTGTTTTGTCTCAAACAAAGGGCACTCCATGAGCAACAAAATTGTAGGCAGGGTACATGAATATTGAATGAATGAATGGGAGAGTTTTGGAGAATTTTATAATGATTTTTAAGAGTTAAATTTATGTTTAATATATATTTAAAATTCCATACAGTCACTACCAACCTTTAGTGGTGGTCATATGCATAATAATACAGTCTAGGCCTATTAGGAGTAGAACTAGGCCTAAACCCTCATGGCCTATAACTTGCTTCTGATGACCATATGACCTTTTCAGTTAGTTTGATAAGATTTTTATGGGAGTTTAGGAATGATAATAATCATTGGTTTTTAGGTAAAAACACAAGAGTAGTCATTTTTTCCTAAAATTATCTCAGGCCTATCTAGAATGTAAGCAACTAGTCAAGGGGCCAACTTCCTTCACTCACATCTATATGGATAGTATGCATGGTGCCTCAATGTGTTTGGGATAGTTTATGGGGTCCTTAGATTTATTTTAGTGGAATTTTTTTGGAGATTAAGCTTCTAGATTTTATGAATCATTGTTAAAAATCTAAGCCTCCTAAAACCCTTGTACAAACCTGATGGATAAAACATGAAGGAATATGAATCCAAAAAGGGTCAATTGGTGAGGAAAGAGAATTATAATTGTTTATCACTCTCCCAAGATCCTTGACACATAATTTTTCTATATTGTCTCTTGTAAGAACAAGCCTAATACTGAGTTTTTTTATAGGATTTGAGTTATTCTACAGGTGTATAGGGGAATTATCAAATGTAAGTAATTGTAAGAGGTATGTAATGAATTATTATAAATACCCATACTCATCTCTCACCTTATTAAATCATGAAAATTCATTTTCTTAGTTGATCACTATAAGCAAACCTAAATAAGATAGTGAGAATGAACATGACGGCCTAAGTTTGAAAGTGAGAAGTGGGACATTAAATCTTTGGAGGTCTATTTGATATACCAAAGGAAAAAAATTTATTGAATAGTTTCCTAACACATCTTCCATATATTTCCTTGATAAAATATAAGTCACCTTGATGACAAGTGTGAATATCAAAGCTAAGAGGTCTAGTGATTGGATGTAAACATTGAACAATAAATGTCCATGAGGAGGTCATCAGTTGAGGAGTAGATGATGACTATCACAATCATGATATAATTTTTTTAGGAAAATGAAAATGTGTCTAAGACTCCAAATGTGGTTTAAAATAATC
This sequence comes from Torreya grandis, assembly GCA_037957365.1. Classification (NCBI taxonomy): domain Eukaryota; kingdom Viridiplantae; phylum Streptophyta; class Pinopsida; order Cupressales; family Taxaceae; genus Torreya; species Torreya grandis. The sequence goes on from JARHVA010000462.1 coordinate 2,907,015, forward strand.
AAGTGTACTCATCATCAAAAAGGCAGTTTCAAGAAGGATAGTGAAGTGTCTTTATGCCAACTTGAGGGAGAATGATGAACTTTAGGTGGACACTTGTCCATGAAAACTTCCTGGCCTATTTTTCAATTCATTCTCTTACATTTAAACTATATTTCAATCATTGAAACTTATAATTATGACTATATAACTTCTCTTCTTCTCTCTCTTCTCCTATGCTCTATAAATGCAAGCTATTTTGGCATTTATATCTAATACACACCTAGTATGGAAAATCCTTGCTGGTTTAAAACCTTAATTTGTCTTTGAATAAATATTATAAAGTTTATTTAATCTTTGAAATCTATTTTTTAAGTGTTTCAAGTGGTTTATGTGGTTGACAAGTGATGAATGTCTTCTCCTTGCTTCCATTCTGCTCTTGCATGTTTTGTGTGAGTGATATCTCTTCTAACAGGTTTCATAAAGTGTATAAGTTTGTTAAGTGTGTCTTGAAGTGTGAGAGAGACTAGTAGTGTCTAGTATCAGACCTTTTTTTTCACCCACTTTTGGATAATTATAGTAATCTACCTTATGATAAATTCTTTTGCTAGAAAGACAATGAGTTAAGGTCAGTTTTAATAGTCTTCTTTCTTAGTGTAGATATAAGTATGTTGTGTGGACTTATCTTTGGTGTATCACATCATTATCATAGTTTAATTTAATCACCATTCTTCCCTTTTCACACCCATATAGTTATTGTTATAATATAGTGTGTGAGCCTAAAAGATAGATCAATGGAGCTAGCCCTTTAACCTAGAGGTTTACCTCTGTTATAGGCAACCCACAGGCCTAAAGGTAATCCCATGTTAGCCAAATATTAGAGAGGCCTGAACAAATTTTTCCAAGGGTGCATTATTTAGATACAATAGTTCTATAATACCTAGTGGGACTAAGGTCCAAAAGAGTGGAAGGATTATTTGTGTGTTCTTCCTACTATAAGCTTTTAGAAGCATTTAAGTAAACACCAATAGAGACTTTGGATGTAATCATCTAGTTATAAGTAGCCCAGGTAATTTTTTATTAATATTTTGATCAATTATTATGTTTCATTTGACAAATTAAGTTAATATGGATGGATATGTTGAGGATTCCTACTATATTCCTTCTTACCAATATTGTCATTACCCATACTATGCTCCTCCATATCCCTATCAAAGATATTATCAACCCTATGATTACCTTATTCCTTCTCCATATGATTATGAAGTTGTTGAATATACCTATTAAGAAGCCTATGAATAAGGCTATCAAGAAGAAAAGCTTAAATCTCTTGAAGAAGAGATCCAAACTCTTAAGAGGCAGATTCTTGAAGGAGAGATCCAAACTATTAAGAGGTAGATTCTTAGAGGTGGTTTTCCCCAACAATCTTATCCATCCTATCAAACTCTTAGACAACATTTTCAAGGTCAATACCAAAAAACATACTCCTCTCTTCCTCCTACTTAAATTCCACCTAAAGCTAACTCCTTGTTGGCACTCATGCCTGATATGTGAAAATTAAAAAAGCTGATGAAGAAATGGAATATAAATCTTGATGTGATCCCTATTCATATCATAGAGAAGATGAGAAAGGTAGTTCACATCCTTATGAACAAGTGTATATTGGTTTAGGAGGAAGCTAAATATGTCATCAATGAATATTTTTATGAAATGAGATGATATATACAATGGTAGGTTGATAGGCTTGAGAGGTGGGAAAACCAAGAAGTTGGGAACAAACTTGCAGTTATTAAAGGGCCTCAAGGAGACAATGATGAAGGTGAAAATATGTTTTTAGAGCATGTCTCTCCCTCCCATATTCAAGAGTATTCTTATATTTCACATCAATTTTCTCAATCCTTTTGTCAACATGAAAAGTCAATTCAATCTTTGAAAGAGCCTAATAGCCTCAAAGTTCTAACTTAGAACCAAGTAGTGAAGTCTTGGGAAAATAAAGATGAAGAGATTGAAAACCAAGGATCTAGAAATCAAGCTATAGTTGTGTAAGAGTTTCAAGAAGACAATGAAAATCATGAAGTGGTTGTTGAATAAAATGAAATATCTATAGCTCATTATAACCTTCTCTCTCTCCAAGAATTATTTCAATTGTCCCATTCCATTCCCATGCCCATTCATGAGCCCTCCATCACATTTCCTAGTCACTCTGCAACCCATCAAATTGCTTACCACCCTCCCACCTTATCCCCTCTTGAAGGAGAACCCATCTTATGGGAGGCAAACAAGGAAGAGCAAGCTTAATTTGCAATTGACCAAGAAGATGACACAAGTGTCTATGAAGAAGAGCTCACTATAGGGACTCCCTTTGGTGAGGAAAATCACAAGGCAACTTTATCAAATCAAGAAATAGAAGATGTAGATGAAGTTTTAGGTATTCACAAGGAGCTTGATCAAGACTTATGTCAAACCTTTTTGCACATGTTTAACTAATATGAAGATCTTAAGAATTTAGATCTTGAAGGAGAGAAAAATGAGATTGTTAAAGATAAATGTGAGGTTTCTATTAAACATACATGTCTTGAGGAACATCATGAGGCAATCTATGATGACTATGACATTCATAAGTATGATCAATAAACTGACTTTGAAGAACCAATAGAATAAGCTACTAATGACTCCATGAAGCAAGGTGACTTATGGAAAAGATTCAATGAAATAGTGGTGAATTTGAAGCTCTTCAAAATTACACACTTTTTGTTGTTTAATTTGAGGACAATGATGAAGATGAGGCTGATTTTCATGAGCCTACAGCTGATAAAAAGTTTGATCTCACACAAGATGTTATAAATGACAAGGAACTATGCTTTATTGAAGCATCATTAGAAGCTATAGTTGAGGAGTCTCATGAGAGGATTGAGGTTGTTGAAATGTAAGAGGAATTCACCTTTATAGGTGATATGTTTGTAGTTATTTTGGTTGCATTAAATACCATGCTAAATAGGTTGGAAAACATGAAGAAATTGAAGACACTAAAGTTAATGCTCAAAAGGCAAAATGCTTCAGAAAAAATTTCATCTCATGGAGCAAGATATGGTACAAATTTCCCCTTTAATCTAGGATGAGAAGTTGCTTCAAGTTATTCTGTACATAACGTAGTTTGCTTAAGTTTTTTGTGTGTTTTACCTAAGTGTTTATGAGAGCACAAGTGTGTTTGATTTCTTATCTTGTCTTGTGTTTATTTCCTATTCTATTTGGTGTGAGTTTGGTGTATATTCAGAGGCATTTTAGTGTCATTGGTAGTGTATAGGTGACTCCAATTCCCAAGGATAGGAGAAGGCAACTGGTCCTTAGCATAGTAGGCATGTTACCCCTAGGAAATCACCAAAATGTTGACTAATTTGACCCCCTGGTCAACTAAGTTAACCTCCCTACAAGTTCAAGCTTTCATAGGATTTCCTAGGTCATAAATGTCCACCATGATCTTAAATGAGGTCCAATAATATGTCTCAACCTTAGTAACATTTGTATAAGTTTATCCTATGTCATATTATGCCACCTTTTGGCCATTTGAATAATTTGTACAATTTTCCACTAAGGACAAGTATATAAAAGTGTAATCTAGCATCCTGTGTGTCATATGAGTGTAAGGGAACTATTTAGAACTAACATGTTGTAGGTTCAATGTTAAAATCAAGAAGATCACTTTAAAAAAGAGGAGATTTAGTTGTTGTATAGATTGCAGGATAATTCTAGTATGTGTGAAGGCTTCAAGAGTGTCCCTTTAGATCCCCATAGCTCATCTACAAGCTTAGATGGCTTTGATAGCTTCAAAAATGGTGAAAATTGATCCATCTCTCATCGCTCTCTTGGGCAGGTCAAAGAAGTCATTTGGTTTGCAATTGGTATGGACAAGAGAAGTAAAGCTAAGGTGAATGCACTTGAGGGTTAAAAGTAGTCTCCATGAGCTCTCATTCCATGGTCATGGTTTATAGATTGGTGGTTTGTACTTCATGAACAAACATTAAGACTGCTAGTATCTCAAAATAGCCTGCATAACCCCAATGGTTTTGGTTTTCTCATATATTTGCAATGACCTATGTGAAACAAGTGATGTATGTGTTCTTGTAGATTTGGATTATCCTCTTCATGTTGGTTTCAACCTAGTTTTCATGTGTGAACATGGTAATATAGGTAGGATCATTTCCTTGTGTTAAAGGTGAACACATTATGGTCTGCAGAGTAGTTGTTTATAGTTTTAGAGTTTCATCTTCTTGTAAACAGCTACATATCAAAGGTAAAGTACCTATGTTTTCCTCTCAGAACATGGAAGTTAGTTTATCCATAGAGGGTTTGTATTTAGATACCTCAAGGTTGATTAAGATAGGTTCTAAGACCATGAGCAAATATTGACCAAAGTTCTAATGTATATAGTCATCTACAGTCACCTATAGGTTTGTACAGAGAATGGAAGAGCTATTAAGAACCCAAGACAAAGGTTGCATTCAATTTCATGACTTGAATGAGTTTATCAATTCATACAAGGTTCATAGTGTTGATCCTAGAGCCATTACATAGCCTAAAATTAGTCAGAGTTGGAAAAGTTTCCTAAAGGGAGAGTTTACCTTGATCTCTCCAAAAGAGGATTTTGCTCCACAATGTAACATTTATTGGTGAAGTGTCTTGAAGTCTAGACAAGCCTAATGGTTTCTCTCTTGTAGCGTAGACCTAGATGTCACATCTTGACATAATAATGAGGTTTCTAGGTTAGAATAAGATGATATTAGATTGGAGTTTATCTTAGTTAAGTTTCCACTTGAAACACTCAGTAAACATAGTGCCAAAAAGTCACATGAACCTATAACTTGCAATGACACCTAGTAGGTTGACGGAAGAAGAATGATGCATGGTCACAAAGCATAAATGAATCTATTCAGGTGTGATAGATATAATAAATTGAAGAGAAAAAAGGATTTGAGTAAAATATTCAAGTATATGGTCACCTACAGGAACTTCTTGATAACACCTACAGTTTGGTTCATACACAGACTAGCCTCAACCCATAAGAGAATGCAAACTTCGTAAGGTGGGAAGAGGTAAAGTGGATGAACATGTATAAGTCATTCTAAAAAAAATGATATTACACTCTGTGTGATTATCAAGGGTAGGGGAGAAAAATCAAATATTGAATTAAGTTGGTTTCAAACTTCATACCCAGTTAATCAAAACCCTGCACACATATTAGGCTTGAGAGGCTAGTTTTGAGAATTTGGAAGGTTGAGGACTCTATAGAGGTGATCTAAACTTGAAATTTTTTACTAAGAATTATCATGACCTAAGATAAACCTCTATTATTTATGTTAGACCATGATAATATGGGAGATACTCTTTGTTTTGTATCAGATAGAGGGTATTCTATGATCAACAAAACTGTAGGCAAGGTACATAAATGTTGAATGAATGAATGGGAGAGTCTTGGAGCATTGCATAATGATGTGAAATTGTTTCATTGAGGGTTAATATTTATGTAAAAGTCCCTATAGTCATAACCAACCTTCAGTGGTGGTCATATGCACAATAATATAGTCTAGGCCTAAACCCCCATGGCCTTTAACTTGCTTCAGATGAACATATGACCTTTTGAAATAGTTTGATAACCTTTATATTGGAGTGGAGGATTGATAATAATCACTAGTTTTTATGGAACAACACAAGAGTAGTCAATATGGCCTAAAACTATCTTAGGGCTATCCAGAATGCAAGTAATTAGTTGAGGGGCCAAATTCCTTCACTCACATCTGTACGGATAATATTCATATTGCCTTAAGGAGTTGGGGATAGTTGAGTGGGGTCGTAGCTTTATTTTAGTGGATTTTTTTTGGATATTAATCATCTAGATTTTATGAATCATTGCTAAGAAGTTAACCCTCCTAAAACCCTCTTAAAACCCTTGTACTAACCCGATAGAGAAAACATGAAAGAATATGCATCCAATAAGGGTCAGTTGGAAAGGAAGGTAATTCAAAATTGTTTATCACTCTCCCAGGCTCCTTGACACTGAATTGTTCTATACGGTCTCTTGTATGGACAAGCCTAATATTGAGTTTTTTACAAGATTTAAGTTGTCCTATAGGTACAGAAGGGAATTATTAAATGTAATTCATTATAAGAGGTGTGTATGGAATTATTATAAATCCCCATAATCATATCTCACCTTATTTAAGCATGAAAAGTCCTTTTCTTAATTGATCACTATAGGCAATACTAAACAAGATAATGAGAATGAACATGACTACGTAAGTTTGAAAGTGAGAAGTGGGACACTGAATCTTTGGAGGTCTATTTGATATACTAGAGGACAAAACTATCTTTAATAGTTTCCTAAAACCTCTTCCATGGATTTCCTTGAGCAATTTCAAGTCACCTTGGTGACAAGTGTGAATGTTGAAGCCAAGAGGGCTAATGAGTGGCTATATACAGTGAACAAAAAATGTACATGAGGAGTTAATCATTTGAGGAGTAGATGATGACTTTCACAATAAAGATTCCATATTTTTAAGATAGTGCATATGTGTCAAATAATCCTAAGGTGGTTTAAAATAGTCAAGTGGACTCATCATCAAAAAGGCAATTTTAATAAGGATAGTAAAGAGTCACTACGCCAACTTGAGGGAGAATGGTGAACTTTAAGTGGACACTTATCCATGACAACTTATTAACCTCTTTTTTACTTCATTATTTTGCATTGCAACTATATTTCAAGCCTTGAAACTTGGCATTGTGAATGTCTAACTTCTTTTCTTCTCTCTCTTCTCCTAGGCTCTATAAATGCAAGCCATTTTAGCATTTATATATAATACAAACCTAGTATGGCAAAGCCATGCTATTTTGACACCTTAACTTGTCTTTGAATAAATATTTTGAAGTTGATTTAATCTTTTCAATCTCTTTCTTAAGTGTGTCAAGTGGTTTATGTGGTTGATAAGTGATGAATGTATTCTCCTTGCTTTCACTTTGCTCTTATATGTTTTGTGTGAGTAATATCTCTTCTAATAGGTTTCATAAAGTGTATGTGTTTGTTAAGTGTGTCTTGAAGTTTGAAAGAGAATAGTAGTGTCTACTATCAAACCTTCTTTTCACCCACCTCTGGATATGAATAGAAATCTACCTCTAAGAGAAATACTTATGATATAAGGACAATGTGTTAAGGTTAGCTTTAGTAGTCTTCTTTTTTAGTGCAGATGCAAGTGTGTTGTGTGGACTTATCCTTAGTGTATCACATCATTATCATAAGTTACTTTTAGTTCCCTTCTTTCCTTTTCACCCCCAATAGTGATTGTCCTAGTTTAGTGTGTGAGCCTAAAAGATAAATAAAGGGATCTATCCCTTTAACCTAATAGTTTACCTCTATTATAGGCAACCCATAGGCCTAGAGGTAATCCCATGTTAGTCAAATATTGGAGAGGCTTAAAAAAATTTCTCCAAGAGTGAAATATTTGGCTACAATAGTATGATGACTCATATCAGCTTTATAGTGACCCTTATCAGCATCATTATGACCCTAGTTATGTGCCTCAACAACCTTGTCAGGACTTGCAATAGTCATATTCACCTCCCCCTATTCCATTTCCAACTCAAAATAATGATTCCCCCACCCTATCTTTAATGTCATTCATACCAAATAGGTTAAAAGCTGAAGGGGTGATAAGAGTGTGGGATAGAGAGTTGGATGTGATACCTTTTCACCTTATTAAGAAGATGAGAAAGATAGTATAAATGTTGATAGACATGTGGGTAGTAGTCAGAGAAGAAAATTAGTATGTCATGAATTATGAATTTTGGGAGATCATAACTATGATCCAATGGTGGTTATATAGGTTGATGAGATGAGAGAATCAATAGATCCAACTCAAACCACCTCAACCATCTCTTCCTACCCCTAATCAAAATTCTTATGTTTGAAGTTTCCTCCTAGCTCCACCTACCCTTCCTCAAGAGAACAATCTTATGCCATCTTGGAGGCCTTTTTGGGCTATGACTCCCAGTTATGTCATGCCATGTCTTGTGGATGATTCTCCTCCCATCGCTCTTCAAGGACCCTCTTGTTTACCATATCAGCCCTCTTATGCTCCTTGTCCTCATGAAGTCATTGACCAATCTTAGATGGATCCTCCAAGCTAGATAATTCAACCTCCAAGTGAACCTAATACTTTCAAAGTATTACCTTGGAACTAGGTAGTTGAGTCTTGGGATAAATAGGAGGAGGTGAGTGTTATTGATTTTGATCCCAAAGAAGACATTGTGCTTATAATTTTTCCCTCATGGAAGTCAATTAAAGAAAACATCCAAATGAAAGAGGAAGTGATTGTTGAAGAGGATAAATTTCATGTTACATCTGAAAATGATGAAGTGAATCTTGAGGGTGAGGAAGAAAACCAATCATCCATAGCCCAACTCAACTTACACTCTCTCCAAGCACTCCTACAAGTAAATTCCATTCCCAAGATCTCCAATTGTAAAATTACTCCCTTGACTCCCAGTAAAACTCATGACCTTGTTCATTGCCCTCCCACCATCTCCCTTTTTGAAGAGGAGCATGTTATATGGAGCATAAATGAAGAAGTTATAGCTATAATTGAGTTCCAAGGAGAGTGTGAAGAAGATGTTTCAATTATGCATGGAGAGGAAATTGTCATTGATACTCCATTTAGTGAGTGAAAAGTTAATTTGGCCTTCAAAGAAGATGAAGAACTTGAAACAAAAGTTAAAGGAGGCATTGATTTGTTTCAAGATCTCCCTTTTGGTGTGTTTGAAGACCATGACCAAGAGGCCATAGATGATGAAGATGAGCTATTTTTAGAACCTCTTGATGAGTTTGAAGAGTTTGATGCAGTTAAAATTCAAATAAATGCCTCTCATGGTACCTCAAGTATGCAAGAGAAATTTGTTCTTGATGTTAAATATCTTCATGAGATGGTACAAGATAAATTCATGAATAAATTTGAGGCATCTCCTATTGAGCAAGAGGTTGACTTTGAGCAGGTTGTTTCCCAATCACAACATGATTACACATTTGATATTATTGATAGCCCTATTGCTCCACTTGAGAAATATTAATATGCCATTCAATTTTATCTCATTTAGGTTGATCAGATTGAGAAAAAAAAGGATGATTGGCAGTTGTACATTGAGTCTCTACAAGAAATTAAAGACCTTTATAGGGATATGTTACACATTCGAGAGAATGCTTATGAGAAGGTTGATCAGGAGTCACTAATTGAAGACCATGATGTAGATTAGATTGAATATTAAAAGCTTCTTGATGATATTTATGAACTTTCAATAGATGGTAAGAAGGATGAGGTCACTCAAGATGCCATAAAGACTCAAGGACAATGCAGAGATGAGGTATCACTTGATGAGGTTGTAGTTGACAAGCAATATGAAAAGGATCCTATAGTACAAAATGAATGTGTATTCATTGGTGAATTGCTTGATGTTGATGATTCATTTGAAAATTTTTCAATAGGATTGTCAATCATAAAGCAACTAATATCTATCAAGCAAAAGTACAACAAGCATCTTATCTTATGTCCTTGCATACCTCATCAAGTAATTAATACAAAAAACTTTCCTTTTGAACCTGGAGGAAGATTATTTAAACTTTAGTTGTAGTTATTTTATCTTTCCTCCAATTTATTATCAAGCATATTAGTTTTCTTATGTTTTTTTTCAATAAGTGTTTTGCTAGCACGTGGGTTTTGTTAGTCATTTTCCTTTGTTGTGTGTTTTATTTCCTTGTTTTGGAGGAGATGCAGTGGTATTATTTCAATTCAAGATTCTTGTAGTCATGGATAAGGTCTAATAATAATTGTTTCAGAATTTAATAGTGTTTATGAGTCCAAAATATATGTCAATGGTCTGGTTCTCAAGCATAGCAGGCATGCTTCCTAGCTGAGTTGCCAAAATGTTGATAATTTTGACCTCATAGGTCAAATTGTCACCCATACCAATTGAAAATTTTATTTTTAGGACATGTTATACTTATTTAATCATGAAAATATCCATTATATATATTTTAAATTAGTTTCATTAGAATTATCAAGTGATTCTAGCAATTTTCATGCCAAAAAGGCATGTTTTGAGGCCATCTGTACAATTTTAAAAGTAAAATTGAGATTAAAGCATCTTAATGATGTTATTTATCCATAAAAATGTCAAAAAAATTATTTTTAAAAGGTTTTAGGTCTTAAAATGAATAAATTCGATTCATCTCTCATATCAACCTCTTTGGCAACTCTAGAAGGGCAGTTTTCAAGTGCTTGGTATGGACAAAGGAGAGAGAGTTAGGAGATGAAACTTTGGAAATTGTTAGGGGTATTAGTAATATTGAAATTGATTTCATTTTTTTAAAATATTTTTTTCCTCTTATTTATGAACAATCTCTAAGAGTGACAGTAGGTCACTATGGCCTATTCATTTGAGAGGGGTTTTTTCTTGTTTTTGTTTTTCCACTTCAAAAATTTATGGAGAGGATTAGTTTTTAGGGATGATTTTATAGGTCATGTATCTAATTTTAATGGGTTTTTAATCATCCAAATCATCTCCTTGAACTACCTTTACTTGGAAGAATAATGTCTTGGTGTACAAGTTGTTCTAGTGGATTCTATTGGAGGTTCTTATTTTATTTTAATGGTGTTCATTCTCAGAGATTTCTAGTGATTTTTAAATCATGGAATCTCACTAAAATTTATGTAATTCATTATTCTTATCTGATATGTGTCTTTTTTCTAACATCTTCAAATGTGCTTACTCTTTATGGCATTGTCAAGGTTTTCATAGTCTAATGGAGTTTTGGTTTCTAATTTTGGCTTAAATGCTAGTAATACATCATGGTATATCATCCTAGAGATGATATTGCATTTTTTGAAGCATGAGAAGATCAAGATAAGATCCCAAATGCACACCTTTTTGGGAGAAGTCATAGGTATTTATTTAAGATACAAGCCTATACAAACTGTGAGAGTAAATGGGAGGTGCTAAGAGTCATAGCAAAGACTTGATACATGTATTTATGCACTCACATGATCTTAACTACCCTATTGCCCTATCAATTTGTTCAAAATGACTAAAATATCTAATTTACAATACACAGACCTCATGTATAAGATGACTATACTGGAAGTCCATACGGATCTGTAGGGTAGGTTCAAGGTGATATAAGACATGAATAAGAAGTTCATGTAATTTTTAAGAGATAAAAGTGATAAGGAATTACAAGGAGGTATGTCATGGTTTGATAGGTTTGAGAGGCCCCAAGATTTCAAAAGATGACTCTTTATAGCCTATATAATCAATAGAGACCTAGGCCTATAGGTCCTTCTTTGAGACTATGTCAACATAAAACCAACATTAAAACAAATATAAAATATAAGGTTCACTACAATGCATATGAAGATAGTGATCTAACTCTTCAAGGGACACCTAGTCACTTGTAAGTGGAAGGTGATAGTGAAATTAAGTTGACAAGTCAAATCTCCACCTACAAGACCTTGTATAGACTATATGAAGAAAAGGACAAGTAGTTTGGAAGTGACACAAATGGTGTTGGTAGAGGCATACATAAGAAATTGAACCTAACTTGAGACTTAAACCAAGTTTAAGGATGGATTGATTACAAGAGAGAAACCTAGTTTCAAATTCTAAAACACAATCAAACACCTTATTCATCCATATAGACACCCTATTGTATACCTATAGCCAACTTGATGTTGTAAAGTATGAGGAGATTGTAGTTTATGAAAAGGGTTTGAAGCCTAGATGAGGTCTGCAAATAGGTTCAAATCCATTGTGGTATCAGTGGCACAGAGAGAGGTTTAAATACCCTAAATGTAGTCAACACCCTTTGCAAGTCCCTATAGGTTGTAGAGTTAGCTCATCTTCAAACCAAAGGAAAATAATAGAGTATGGATATATTGAAGATCCCTGAGTCGAACTTGAAATCCTTAATCAAGTTCAAGGACTAGGATATCAATGGTGAGGATAATAATTTCTTGAACACTAAAACATACAACCAAGAGACCCTCTTAAGACACCTACATGTGGATAATGAGAAGTGGAAAAGTGCTAAAGCTCAAGAAGAGAAAGAGGTGTATGTGGAAGAATCTTGAGTCTACTTGAGATCTCAAACTAGGTTCAAATTCATTTAATTAAGGTTAGTAATCATAGGGTAAGGCCTAAAATAATAAGCACACAATCAATACCTTAAATGCACACATACAGGCTACTAGTGACAATTAGTCCAACATCACGCATGAGTAATGAGATAGGGGTGTTTGAGAGAAACTTGAGTTTTACTAAGTCTACATCCAGATCATGGATCATTGAGAATAGAAGAGGAGGGCTAAAAACAAAGCATATAGTCAATAACACTAGGAAAATCACCTACATGTTGCTAGTGATCATTGATCCAATATTTAACCTAGGAAAAGAATAGAGTATGAAGGTAAGAGTTCTAAGTCTATCCCAATTGAAAATATCCATCATGTTCATGGACTATATAAGGAGGTCATTGAGGTAAGGACATGTCTAAAATAAAACACAATCAAGTCCTATCTCTAAAGGTACCTATAGATTGCAAATGGAAGCAAGTTGATCTTAGAATTGAATAAGGAGGCAAAGAGCATGTAAATAAATCTATGGTCTACATCATATAAGTACACAATCCCTATGGACATTTTGAAACCAAAATAAATATGGAAATTTGATCAAAGTTGAGTTCAAAAACCTACACATAGCCAACCAATAACCTACAGGTGACCTATTGGAAGGTCGATTCATTTTTAGACCTAAAGGAGAGGTAGAGTAGGTAGAGGCATGTTTTAAATGAGTTTTGAGACCAAATAAAAACTAATATAAGCCTGAGCCATATGTATTCCTATGCAAGAGGGTATTGAATGAAAGCAAGAATACTTGTTTACCCTAACGTCAAAAATAGGCAAGAAAGAAATTGGATGTTTGAGAGGCTTGAAGCCAAATTGAAGCCTTAAATAAAGAGTCATGGAATATTGAGGGGGAAAATGATGAGAATTTTCAACCTAAAATTAATAATCATGAGTTTCAAACTCATTTGAATAAGGAAAAATTGTCATACACTGCCAGGCCTAGTATCTAGTCTTGTTGACTGTGTAAGAGGTCTAAATGAAGAGACCAAATGGTTGTGTCAAGCCAATGTGATAAAGATAAATATCATAAGAGGTGATTTTAAGAATATAAGGGTGTCAAACTATTGAGGATTTCCATGAAAATATTCATTGCTCCCAATTGTCATGTACAACTAGTGTGTGTGCAAGTGTGAACTAGGAAAAAATATGAAGGTACAGTGCTTTGTTAGGTTGTAAGGGTCGTGAAGAGACTTGGAAGGGTAATAATAATATATGAAAATTTTAAAAACATCATTAAAAACTAATTCTCACTCTCAGACCCCAACATAAGTATGACAAAGGCAAAACTTATCCATAGATATAATGAAACAAGAAATCCAGGTAACCTAGTCCAGTCATGAAGGAAAATGATGTGTTGAGGCCTATATAAAAATGATAAATAATTGAAATTTGGTAAAGTTGGTGGTGATATATTTATGTGTCCATGGTCTCTCCAAGGCCATACTAATAGTAAACATATCCATTGTTTTGTCTCAGACCTTGCCCACTCCTTGGGCAAGGGTAGCCATGAGACCTAGAGATCCACTTGAGCTCTAAGGACATGAAAAAAGTTATAATACCTAATGATTGGATCCTAAGGGTAGTACACAGTTATAAAATAGGTATACATTCATTATCAAGTGAAAATAGATGTCATTTTTTAGTCTAAGTGCCCTTGAAGGCTAGCAAGAAGAAAATAGACGTAAACCCCAAGTGCTCTAACTAGTACACCATGATCACACAAAGGGGTAACCAGAAATTTTAATACACATGGAATCATGTGAAGGGATTTTATATATTATTATGAACTATTCAAAATAGTGGGAATGAATTCTAAGTCCCAAAACTCAAACTTGACCTCTCTCTAGCCTCAAGAGAGCTAAGCAAGCCACCTAAGGAGCAACTTAAGATGCTCGTACCATATTTTATAATTTTTATGGGACCTAGTGGTGTTTTGAGGTGTTATAGGTGTACCATAAAAATAATATTGTGGAATTAGGAGATAGATATGGTTTTTTCTTTATGAACAATCATTAAGACCCCAAATAGGTCTTAAACCCTCTTAAAACCCTAGTTATGACTAGGTTATAGATAAAGAACTAAAAATCACATATGATGACATATTTTTATCCTTAAACCTCTTGAATTTTTTTTAATAATAAAATTAGGTTACCCCCATGTATTTTTATGTTGACATCACTTGTACGGGTTACTCTAAAAACCCTATTTTACATGATTTTTGATGTTTTTTAGGTGCTCTGAGAAGGGTAGATCTTCCCAGTCATGATATGAGGTAATTTTGGAGTTTTTAAAACTATTAAAACTCAAAAAATTTCATGGGAGGTTATATAAGTGGTCAAACTAGGCTCATTTTTCAAGGCAGTCCCAAACATGGTCAAAATAAGCTTAGGAAGCAAGGTGGTTTCATGGTTTGCATAGTTCCATAGGGTCTCAGGACCCAAAATTTGGCATGGAGGATATCATTATAATATATAAATTTAATCACATGAGTTTGGGTATTTTCACATGTTTGGGATCTCCCAGTAGAAATATTTATCTTTCTAGGCCTAGGAGGGCTAATTAGGCCTGATTGGAGAAGAAAATGAAGGAAAATGAGTACTTCCACTTAGATTACTTCCAATTAGTCCTAGGACATCATGATGATAATCCATCCATGTTGGAATTTTTCCTATTCCAATGCAAAAATTCAATTTCTCTCTACTAAGCTTCTTTTGCATAAGGAAGAGTCAAGTGAGTAAAACACTAAGTTAGTGTATAAAAACATTTCAAAAGACTTTATTGAGGTTTATCCTTGTTTCCATGCCACCTTAAGAGTATTAATATGTCATATTTTTATTTTATTTATTTTTCAAATGCTTGAAAGAGTCTTAAATAACTTTGTAAAGACCTTTTTCTTCCAATGCCTTGTCAAGGAAGACAGAGTCAAACTTGCACTCAAAGAGCTTTAAAAACCCAAGGAAGATGGAAACATATCATTAATGGTGTGGATAATGTTTAAAATGAATAATTAATAAATTCATGATGACCTTATCTCAAGTATCAAAACCTATTTTCAAGGAAATGACTTCTTGACCAAGGATATAGGAGTGTGCAAGCAAAAATCTAGGAAGTTGTGTTGGTCAAACATCATAAATGAATGCTAGAGACTCTTTCAAAGTCTCAAATCAAGCCTTCCTCAAAATATATTCCATTTCTACAAATATTGATGAGAGATTAATAATATATAATATGTTGGAGTTTGAAAAAGATAAAGTTAAGGTTTTATTTCCTAGTTTTGGGGGCTTTTGTCTCCTTCTCTCTCCTCTCTCTCATTATCTCTATATGTAAGCCAATTTTTGTAATTTGAAAAATAATTAAGATTATTTTTTATAAATTCCATGCTTATAAAACATTTTTAATTACCTATTTTAGATGAATAATATTGAATTCATACCTCCTCAAAGCTTGTTTTAGTGTGTTTTCATGGTTTGTTGATGAATGACAATGGTAGCATAGACTTCCTTTCATATTGTAATTTCCTTATTACTTATTTTCAGGTGTTAGATCATCCTTATAGGTTTCATATTATTATTTAATCATCTTGTTTGTATGACAAGTGAAAGCTTTCTTTAGTATCTTTGAGAAACCTATTAAACAGGTGGCTTAGATCATGCATCAAGCCCGAGCCTCTTTGTGAAACATTATTGTTTATAAGATTTCATTTGAGAAGTGTAATCAGGTTTATGTTCTTATTCAAAATTATTAGTGCATACAACACAAGTCGAGATCATATTTTGGTGTATTACCCCAGTTAGATAGGTTTTCCTTTTAGTTTACCTTCTTCTCTTTTCCCTTGCAAGTTGGTATTGTAGAGTAGGGATCCCAACTAATACATCAAGGGGAGATATCCCTTACAATATATATATTCAATCCACCTATTATTCGACCATATCCTAGGATTATCTCTATGTTACTTCAGACTATGAAGGCCTAAAACTACCTTCACAAGGGTGCAAGTCTAGTAGTCAACAATCATTGAATATCATACATATCAACATGATTGCATGAGTGTGTGTGTGTGTGTGTGTGTGTGTGTGTGTGTGTGTGTGTGTGTGTGTGTGTGTGTGTGTGTGTGTGTGTGTGTGTGTGTGTGTGTGTGTGTGTGTGTATTGACATGATATTTAAATATAAGTGTTTCATTTATATATGATTTAAGTAATGCTTTGGTTGTCAATATTGAATTTAGTGATGTATTGCAAGATTTCACATGGTTAAATGATGCAATGATGTTCACATGCCCATTCACATGTACTCATGCAAATGAAATATTTCTTAGCCAAGAGAACACATAAATGAAACACTTCTATTGAAATATCATGTCACTATGTGTGTGTGTGTGTGTGTGTGTGTGTGTGTGTGTGTGTGTGTGTGTGTGTGTGTGTGTGTGTGTGTGTGTGTGTGTGTGTGTGTGTGTGTCCAAGGTAATATATGCCAAACATTATCCATGTTCATGGCATGGCCACGTCTTTTCAGGGATAATGAAGTGGAAGTGGACAAGCAATGAATGTGAGTATATGTCACCCTACCATGAAGGCACATGCATTTCAAATTATCAAGGTTAGAAAGGTTGACAAAAAATAAGAATGAAACACCTACATGAAGAAAAGACATATTGGTTTGCTAAATAAAAAGTGAATATCATACCACCAATAAATAGGTCATAATTTTTTTGAGGATGTCACCTCGTATTCATCTGAATCTTAATCCAATTACAAGATACAACACAATCAAAATATAAAATGGTAGGGTTCAATTAAACCAAAGGGAAATAAAAATGATGTCCACCATGTAAACCTTTGATAATTGTTACACATTGCTAACTAATCTATCAATATTGATATCACTACAATGCAAATTACATTTGACTGAACGTTATTTTTCAATGTGTCCCCCTCAATCCTAACAAAGGGTATTGGCTCTATATTTTCATACAAAACTCTCCAAATATTGACAATACAACATTTTTGAAGTTAGACACACCATCAAAGGTCTGGCCCTGCTCAACATATACTATGGTGCTTTTCAAAACCATACAACCTGAGGTGTAAAACCACACATTGGCACTAAGGTGAAAACTATAATTATGTGTGGATGAAGAATCAGAGTCCATGTTAGGGGCACTAACACTCATATTATCCTCATCATTTTCTGTATCATCACTCGATAAAATAATAACCTCAGAGTCTCATGATTCTTTCGTGGTATTCCTATATAAAGGACCAATAAGGTAAATTATATTAATGTTGGTGAAAAATATAACTATAATAAAAATTTGTTTGGACATGGTCATTGAGTTTACTTAGATGAGGCATCTCATCATCACCAAAAAAATTTGCATCCCCTTACAAACCCTTTTCCCATTCTGTGAAAGGTAATCCCTCAAACTAATGCCATTGTCATCACTAGAATGGGTCTGAGGGTCACCTCTATCAAATTTTTATGGTGACTATTTCATAAATATAAAATATATTATTCAAAAACATAAAATTAACTTTTCCTGCATGCAAACCATTTAACACACTAAATCTAACCTGATGTCCACTATTACCTGCACCTTGCCCTTACTCTACCCTTAGTATTTCTTGATCTAATTCTCAATAATACTTTATCTACCTTATGTACATTTTCCTTCTCCATTAGATGTTTCCACTTGAATCATATGCAATCATCTACTCATTGGCAGCCTTTAAGTCTATCTCATTGAGATTACATAATTGGGAGACATTTCCCTCATTAGCCATGATCTTTCTTGCCTATCCCTTTTGCTGACACTTTAAAATTTTAGAAGTTTGTCTAATGAATTTAATTCTATTTATATTTTAGTGTATGCCTTTCACCTCAACTTATTTTTTCCACTACTGACACATCTTGGGGGCTTCCTTGGAATGGGACATCGACCATGAATCTTAAGATAGTGAACATTTAGTTTGGTTAATGACCAAAATGGATGGCCACCGTCATCACAAAATGTGTTGCATGGGTGCAACAAGCAATAATTAAAATCCCACTTTGTGATACCCATGTCTATAATCTTATATTTTCCCATAAACTATCATTCAACAAAGAAGCACGATGTTATAGGCATAAAATACAAGTGAATAAAACAACAAATAAACAACAAATGTCCTAAAAAATAAGAAAATATTCTTATATATTTTGATTCCTCCTCCTTTGGATCGGATTATAAGGCATTTATAAGCCAATCACTATCATCATTGTTAACATCCTCATCAACATTCTCATTAAGCTTGTCTAAGGCCACCTTGTCTTGCTGTAATGGTTAACATATACATGTCAATCTAAATTTATATAGAACAAGAAACATCTATGAGCATGATAAAGGAAATAAAAAAAGTACAACCAATCACACATTTGTGGGGATAAAGTCATTATGGGGGTCATCATCACCCTCATTTCCCAACCTCTACTTTTCCCCTCACGTTAAAATACAAAAAAATAACATAGAAAATTAGAAGGTGTGTGTAAAGTGGTCTAATATTGACTATTATAGGAATGCAAAAAGGGGCATCTATGAACATGCCAAAGGAACAAATATTAAGTACAACTAATGGTTCTCGTACATATGTGGAGACAAACTCATTATGGGGGTCATTCACACCCTTTTCAACTTAGCTCTGTTCCACCCCCTCTTTCTAAAATATAAAACACAACATAACAAATCATAAAGTGGATGAAAAATTTGTGAATATTGACTATTATACAAATTTAAAAGAATATTAAATTTGGCATGGCCAATAGACAGAGCATCATTATAAATACTTATGTTGACAACTTGTCTACATTTGTATTAGAAAAATAATATAATGTCCATTGATATTGCATTACAGGATACAAGTGGCCACATAATGCTTGTCTCGACCAGGTGGGAATCCCACTACTATTGGTGGATGCACCATCTAAAACCCTCTTATTCATGTAATGATGATTGGCTGTTGATTTCTTTCTCCTAAAATAATCAAATACTATCAATAAACAATAATCAAACTAAAAATTTTCACCATCAATGGTAATAGATAATATTGCATAAAATTTACTCTGCCTCAACAAAAATTTCTTGTATGAAATTATTTCCTTGCAAATCATTCATCATAAATCTTGAACATACAACATTCAAAGTATTAGTTACCAATGCACAACAATTTGCATAAAAGTGATTTTGGATTATGGTTTACAACATTAAATGTTATTTATGAACTATATAAAACATTCAAAGAATTGGTTGCCAACACACTAAAATTTATACCCCTCAATAAAATGGTGTGCCAAAGGGAAGGACAAATCGATTAAATTTTGGATTTTCCTATCAAACCCCTTTATATTTGAGAGTTTATTCAAGGCTAATTTTTGTCTTCAAAATATCAAGGGGATGATTCTTTTTTAGGTTTGAATATATATATCTTTATTTCAATATTTGTTTGGAAGGTTTATAGATATATCTAGGTTCTTCTATATGTCTTCACAATCTTGATATTTGAGGTGGAAGGTTTACACATGAGGGATTGATCAACCCAAAAGATGCATTTGAGACATTTTTAATTCTACTTAGCACATGAAGAGTAATTTTAGAAGTAGGTAACATGAGTTCAAGCCTGGACAAATGCTCCAATGCTTTTAAATATGTGTTTGGTAATCTCAATCCAAATTATCCTCAAGAAAAAAAGTTGGTCATAATCCAAGGAAACATCAAATTCAAAAGTGTGTACTTTGATTATTTAGCTTGACAAATATATTAGAAGAAAGGATAAATTGTTTTTATATTTTGCAACAAAGGATATATTTTACATGTTTCTACTATCAAATTAGTTTGGTACTGATTTCTTCCTAGACACTATTTTTTTGGGAGATTAGAACTATTTTGGTCTTGTATTCTACTTCATGTAACTTAGATTCAAAATTAAAATAAAACCTTGTTTAATACTAATAGGACTATGGGAGTTTGCTTTGTTACCCTATGAATATTGTATCATTCTATGGAGGACTACCATATCAATGTGTGGGGTTTTTCTCATTCCTTTGCTATTTTAGCTGCTATGGGATATGATTCCAGCCATTTAGGTTTCCAATCTCAATCCTATTTTTGTTTTCCCCTTTTTTAATTCTAAGTCGAGATTCTACAAAGTTACTTTGGATAAAGAGATAGGAAATGACATAGGTTTTAATGCTACTCAGATTGTTGTTCTCGACAATCTTTCTTAGTCATTTTTCTAAGGACCTCATTCAAACACTATGGAAGACATTAGTAGATGATTTAGTTGTTTAAGTGATGATTAATTATATATGTTGTAGTGAGTCTTGAAAATCAAGAACTCACTATCCTAGATGGCTAAAACATAGTACTTTTGTGCTTAGTTTGAAGATTAGGAAAACACAACGATTTTATAGGATATTTTGTGGGCCTTCATTATTTCTCATTGTCACTACCCTATATCTAATACTGGGATGAGTTATTTTAGTGTGGAAATTTTTATTTAATCATATGCTTAGTCAAAATTAGGCTACTTTTTGTTATTTTATCCTTTTTGATAATGGAAACTCCCACTACATGGCATAATATAGAATCCTAATGTGGATACTTATTTCTTTTTATGATATATATGACTCCTTGATAAATTCTCTAAAACTAGTTTATATTGATTTTTCTTAGAGGTAAATAGGGTAGTAGTTCAGATTAGATTAAAGTAGTAAGGAAGGAAAACATTCCAGTTTCATCTTCTATGATGTGTCTCATGGGTGATGTTTATTATAGTGACCAAAAAATCCCCCATGTTCTTGATAAAAAAATATAAGGAACTTCATATTGAGTAATACAATGGAGAATGGTACCTCAAATTATGATAATAAAGACTTTTATATTTGAGGACATACTTTAAATATTTATTATAGAGTCTGGTATTTTCATGAGAGAGCCAACCACTAGACTAATATATGTGTGTGATTTATTACATTATCAATCTCAATCTTATATAATCCACTAGGAAGAAACATGATTTTGGGATCTACATGATGTAATATTTTTCAAAGGTTAGTAAAAACTAATATTTTATTTCCTTATTTTTTAAAGGAGTTTTATGATTTTTCTATACTTTCCCCCAAAATTTGTTGTTCCCATATGTTTTTACTACCATATTACATTTGAGAACTTTTTGAGTGTAAGGTTGTTCACATTTGAATTAGACATCAATCAACAACAACCAAGCATGGATCCACCCTCCACACTTCTATGTGATGTCCCTCTCCTAGGGGCTCTCTTATCTGCACAAAAGCTCTGATACCACTATGATGTCCCTTACTTAGGGCCTCTTTTTGTCTCTACACAACTCTGATATATAGCAAATAAAGCTCTGATACCACTGTAATATCCCCAACCAATTGGGATATATGAAAGACACAAAACTCTGATACCAAAGACCAAAGCTCTGATACCACTGTGATGTCCCTTACTTAGGGGCTCCTTCATCTGCACAATAAGCTCTGATACCACTGTGATGTCCCTTTTCAAGGGGCTATATAAACACATAAAGCTCTGATCACAGATACAAACTGCAGAGTAGATTCAACTATGCATAAACAAATTACAGATCTTATCATTCATTCAGATGATTACAAAAGATATCCTTCCAAACTATTACAATTACAGTCCTTCCTTATGCATATAAAAATGAAATACAGTCTTAAAACTCTGGCTTAGCAAAACTGGTAGTGAAAACTGGATTCTGGAAGGTCTCGGCCTTTCTGTGTCGACACACAGACGCCATCGTCGGTCGATATATCGCCGACGTCGGTCTTCAGTCGACCGATGTCGGTCTCTATAGCCCTCTGTCTGCCGAGGTCGGTGCCTGAGCTGATCTGAACGAACCTGCACGGATTTAGTACGGCTGCCAACCTGTCTGTTCTTAACCCCTGATTGCTGAACACCCTAATCTGAAGATATAGTATTCTAATACAGAATATTTCTATCTGTATAATTTATTGAATCAAAACTAAATAAAGACTTGGTCTAATTTTAAGACCCTAGTTCTAATTTAAGGGAGTCTAATTTTAGCAAGCACACCTTTGGAGGTGTATAAAAATCTCTCATGGGAGAGAGTTTGTATTCATGATTATTTGATATTGATTCTTGTTAAGAAATTCTTCTGTGAAGACTGAGCCAAGGGTTCCAGTATTCCATCTGCAGTGGAGAACGTCAACTCTTCATTGTGTGCGATTCAGAGGCTGTGAAAGATCAGCTGATCTATTGCCAAACTGCATTGAAGAACGTCAACTCTTCAGTGTGAGCGATTCAGAGGTTGTGAAAGATCAACCGATCTATTGCCGAATTGGGAGATAACTTCATCCAGAAGCTATCACATGTACTTACAAGTTTGAGAGATAACTTCACACAGAAGCTATCACGAGGGTTTCAGGTATTTTCATTATTTGGGTTTTGATTCCAGAATTATCCAGATATAGATCTTTGTATTAGCCCATAATTCTATAGATCAGGATCAAGCACATAGGTTGAGCAATATCAGTGGCCGTACGACTTCCGTACAGATCTGTGAAAATCCGTACGCATCTACAGAAAGTTTAGGTACCGACATCGGCGAACAGAGACTTACAGAGACCGACATCAGTCGACTCATCACCGACATCGGCAAAGGGATCACTACAGGTCGACCAATGACGGCAATATAACCGACGTCGGCGACTGTGTTTTTTACACAGCAGGCCGAGACGTTCCAGATTCAGCCCAGTTCGCGGAATATTCAAGCTATAAGGCCGAACTTTTGATATTCTTTGTATATCTGACAGAGGATCTCTATTGTAAGCTTATGAGCAAATAAATAAGAAATTGTACTGTGATTTATTCATCTATTTGAAGATATTTTGCAGAAATTCAGATAAGCAATTTGGAGCTTTTGTTTTGATATTCGAAGGGATATTACAGTGGTATCAGAGCTTTTGTGCAGATAAGAGAGCCCCTAGGAGAGGGACATCACAGTGGTATCAGAGCTAAATCCTGCCATCCTGAGGGTTTGACAGATCTTATGCAGCCACAAGGGTTGGGACCACACGGGTATTTCACGCGCAGTAAAGCTTTACTTGAAGGCACTCAAGTTCTAGAACAACCGCCGGAAGACATGGGTGACGATATGGGTAGGGCCCGTATTCCTCATCATCTGAGAGATCAAGATGATCCAGAGGTTTTGCTTGCTCTTAGAGAACTACGAGAAGGGCAAAGGCAGAATAACCAGGTATTACAGCAGTTGGCAGCAGCACTGCCGAGATTGGGTACTCCGAGGAGACATTCCCCACACCGTGAAGATGTCAGGAGTGATGCAGGATCACAGAGAGGCCATGGGACTATTTCTCGTACAGTGAATAGGCCTACTAGGCCTATCTTTGTGAGACAGGAAGCAGAGGAGGTGATAGCAGGTGAAGAGCATGAGGAGGAATTTATAGACACAATCAGGGCAGCAACTAACGAGTGGGAGTCATTACCACCTGTGGTCAGGGAGATGATTACTTTTGACCGATTCCTCACACAAAGGAAAGAACATTATCGAGATTGACAGAATGGGAGACCAAGGCCCCAGAACAATGATTTGAAGCAGGCTACGAGCAGGCTCACACTAGCGACGTTTGATGGTAGTGGTAAGGTGACAGCACAGGCCTGGGTTAGTAAGCTGGATACATTTCTCACATTGCGACCGATGGGTGAGGAAGATGCTATCAGATATGCAACACTACATCTTGAGGGAGTAGCTCACGATTGGTGGCACCATGGGATGGTGACACTCCATCATGATCGGATCACTTCTTATTAGGAGTTTATGGACAGGCTGGTAGAGCGTTTTGACAGGAGGGATCCAGAGTCCTATTTCTGAGAGTTGGCACAGTTGCGCCAAAGTGGCAGTCTAGAGTCTTAAATTGGTGACTTCTAGAAGTTATCAGTTATGGTTCCTGACATTTCAGAGAGGCGACTAGTAGTACTCTTCATGGAGGGATTGACAGAACCATTGAGAGGTTAGATCAAAGGCTTTGATCCTCCTTCATTACAGGAAGCTATGAAGAAGGCGCGCAGTATGGAGATGGCAGCCCCATCAAGTAGATCTAACTCCAGAGGTACTTCTTCATCTAGAGACCATAAGCACTCCAACGGGGACACAGAGAGACCGGATTTTAACATAGATAAATCCGGGGTTAAAAGTGATTCTAAGGCCAATCCAGCAGCACCACCTTTGGATCGTGAGGCGCTTAATGATCTACGCAGGAAGAAGCTTTGCTTCTACTGCAAAGGTCCATATGATATCCATCATGATTGCCCTTTGAGGCCTAAGGGCAAAGCAAATCATGTGATGTGGGCATATTATGAGGATGCAGAATCAAAAGATTCCGAACAGCAGGATAGTTCTGAGGAGGTAGAGGCTTCAAAGGCTAAGGCAGAGGCAGATTTAGAGCTTCATATACAGGAGGCACGCCTATCCATCATTCAGTCAGATGAGTCATTCAGACTCCGTGGAGTTTTGGCAGGGCAGAAGGTCACCACCCTTCTTGATACAGGAGCCACACATAATTTCATAGATGCTAGATTTGTGGAGAAGCGTGGACTCACTACCGAAGATTTTGAGGGCATTAGAGTTAAGGTAGCCGATGGTCACACTCTTAAGTGTGAGCGTATGATTAGAGACCTCCCATTGCGCTTGAACAACTATGAGTTCAAGGCGGATTATTATGTGGTCAACATGGGGGACATAGAATTAGTTTTGGGTATGAATTGGCTTCATTCATTTGAGGAAGTTACTCTTCGACTCAAAGACATGGAGGTTCGTTTTGAAGTTGATGGGAAAACACATATTCTCAAGGCAATACGGGGCAGCAGCTTCAAACATATGTTTTTTCATCAGATAGAGATGCCTACACTGCATGACATGATAGAGTGCGATGACGAGTGCACATTGGCACCAACACAGGAGATATATGAGGACGAGCTGTGTCTTAAGGTGAGTTCAGTTCAAGAGTTAGCACATGTGGTAGGGAGTCAGCTTTCTGTTACACGTGGGTCACATGATGATACGAGTATGTCTAGCATTCACATTCTAGATTCAGATATTATTCAGGGCCTGGAGTTCATGTTGATTGACAGCGGCGGAGATCAGGACTACATTTGGGATCCAGGAGGAAAATTGATTGGTTTATCATTCAGTGATTGCTTGAGGGCAAGCAATTTTAGGAGGGGCGGATTGTCATGTCCCCTTTTTAGTTGACATGTCCAGAGTTGAAGATTAGCCTATTATGCGACCCGCATAGGCTGATGGGATGGATAGAGGGTCTTGATAGAGATGGGTTGGAATTCGTTCGGGCTCTTTCGGACATGAATTAAGGGAGATATTAATATTTGATTGATTTAATCAAATATTAATTATTTGATCTCATTTTAATTAATTATTAATTAATTATTAATTATTGATTAATTATTAATTAATTATTAATTATTAATGATTGAGTCTAATTTGAGGATGCAAACTCTAAATTAAGACTTGGTCTAATTTTAAGACCCTAGTTCTAATTTAAGGGAGTCTAATTTAAGGGAGTCTAATTTTAGCAAGCACACCTTTGGAGGTGTATAAAAATCTCTCATGGGAGAGAGTTTGTATTCATGATTATTTTGATATTGATTCTTGTTAAGAAATTCTTCTGTGAAGACTGAGCCAAGGGTTCCAGTATTCCATCTGTAGTGGAGAACGTCAACTCTTCATTGTGTGCGATTCAGAGGCTGTGAAAGATCAGCTGATCTATTGCCAAACTGCATTGAAGAATGTCAACTCTTCAGTGTGAGCGATTCAGAGGTTGTGAAAGATCAACCGATCTATTGCCGAATTGGGAGATAACTTCATCCAAAAGTTATCACATGTACTTACAAGTTTGAGAGATAACTTCACACAGAAGCTATCACGAGGGTTTCAGGTATTTTCATTATTTGGGTTTTGATTCCAGAATTATCCAGATATAGATCTTTGTATTAGCCCATAATTCTACAGGTCAGGATCAAGCATATAGGTTGAGCAATATCAGTGGCCGTACGACTTCCATACATATCTGTGAAAATCCGTACGCATCTACAGAAAGTTCAGGTACCGACATCGGCGAATAGAGACTTATAGAGACCGACATCGGTCGACTCATCACCGACGTCGGCAAGGGGATCACTACAGGTCGACCGACGACGGCAGTATAACCGACGTCGGCGACTGTGTTTTTTACACAGCAGGCTGAGATGTTCCAGATTCAGCCCAGTTCGCGGATTAGATCTAGATAAAAACAAGCAAAACCTACAATATCTAGGTGCTCATTAAGTGCCACTAAGACCATGAATACTTTATTTTACAATAAATATTTAATTAGAACAAAGGTAGATAGATATACAACTTTAAAAGTATACATTACGTTTACTAAATAAGAATAAATTAGTTCATCATCTAAGTAAACAAAACTTAATCCCAAACCTTTAAAGACTCTTTGAGGCTCAAAAGGGGAAGTCACTAATAACACTATACTGATGAACCCAAAATTCTAATAACACTCAACAACAATACTATCCATGGGATAAAAATATAATGGATTAATGATATCAAAGCACACTCATGGCTAAGCCCACATTACAACATAATCATATTTGAACATTGAAATAAAGTTTTCCATAGTGATCTATAACACAAAATCTAGATTTATGGTAAAGAAATGAAAACCACGAAGATTTGGATCACTCTTTGCTGATACAAGGTGATTATAATAAATCAATGACCAGTTTATCATGTATTATGATAACTACAAAGAACCCATAAGAGATTTATACAATAAAATGTAAGGTTCCTTTAGAACGTAGAGAGTCTATGTGTGATTTCTACTTATGAAAGGTCCTAATTCTCCAAGAAAACAATAACGAAATGAATTATTAAATATTGATCCAATCACTTACACTAAATACCTTATTATCCATTTTGCATAGATTCATCTACTAATATAGTTTTTGAAATATCAAGTAAATACAGATCTTCAACACATCCTACATGATTAAAATTAAATAATACAATTGATATGCATGCATAATATTTGTCCTTACATGGAGCTTTTATTATTGATTTGAGAAATGTTACAATGACTAATCATCAACAAGATTTAAATAATAAAATGTGAAACATATAAATATGAGGATAATACAATTCAATGTTATATGTAATTCATTCACAACCTCATTACACATGAAGCTATGAATTTGTGTCTAATTTTTTATTATGTGTGACACTTATCTATTTTTATTTAATAGCTCATACAGATGTTTGGTGATCATTTAAGTTATGGTTGGTGATCTATGTACATATGTTGAAGTTCTTAGATCACCAACCATAAGGATGTTTCACCTGGAGATGATTACTCAAAACTCCTGTGTAAAAGAAAATCCTAGAACTTCCTAGAGCAATCTAACATATGCAATCACCATAGGATCAGGGGAGGGCAATGACAAGTGGAAACAGATCAATACACTCAAGGCATCAACTAATTGAATTGCATAATTTCATTGATGAGGATTACTCAAGCCATTGAGGGGCATCTAGTGACATTTGTCAGAATAGATCATAATGAGTGAAGAGCCCTCATCAATGCATAATATAATATCATACATATCATATGTAGCTAGGGTTAGGGGATCGATTGAAAGACTGCCTTGACCCTTTAATCTTATCCACCTAGCATAGCTCGACACTCTCTTTTCTAGATATTGACACACACACACACACACACACGCACGCACACACACACACACACACACACACACACACACACACACACACACACACACACACACACACACACACACATTTGTAGAAAACAAACATTTTTGTTTAATCCTTTCAAAGGCATTGACATTTAAATGTCTTTATTACAACATAGGTCTTTGGGCTTTACACAGCTTAATACTCCTTGGAAACCGACTATAACCTACAATAGTTTCAATGTAGTTTTAGATGGTCATTAAGGAAATACAATCTATACAGTCAATGATGCATTATGTCAAACAATTCACATGCCTTCAAATTTTGCATACTTTGGAAAGCTATGTGATCTTCCTTGAAACATCCTCACATAGCATACAAGTTAACAAGCTTGGTAGCTAAAATGGGATATTTTTCCATATTAATTGTTAGAAACATGTGGGCATAGAGTTAACTAAAAATAACATTATTTATAGAAATCATTAGATGCAATATATTTGCATGGTCTTTAACCAATATTTTAATCTCTACCATATCAATGTTCTAGCACAAGGCAACATTATTTTCAAAGACTCAAGCATCCAACTAATACGATGCAGTCAGACTCAGCATTGAGGCAAATAAAAACAACAACCCTATATAATATTTAGTTGTAGATCAAACATCTCCTTTGTCAAAGAATGTTCTCCTTCCTTAGCCATCTTGGAATGTCTGCTTGAGCTCGATTGAATGCAAAACTTGAAAACACCAGAAATCATAATCAAACTTAGATCACAGACTATACTCAGGATATAGGGTTTTATGAAATGAGTTCATGGGAAACACTAGAACATATAATCATACAACAAAAAATTCTAATCATGAAAGCAAATGCCATCATTCACAAAATCATGAAAATTTATGCTCCTTTTGTCCACGTAGATCGTACCATGTTGGTTTATTTGTGTGTTCGTTTGAATAATTTGCACGGTGGTTTGGGGTAGACAATGGGGGTAACAGTAAATGACCATTAACAAAATTTAAAATTCATTGGAGATAGTGGGGCCGAAGGTGCCACATCAACACACATGGGGTTTGTGCATGTTGGTTCCAATCAGCTCATCAACATGACAAATCTCAATTACATGAAAGTGTCTTGAAACCATCTCTATGGTCCTATTTCTAACTGTGGACTATTCAAAAATCTCTTGATCAACTATTCCCTTAGAATTTCATTTTTGTGTAGTGTAGAATGCTCATAATCAACAACTCAATCCTCCACCAGTCTCTCAAACTAATCCAAGGTTGGTATTATTGTGGGATCCTTTACTTTTGGCCCTCTTGTTCTAACAGTGATGGCATACATTTATGTTTATAGACAATCAATTTTTAGTTCGTAGACAAACCAGTACAACATGTATACTCTGTTCATAGAGCAAGAAATAGTCATATTGATTCCCAACGAGCTATTCAATACGATTATAGGGTTTAATGATGTAAACATAACTGACTCAGGTAAAATGGTAACCATGTACAAAAACACATTGAATATATTGTATAGTTATTTTAGAAATGGTCTTAGGGATGAGTGATTTGTGATCTCTGTTGCATTTTGTGCTTGCTTTGGGAAGAATGATATTCCATGAAGAGATTAACATTCTCACATATGGCAGCTTTATGTTAAGTCAATAGAATGTCATGTTAATAAGAATTTATATCTTAGTGATAATCTACATTATATTTGATTTTAGTCAATTGTTTAAATCTTTTAGGTTGTTCCACATATTTTTAGTGATTAAATTATATTTTGTGGAATTTACCAAGAGGAGACCTAGGTTCAAAACCTTGACAATAAGATTTGTTGGGGTGGGGAGAGTAGACTGTTCTGACTTTGATGAGTGCTCGCCAGCTTGATGACAACAGTTCCAAACTTGAGCCACTGGAAGTTTCCCTCACTTTGGGTCGCATTGATTGAGGAGAGGTAGGGGTTATAATGGCAGCTCCAAAGATTTGAACCCCTTTGGCAGAGAAAATTAAGGGACGTTGTTGATTCCCCTGTACATCAAAAAAATAAAAAAAATGTATTTTATCTTATACTAACGTTTGTAGCTTATAATGTGTTGCTTGGTCATTATGGTCTATAGACTATAAAATAAGGTGGTTATATATTACATTGCAACTTGTATTGCATTGACGCCTAAATGTTTGTATCTTAGTCTTAGTTTGTTTATATTGTAATAAGTGGTTAAAATCCACATTATGACATCAATCTTATTTTGTCAATAATATTAAATAAGTCTATGTTGAAAGGCAAATATCAATAAATTATTGTAAAATCTCTTATTGTTGCAACAAACACATTATCGAGCAAACCCATTGTCCATTTTATGGTGGGGGGAGTGGGGGGTGGTAGGGAGGGGTGCTCATATTCACCCATGTGAGCACTAGGTGGTGAGTATCATATGGGTAGATTATATTGTTAAGAAAAAATAAAGGTGTTACAATTACACTTATGTTTAGGGGACGTTATTTGTTTATGGGGAGATTCGAGGAGTGTATTGATGAGACATACTCCTTAGATATAGGAGTCAATGTACTTATATATTTGTCATTATTTTGTTGAATAAAATATGTTGATTGATTGACCTCGAATTTGTGTGTTTGCGCATTTGAGCTTCAACTCTCCCATAATGGGGATATTTTCCAATATGGAGAATTTTCTACATTAGCTTTGTTAAGACTTTTTTATTTTCAAATTAAGAATTGAATTACAAGTTGTATGATTAGGTTGTGATCAATGGGAGATTCAAGAGCATTGAGCATAAAGTTATGACTAACATATCCACAACTGCTATATCTATTCCTACCTTTTATGGGCCTTAGAAAAATACCTTTTTTGCTTCTGCAAATCCAAGATCAGCGAAGTTACAATGTACCAAGCTCATGGTTCAATATGGGATCTCTTGCAAAGGAAGGAGGTCTGGTATATTCAGGTGTGAGAAGGGGTGAGTTTGTTGTAGATTGTAAGTTTATGTGCCAAGTTTCTATTGAAAACAATCTCTCTATTTTTTTAATTGCATAATTTTAAAATATGAATGACTTCCAATTAGAAATTCATATTTGTACACTTAGCAATATTTTCTATTATTGTTCCAAATGGGTCGGAATAAATATGTACACTTTTTGTTAATGCTAAATTTAGTGAAGCATTTAAAGGCTCTCAATTTACACTAATGACAACAATATCCTCTTAAACTTGTGCAACAAATTAGGTTAAATGTAACCACTGCCATCATATTTTATAAACCCAATATGATAAGAAATTTTGCGCAAAAATATTCATATTTTTTTACTGTAAATAAAATTTACTTTTTGTTTTGTAGATCTCCTTTTCAATCTTCTTTATGCATGCACCATTTATCTCTCCATTGCAATCACAACATACACTTGGGGAGCCCCTGACCACTCAACAACTTGACTTGTATGACCATTTCAAGCATGTGCATCCCCTGGCGCAAAAAGTGAAGGAAATGGTTGAAGTGATTTAGAACCAATTTGTGGTGGATAGAAGTCTTGTTGTTCGAAGTCTTGTAGTTACAGATTGAGCTTTTCATTATCCATTGACGAGAAAGCATTGTCTTCATCCAATGAAGAAGAAAGCCTTAGGGGAGTATATGGGTCCATGAAAATGCCACCTCAAACTTCAAGAATGTAGAATTTGTTGCAAGCCACACACCAACAGTGATAATGCGGCAATTGCAAATTAACAAGATTGTTTTGTTCGTTGCGCTTTGAAATATGCTCTGTCATTTCATTGTATTATTCGACTGCTAAATTCTGAGTTGGTAATTCCTTGCTAAGCCAATGCAATTTAATGCACGAAAACACACACACACTTATTATTTGTAATGACCTTATATAAATGCAAATCCAAACAATAATCTCATTTTTATGATACAATACTTTGCTAATACCGATATTGATATAACAATTATACTAATAAATATGATGACTCAATGAAAAAAAAAAAATCAGAAATGAATCTAACCATGAAAATGCTTTCAACATAATAAAAAAATTGATAAATAGATGGCTAATATTGGTAAATGACGAATGCAATGACATAAGACTTATGTTTGGCATGAGATTATTTAAGCGACAACTTTTTTAATTTTTTTTTGACTTAACGCCCACATTTCAGGTGAGGGACAATTTCTTATCTAAATAGTTGGAACATCACTTTATGAAGGACAAAAATATGCCGACAAGCCAAATACATAAAGTGGTATTCAATAAAATATATTTTCAATCAAAAATATTAATAAGAGAATTGATCATCATAAAAATAAAAATAAGAATTAAATACATATAATAAAAATTAGAATTAAAAATATATAAAGAGAGATTTGATTTGTGGATGTTTTTATATATGTGTTTGTTTTGGAGGTTTTGATCTTAAAATATTGATAGATATTAATATTAAATTTATCACATATTATATTAATTAATACTTTTTTTAATTTAAATATAGATGATTTTCATATGGTTATATCATAAAAATATTTTATTATTAATTATGAAATAAATAAATCATATATAATGAATTAATTATATAATAAAATTATATGGGTGTCACGGAATATTGCTATTTTAATCAAGATATTAATTTTCATTTCCAAAGAAAAAATTAATGATTAAACTTTCAATTTGAAGAGGATTCCAAACAGTATTAGAATATAAAGAGATATTTGTTTAGATTTTCATCACGAGAAGTAAAAAAAAGAGAAATTAGATTTGGATTGAGGACATTATACACATTACAAAATAATTGTAGGAACATAGAATTATAGGATTGGACGATCACAAGTATTAGGATTTCTTATCATTTCAATAGTACTTTTTTTCTGAGATATGGGCTAGCGATATTTCATATTAAAAATAAACACATTTTTAAAATAAATTTAAAGACATTTCATCATGAAAAAATTCAGGTTCGATAATTTAATTTTTTATACAATAATTATTGTAAAAAAATATTTTTCTTTGTAAAAATCATTGTAAACTTCATTCATGGAATACTTGAACAAAAGGCATGAAGACTAATATGTGACCTAAAACAATAATAAAAAGAATTTAGATAAAACATATAAATGAATGAACAAGTAAAATATTAAATTAAATGAATGCCCAAATACTAGTAGGGAACTCAAATATTATGTAAGTAGAAATTTTAGAGAAGCCTCTATACTACCCTAATGAATTTAACCTTGTTTATAAGTATCATGAGCACTATATAGGAATAAAATCAATTAGAACATTTAAATAATAATTATTAGTTATATATCAGAGGATTTTTATATTTCAAATAAGGATTAGTTAATATAAATTTAAGTGTAAAGTATTCAATAAAAATTGGGAAGAGAGAAA
This sequence comes from Torreya grandis, assembly GCA_037957365.1. Taxonomy (NCBI): domain Eukaryota; kingdom Viridiplantae; phylum Streptophyta; class Pinopsida; order Cupressales; family Taxaceae; genus Torreya; species Torreya grandis. The sequence goes on from JARHVA010000462.1 coordinate 2,940,430, forward strand.
ATGTGTAATATGTTATTAATAAAACTAAAAATATATTTAATCATATAATATTTGAAAATAAATTATTTATATATAAAATTGAAAGACAAATATTTTATTTTAAATACATTAACTATCTATACTATTTAATTTAATTATATAAATTTACAAAAATAAAATAAAATAAAATTTTTCACAAGATTTTAATTTTAATACAAAAAATTAATAAAACTTTTGAGTGTGGTGAAGTAGTCGTCTACTAAATCTAGTATATCTACTTAATATTTGTAAGTATGGTCACATTTTCATTTTAGTATTTCTTTTTTATGAATTTATTGAATTTGATAATCATGACACTCATTTTAAGTTATTAATTTTTTGTGGGATTTTTATTCATATACATTTAAGTCCTTTCAGAATGACTTTTATAAATAAACATTTTATAATTATAATGGAGAATGGTCATTATAATATAGTTTTTGTGTTATATTAAAATGTTTTATCGATCAAAAAATTATAATATTTTGAGTATATGGTAGAATTTAAAACTCGTTTTTTTCTCCCAATTTTTCTTTCAACTTTAATTAAATAATGTAGCTAGATTAAAACCATCTATCCTTAAATCATTAATTAATCTTTTTCAATATATTATATATATACTCTGATTTAACCCGAGAAAAAAAAAAAATAATAATTAAAAAAAAAAAAGAAGAAACCGACCCCGTGACTCAATTGTTAATAATCCTCCATTTTACGAACACCCCAGCAGCCAGGTCAACCATTCACCGGTCCTCCCCGTGAGGGGTTGGTGGAGCGCAATTGAGCTCACCCCTGACGCCTACTCTCACTCTGGAGTTACAAATACCCGCAGGCTCTCATCGTTCTGGGAAACGCAGAGGCCAAGGCAGGACAATAACAACAGCAATATCACATTATCCATAACAATGTCTGTGCCAAGAATCAAGTTGGGATGTGAGGGATTTGAAGTATCAGCTCAGGGATTGGGTTGTATGGGTATGTCTGCCTTCTACGGCCCTCCAAAGTCTGAGGACGAAATGATCTCCCTCATTCACCTTGCAGTCTCCAAAGGCATTACTTTCCTCGACACCTCTGATATTTATGGCCCTCACACCAACGAACTTCTCCTTGGAAAGGTAGGCCGCCTTCTTCAACTTTTCTCTTTCATTTTTTTTTACTAGGTTTAGTTGGATTCTCATACAGTAGGATTTTAGTACTTTTTAACTTGATTTTCAGGCACTGAAAGGAATAAGAGACCAGGTTCAGTTGGCTACAAAGTTTGGAATCAGTTATGCAGGTGGGATAAGAGACATCAGAGGACATCCTGCGTATGTTCGTGCTGCGTGCGAAGGAAGTCTGAAGAGGCTGGATGTGGCTTGCATTGACCTGTACTACCAACACCGTGTCGATACCAGAGTCCCTATTGAAGTTACAGTATGCACTTTACCCTTCTCTGAGGAGGTCTATAATATGTGGATTTACTTAGTGAAATGAATGTTCTTGTGGTTTTCAGGGTTTATAGTAAATCATCTTTTTTCAAAATAAAATAAAATTGAGAATTCCCTTTGTTGGTAACCCTGGGTTTAAACACATGTTGGTTGGGATCTGTGACACCCACCAATTTGGATGTGACATTTTACCCAATTTCAACAATTGCTTATGTTTTAGGGAGATTTGAACTCTTACACCTGCCCTTCTCTGTTGGATATGCAACACCCACCAAACTGTTGGTTAGGCAACACACCCATCAAATTGGATGTGGTAGTTAACTCAATTTTAACACTTTCTCACGTCTCAGAGGGGTTTCAACTGGAAGCTCTGCTTTCAAATCCCCAATAATATTACCACTTGAGCTCATACCCTTTTACTACAATAAATTCTCATCTTGATTTTCGTAGGTAAACTTTTTCTGCACTAGTTCGGGACTACAAATATAAACAGTTATGTCTTTCAGATAAGGGTAAAGCTGGTTTTTAATTCATAGCCGAGCCAGCAGACAATTTTTCTTCCAAAACGCTAGGTGTTTGTTTTCCTCGGCTGCTATACTTTTAGCCATTAGATTGCTTTTAGGTTACCTATTATTGCAATGAAAATTTTCAAATGGTGTGCTTTTGTGATCATGATAGTTAAATTAAGTTTTTCTTTGGGTGTGAGCAGAGCATCTGCTCCATGGTTCATCAGAATCACTACAACAAGTCTACAAATAATTACTATCACTGTGCTCTGGAACATTGGTTATGTTGTGGAGGCTCATGTTGGACAACTTGGGGCTAATTCTTTGCCTGAGGGATAGCAGGCTTTGAGGTATGAACTGTCAGTTCTTTGGATAGACTCCTTGTCCTTATCAGCCTCAAACACTGTCCAACTTGAATGGATCTGGGAAATCTTGAACTCTTTGTCCTTATCCTTATTCCACCCAGAATCTAAGTAGTTCAATTCTGAAGGTTAGGGTTTCTTTGTAGATAGGCTAGTGCTTACTTTCCCAAATTTGTTTTAGAATAGGTTGTAGTTAACTTTTATAATGAACACAAGGAACACTTTTTGCACACTCACCTTGCTTACCATTTCTTTCTTCAACGTTGGGTTTTGATTTTGATTTTGGACTGGTGATACTTGGCTCAAACACTGCCCTGCATTTATTAGGTACCCACTTTCAGAGTATAGTTTGGGAAGAAAGAGAGCCTTGATCCTGCCAATATTGAGGGAGTCTGTGCTTGTGAGCTACTGTATCCCCCTTGACCTCAGTTTGAAAAATGATGCAGTATTGTGCTTTGCAGTTTCGGTTTAATCATCTCCTTTATGGATGGTTGTAATTGTTGATCTGATGATAATGTTACATTGACCCTGTCTAGCACCTTGGGTCTTATTTCAGCCTGGCCGAGTGCACTTGTAGCTTTATAATTTTTTTCTCCTTGAATGACTGTTGTCAAGTGACCTTGATGGTTTTTTTGGGTCCAAGACATCAAATTTGTGAAGATTGTGTCTTCACCACAATTTTGAGCTCTCTTGCATGAACTGGCACTTAGTACCCATATAAAACTTAGAATTGGAGCATAGAATGCTGTAGTATTTGAAAAGATCCAACTAAAAATTCTCTCACTCGTGTAGTGTTTGAAAAGATTCAACAAAAGTTTTCTCTCACTTTTGTAGCCATGTCAGGCACGTTGCAGGGCATCAGAGTAGCATATTTGGTGAATCTTTCCATTAGTCCATCACTCCATGCATGGTGTTAACTAAGTCTTGACCTTTGCAAGATCTGTGATGAAGTTCATCAGAAGTGGTTTCCACTTTTTATAGGAAACTACTGTTTATAATAGTGCTCCCATTGACAGTGATTTTCTGGCAAGATTAGTTCTTTGGTCCACTCTTTGTATTCTGGAGATGTATTGTAAAGGCCTGGAAGATCCTTCTATTACATGTAAGATCAAATTCGTCTCATGCTTGGGGATTTCCTTTTCCCTGACTGACTTTCATTCTTGGTCATTCTGATGTCTTTGTATTTGGCTTGTAACTCATAGTCAAACATTTAGTACTCACTGTGTTGAGCCACCAGCAAGGCATTGCCTGCGATGGGCAGTGAGGATTGATAGTGACATTGACCAGAGCAGTGGAGATTCTTATGTTAGGTTTGTGATGTTCATAATCTTATATCAGGTTTCGGATGGTCATAATTATTCTCTCAATGATTTGGTGGAGAGGATCAAAGATTAGAGTTATGAAGTGTGGCTTCAGTATTAAATGGTGCTCGAGTCCGGTTGTACTGCTTGCTGCATTGCATATTAATCTTATAACACCGTATCTTGTCTTACGTGTTTCAACTTTCAGGTGGAAGTTGTTCTTAAATATTGGGCTTTTCTTTTTTATGCAGACTTGTAAAATTAAAATTTTATACTGTTCGTTTGCTCTTGCCATCCTGGCAAGTTTGATGATTTAACGATCACATTTGTTGATTCTTTATCTAAAAATTACCCCTTGATAATAGCCTTAAGTAAATGTGTAACTATTGTTTGATACTATGCTTTGCTCGTGTATCTCTTACAGATTGGGGAAATGAAGAAACTGGTTGAAGAAGGGAAAATAAAATACATTGGACTTTCTGAGGCTTCTGCATCAACAATTCGAAGAGCACATGCCGTTCATCCCATTACAGCAGTTCAATTAGAGTGGTCCTTGTGGACTAGGGATGTAGAGGAAGAAATCGTCCCAACTTGCAGGTATTTGAGATTTTAGAGCTAGTATTTTCCATGTTACCATCTGTCTCCTATTTGGAATGACTAGCACTGAGTTTTACTTGTAGGGAGCTTGGGATTGGAATTGTGCCATATAGCCCGTTAGGCCGAGGTTTCCTCTCTTCTGGAGCAAAGATTGTTGAAAGTTTAGCAGATAATGATCTTAGAAAGGTTGGCAACCATTTATTTTTCTTTGCATTTCTAGACGTTTTTGGCTGTTTTAGTTTTTCGGTAGATGCTTGCTATTATCAGCTGTGATGTTCCCCTTTTTTTTCCTATTAATAATGATATTGAACAATAAATTTTCTCTGTATATGACTTCTAGAGTAAAATTTAAACAAGAGAAACAACAAATAGATTTCTTAATTTTTAATTTATGTAGCGTCTTCAATTTTTTTTAAAAAAAGTTATGACTTCTATCCTCAACAATTCTAGGTGTCTTTTACATTGTAGCAAGTCTACTGCAAGTTAGTGGGGGTGTGTGAATAAATAATGAGGAAAGTGGGAACTTTGCTGAAGACCTTGGTTTTGTCCTTTTGACTAAGGACACCCATACCCACAAATTGGAAGTTTTTAACTTCATTTTGTATTTGCTTAATGATGACTATGCTTTCATATATTTATGATTGGGATGATCTCTGATTTTTTGAAAATACCCTATTTGCAGATCTTGCCAAGGTTTATGGGAGAAAACCTTGAAAAGAACAAGGCCATATTTGAGAAGCTATCCATAGTTGCTTCGAGGAAAGGGTGTACCCCGGGGCAGCTTGCACTTGCTTGGGTTCAGCACCAAGGAAATGATGTTGCACCAATTCCAGGGACAACCAAAGTCAAGAACTTAGAAGAGAACATTGGTGCTCTTTCTGTGAAGCTTACACCTGAGGAGATGAAAGAAATAGAAGGCATAGTTTCCTCTGGTGGTGTCTATGGGGATCGTTATGGTGACATGGATTTTACATGGATGAAGTCAGAAACACCTCCTCTGTCTTCATGGAAAGGGATATAGGTGGGTTTGATAGCGTATCATTTTATGCCTGTTTATATTCAAGCTAAATAAGCAGATTTCACTTTTAAATAAGTAAATATATCAGCAAGGAGGATATATAGAGTGCCACATCGAAAGTTTCGTCTGTAGGCTGCAGAGTAATTTGCTTATAGGACATAATGTTTTGTAATGTGCATTGGTCCCATAGAGCTATAACTGTTATGTATGCTGAGCTTTCAACAGAAATGAAGTGTGCATTTTTGAAATTGTGTGATAAAATAAGGTTTAGATGTGTGTGTTATACAGAGATGGTCTTCTCATACATGTCTATTTTCTTCGAGTCAAGCTTTTGTTCACTTTAAGGGAGGGATGTAAAAATAAGATGCCTGCCATTACCTGGGGAGATGGTCTTGAAAGGTCATTTAAGATTTAGAGTAGGTTAATTCTATTCATGTTCATAGATTTTTGTTCAAGCATCTCACTTTTCCAAGGCATGTTATAGAATTTCTAGTTAATGGAGCACACATGATTGTATGGGTAGATATTTGAAAATGAACAGATCCTAATTCTTGCAGATAAAGAAATTCAGAAATTCAGGCAGCGCACTAATTTTTTTCTCAAAACCGTAAAAAAAACACAATATAGAATTGTTTTGCATAAAGAAAAGCTTTGAAACTTGTTTACCAGAATCATGGACTTCTCTGCATGTACTGGTGGGATTGGATCCCAGGTTACTTCTTTGCTCATAAAACTCCTAGTGTGACACCACTCCATACCAGACATTATAATTTTTTAACTTGTGGTGTTCTAGTGGTTTTGTATCATGAATAGCTTAGAGATGGAGAAATGTTCTTTTATATATATATTAAGATTGGGAAATTGGGCCCTCCCTATAGCAAAGGACAAAGGTGTGAGAAACCATGGGACTAAAAGGCTATAATATTGTGAGAATAGTTAATATAATGGACCGTATTTATAAATGTACGTTGAGACATGAAATAAATACACAATAAGAAAAAATAACATTATGTTTTTTAAAAGTTAGTACTTAATGACTCTAGTAGTTAATCTTTTAACTAGAAGGTAGCGAGCTTTTAGTGGGTCATCTCATACTTTGTTATATCTATTCATTTCAATTTTGATTTAAATAATAATAAAAAATTAGGTTTTTCTATTATCATTATATCATTTTTTTTCATGGTTTTTGAGTTGTAGGTGCGAGGATTTGAGAATCGTTACGAAAGAGGAGGAATTATATTGTCAAATTCTCAAGGAATAGACACAATTACTATCAAAGTTTTAGAATTTTGATAAATAAAATAAAAACACAAATTCCAAGGCATTTTGTGGGGATTGGATGTAGAATTTCAAATGTTTTTAAATGCGATATTGTTTGTATGATTTTGTTTAACCCTAAATTAGATGTGGATTTTATTTTAGGTAGATAAGATTAATAACATATAAATGAATAAACACAAGGGTGATAAACATATTTATGGCAGACAAATTGATTACAAAACTTAGAACATATTCTAAATTTATTATACCAATATATGTTAAAATAGAAAGTACATTTATGTTAGATATTGCAATGCTAATAAAAATAAAATATACTTGGTTTTTATGTTAATATAGATCTAGGTTTAAAACAAGGAAAAAGTAGATTAAAAGAATACTCTGAAACAATCATCAAATTTTGGATTAAGTGCCTTTGTAGTTGCGGACACTTGTATCACTTTAAGATGGTTGCGTCAATGTTAATGTTTGGATCGGATGTAGGTGTGAAGCACATAATAATTGTTGAAACATGATGCAACCAATTGGATGCTTCTAGGTTCATCGTCATCTTTGCTCTGGTGCATTTAAATTTGGGTCATACACTGTCACTCTTTGGTAAATAATCAAAATCTTAGTTATTCATTTTCATAGTCGTTATAGAAAAAATGGGTTAGTGGGCACATGATGTTGCATTGTCTCAAAGACCTTTTTGTTAATGAGTATTGCTTACATAGCCAATAGTTTGAGAGTGTTCTAGAGTTGTGTAGTTCTCTCCTACGTGTTGGTTTGTGTGTGAATCATGTAATATGTGGTAAGCAAGTACAACAATGACTTAGTTTATAACTTCGTAAATATAGCTCTTGGGCTGCTCCTCCAATACTTCAAACTTGTATATGTGTTCCTATGACTGATATGAAAATAGGAAAACTTTGCTCAATTGAATGTTTTTTTTATGAATCTAGATCTTTGCTAGGTGAGGAATGAATGAGAGTTTATTTATATTTATACCAATCCCTTCGGAGAATATCTCACATAATAGCACTTAGGCCATCCATTAGGATATGTTTCATTTGCAAATTAGGTGACTTTAGGCCACTGGACACTTGTGTTGGGTAAGGACATTTGCACCGACATAGATGACTAATTGGGACATAAGTATTCGAGAATAAAAAAAGTAGGTACGGGTCCAAAACTTATAGAGGCATAATATAAACATGTTTTAAGCATTTTGGGCAAGATAGAAGCCCTAGGTCATCAACATAAGATCAGGGTAAGAGATAAGCCAAGAGGCACAAGAGAGAGTAGATGCAACACTTGTAAAAATGAGAAATGTGTAGAACTGAGAGGAACAACCAAGTTCAAAGTTTGTTAAATGTACAAGATTGAGGTGCTATATAATTCATAAACATCATCTACATTTTTCCCCATTTCAATCTAGTAATGAAATTACTAGTTAAAAAAATGAATACATACCTGAGCATGTATAACACACATTGCCTTTGCTTGAGTCCAACTTGAGTGCTTTGCTGGTGACTGACCTGTAACCAAGAATATGTTACAGTATATAATTAGTGCATATAATCTAAAATTTAAAGTACTGAAATGATTCAAATTGAAAGAGAGCAAGGTTTAGGAGTACCCCTGTGTATCAATGCAACCATCTTGCCTTTTGGCAATTTCATTTGAAAGATTTATTATTATGAATCACTAAAATTGAGATTAGGACAAATATAAATCTAAAAAATGCATGTATCTAAGGAGACACAAATTAGAAGGGCCGATACCCCCAACCTTAGAGAAAAGATGGATTGCCACTTGGTTGTTGAGATTAGCTCAGTCATGCATCCCAATCATACTTATAACCTAGAAAATGTAAGTGAACCAAATCACTTCACACTATCAAACTAGTGAGACTAGATGATACAATCAAGTACAACTTATAAACTTGGTAAGATTGAGTGATTTAATCACATCCACCATACCAAAAAGTGAACCCACTACTGGAGTATATTGGCTCAATATAATTCATAAAATTCTAATTTAGTGGGTGGTGATAGTCCCTGAAAGTGTTTTGAATATGAAATTGATTTGATTTTATAATATTAGATACACATTGCATAGTATATGTGCATTAGATGTCTCATGATGAAATTATATATAACAATGATACCAATGTATATAGTTCTACCACAAATGTGTATCTGAATCATATAATGGTGCAATTTGATCAAGTTGAAACTATGTAAGTGTGGATGACATGCTTTCCAAGCATGCCTCCACTATAAATTGAAATTGAAAATTGATAGAGGTGCCAATGTGTAGGATATGTTTCCAAAACATGCCCCCACTATAATTTGAAGACGCTGAATATTAAGTGTGAATAACATGTTTCCAAAACATGTCTCCATTGAATCTGAACTTGTGAACATATGGAATCCATGCTTATATGACATGTCCCCACTAAATCTGAAACTGTGAATGTGTATAATCCATGTCTCTATGACATGCATCCCTTGAGGTGATGGAAGATAAAAACTGGTTGTTACATCACCTTAAAGGGATAAGATAACCATATAATTATGAATGATGTAACATATATGAGAACACATATAAGTAAATGTATCATTGAAGCGCATAGAATGTGATCATATTAAGGCATAAGATGCATGATATAGATCATGAAAATATCTATATATTAATAGTACAAGATCAATAAACAACCAAACACACACAAGGGCACTCAAAAATAAATTAAAGATGATGGTCTAAAGAGACCACAAACAAAGGGGATGTTCAAATGTTGCACAATTAAATAGACATAACTTAGTCAAATGTCCAAAAAAGTAAGAATGACATTGAAATGCCCATAAAACAAGCAATGACATATTCAAATGTCAAATAAGCAAACAAAGGCATGAGGGTCACAAATAATGGCATATTTAAATACTCAACAAACAAGACAATAACAAAGCAAACTACTCAAGGAAGTGCATAAATAAAATTATAAGCAACCACCATAAACATATCGTAGTAGCCCATGTATCAAATGTGTTAGTTAAAAATGTCAAGTACATAACATATCAAGTACACTGTAGAAGATATAAGTATGGATAAAGGCATGCGTAAGTACATATTAGCTTAAACGTAATAATGTAAAATGATCATTTAATGATATAACTTGGATGTATTGTAATCATAGAGTTGGATGCCCTTAACATCTAGGTGATGTGAGTAGATGGAAATCTCAACATTTAAAAGTGCATAGATCATGTATCTGTGTATGTCTGTATCACACTCAAATAGAAGTGTGAAACACGTGTATGTAGAAGTAATTGATATATTATCCATCAACATGAAACTAATATATAGATGTCAAAGAGCCAATAGAATATGTAGATGCCAAAAATATTTTTAGATTTTTGAATGTTTTTGATTTGTTTGGTATATATAAAATATGTGAAGAGACTACCTCATGATCTCATCTAAAGGATGCTCATAAATTCTCATTGTGAACCTTAGAGAATCATGTATATGTGTAATACCTATCATTGTAATATTTAGGATGCTTTGTGTATGTATAAAGAGACTCTATGGTCATGAAGAAATAATAGGAGTAATAGGACTAGGGGTTTGTGGAACCCATCGTTAAGTGTTTTATGATTTTTTTGGAACAATAATAATAGGAACATGTGTAGCTGCTCTAGATATCTGAAGTGGTGTGTAGTAGATGAGGATTCCAAGGAACCCACTGTAGATATCTGATGTAATGGTCTCTTAGGTACTGTTCACCTAATAGAAGGGATTTCTTGTTGCTTACCCTTTTGTAATGGATTAACCTTAGTAGGTTTGATAATTAACTACCTGGATATAAATTTTTTTGTTCAAGAAGATGCTCATATGGAGCTCTAGAAACTGTAATTACCCGATTCACATGAATGTATTTAACACACCCATGTACTATAGAAGGTATTGCTCAAAGAGTATGTATCCAAGGGCATCTCAATAACATATCAAAGACACATTTGGAAGGTATAATTAAAAAATTAGTAACCACATATGTGAGACCTATAAAGGAAAGTCAATCTCACCAAGAATCTGCTATGAGGTCCCATCAAATGCTCCAACTGATCTTGTAGAAGGTTGTAAATCATGATGAGTATAACCTAAGTGTGTAAGTAATATCATGGTATAATTTTTTTTGTTTGCACTATTATCAATAATAACACTAAGTAGACACTGATGATCATGCTCTACTCGAATGAATAAAGAGTGAAGATTAGAGTCATCATCCTTAATCTCATTATCATCAAATGTAATAAAAGGTCTCTGAACCATAGGATTTTTATGTCATGTATAGGTACCAATAATTCCATCTGGTGGATGCTCATAGTGTGATAGAGGAGGACATGTGTTATATACCATTTTCACTTTCGCATCCTTCTTAGAATGGTCTTGCAATGGTTGTTAAATATCTTATGTTTTTAGTGATCACTATGTTGTGAACTTAATTTCTTTGGAGGATCATCAAATGTAATCCTTTGGTCATTGATAAAGTCTTGGATTTTATGCTTCAAGTTAAAATATTTGTTCATAAAATGATTCGGTCTCTAGTGACAATCACAATAAGCATTCACATCATATCCTTTAGGTAGACGCTGACTCATATCAACCTCTATAGGAGGAGGGAGAGGTATAAGATGAAACTCTACTAGCCATGAGAGTAATGAAGTGGGAGACTTAAGTAAATGTAAATTATCTCCTTAGTGCATTGGATAAGATAAGCTGATTATGCTATTATGAAATTGTATTGACCATGGTGGTTGTTTTATTTTTAGGCTGAGGAGGTTTTACCTTATAACTTAGTTTGATTGTAAACTTGGTATTGGATGTATATATAGTCAATTTTTTGGACACATATTTAAGTTAGTTCAACGAAATAAGTTTTATTTCACGGTCCCAAACAACATGGCACAAGTCATCAAAGTATTTAAACTTTTTGAAAATGATGGACTCATGTAAAGGAGCAAACTTTTTTGAAGATGTCTTGAAGTTCATTATCTGCCAAAGGATCGGTCATTTTAACCAACACTATCTTGTACCTCAAGTCATATTCATTGATATGTTCATTGGTTCCTTATTTGATTTTTGTAATTTGGGCATATAAAATATTTTTGGTAATGTTAATATAGAAGTTTTACAAAAACTAATTTGCAATAGGTTTGAATACTTTCACGAATTCGATAGGTAAATCATAGAACCACCTGAAAGCATAGTCTTTGAGGCTAATTGGAAATAATTTGGTCAAAATCCTATTATTGGAGGAATAATTAAGGCATGCCAAATAAAAAGAACAAAGATAACTCTCAAGATGACCCTTGCCATCATAAAATGAGAACTTAGGTGTAACAAAATTAGTTGGAAAAGGGTGCAAAGACATCTCAAGTGCAAGATAGTTATACAACACAACTTGGGAATCAATAACATGAAGAGACTTTAAAGCCTTTTATTCAATGTTTGTAATGTTGTCATCTAAGGTCTTTATAACTTGAAGAAGAATTTGAATTGTAAACTCATTGGGGTTTAGATTTGCAAGCTGAGTAGTCACCAAAGGAGAAGTGAACATGGTTTGAGTATTAATAGGCATTGAAACCGATATTTGTGTTTAAACATTTGGTAATTCCATGGTAGATGTAGAAATAGTGTTTTCAGGAAATAAAGGTTGGAACACATAATATATGTCTCCACTAGATGTAGGTAGATTGATTGATATGAAATCCATTGTAGTACCTCATAAGGACTCACCATCACTCGGTGAAGAAGCCTTAACCTTATCATGCTTACTTATTTCATCTCTTGTAGCATACAAAAATGCATCCATTAAGCTCTTATTATTATTGAGATGAGTGATCCATGCTTCTTTGTCTTTCATTTGAAATTGGGTTTTTGGATTAACATTTTCCATTGCTTTTATGAATGAAAAAAATTATAATTTGTAATAAATTACAATAAAAAAAAAAAAGGAAACATAACATCCTAAACCACTTAGGGTTTGGAGCTCAAAGGTCAAGTTCACTAAATGTTTAACCTTAAATTAGATGTAGATCTTACTATGGCTAGATAGGGTTAAGAATATAAAAATGAATAATCACAAGGATGATAAACAGATCTATAGTAGACCAATTAATTACAAAACTTAGAATATATATTGAATTTATTATGATGAGATATGTTAAAAATAAAAAGTACAACTATCCTAGTATATTTAGATATGGACCATGGACTATCACTCATTATCAAATGATCAAAACCCTAGTTTTTCATTTTCATAGTGTCTTTGAAAAAAATGGGTTAGTGGGCACACAGTATCGAGCTACCCTAAAGACCTCTATATCAATGAGAATTGTCTACATAGACAATACTTTGAAGAGAACCTCATACTTATTTAGTTCTTTCCTACGTGTTTGATTGTGTGTAAATCATGTAATGCATGATAAACAAGTACAACCCTGACCTAGCTTGTAACTTGCCAAATATAATTCTTGGGCTATTCTTTTAGTACTTCAGACTTGTAGATGTGTTTTCCTTATGACTAATATGGAAATAGAAGAAAATAAGGAAGTTTTTTCAATGAAATTCTTTTTAATATGAATCTAGGTCTGTGCTAGGTAAGAAATGAATGAGAGTTGATCTTATATTTATACCAACCCATTTGAAGAATATATCGCATAATAACACTTACGCTGACCATTATGATTCCTTTTATTTGAAAATTAGAAGAAATTAGGGCACTGGACACTTGTATCAGGTAAGGACACTTGCATTGATGCAGGCATCTGATTGAGACATAAGTGTCTGAAAAACAAAAAAGTAAGTACATGTATAGAAGTTACAGAGGCATAAGATAAGTAGGCTTTTAACATTCTGGGCAAGATAGAAGGCCTAGGTCATCAACATAAGACTATTCAGACTAAGAGATAGGCCAAGGGGAACAAGAGAGAGCATATGTGAGACTTGTGAAAGCGAGAAAGGTCTGACATTGAGAGGATCAACCAAGATCTAAGTTTTCTAAGTGTACAAGATTGAGGTGCTATATGGTTCATAAATATCATCTATATATTCTTATGGAAATTTTTTTATTGGTAATTCATAAGGATTAGGGAAACAAAATTTTCATCATCCAACTAGAGAACAACTAATTTCAGTTAGTAAACATGGCTCAAAGTGATTATTTCTTGTATGATGACAAAATATGTTGTGTAATCCCAAGTGATCTTGAATGGTGGTTATGTAACCCCCAATCTCTATAGAGAGTAGTTTTGTAAAGTTAAGCTAACACATGGGTGGTTACATAACTCTAACGATGGAACTTTGAAACTGTCATTTTGTTGAAAGTAGTAATTTATTTTGTATAAGTTTCACATGTAGAGTAATGGAAATGAAACTATCTTTTCATTTCAAAGATGTTTGTGAGTCCTCTAGTGTATGAAATGACACTCTTGAGGCATGATGAGAAATAGGCATAAATCCAAATGAATACAAGAATGTGTCAGTGACATAATTGGTGTTTAGTTGGTTGAGGGAGGAGATAATGACCGAGAAACATGGAGATTGTTGTAATTGTTCCATGATTTATTTGCATAATTGTCTTCGGTCATAAGAAAGATATAGGTGTGTAATTTACACTTTTATCTATTTTTTCTACAAGAGGGGTTTTCAAGACAAAAGTCTTGTGTCCATTGTTGTGTGTTCATCCTTATTCATGATTTTGACATTATTATTTTTAGAACTGTAAGTTATGTTCACATTTTCATCATCACACCACTAATTATAAGTCTCAAAACACATTCAAAACAATCAACTTGGATTTAAATCTAATTAGGATAACAAGTTGTGATCATGCAAATTCTATTAAACAATTAAACGTGGAGTTTAAAGGTCATTTTGTTATCCAAGCAATGTTAATCTTTAAGTATTGTGGAAGTTTTATGAATTTATTTGTATAGTAGTGACAAAGATTGAAAGAAGAAGAATTGATATCATTTTGATCATAATATTTTTACATTTTTTAATTATAAGGTGAAAGAAATGACAATAATATTTACAAGAGTGTTATTGCCTTGGAGTCATGCATGATGAAGTCCCAAAATACTATCACCAAACAACAAGCGCTTACACTTAGGAACCAATAATCAATGGATCTGGTGACTATTGCTCTACCCATGAATTTGGCAAAGGAGAATAAGATCCACATGAAGGAGAGAAATGAGAGTTCATGGGTGAACATGAGATCCCTCCAAAATACATAGGTAAAGCCAAGGTAAATTTAAGAGATCATACTCATTTCAAAATTGAAAGCAAAGTTGAGATTAATCTTTAGAAGGACAAATATATTCTAAATTTATAGACAAATGTTTTAAACAAAATGGAGGTATATTTTAGTATGCATCATGTTATTGAGTCATAAAAAAATTCTTATGCATGTCTCAAAATGGAGGGGCATGCTTTAATTTGGGGGGAAAGCTACTTGGTATCTTTTGAGAAGAAGAAGAAGCTAGCTATAACTATATGGAATGAATTCAAAGATTTATTGCATAAGATGTTTTTATCTTATTGGGCATAAAATTGATTAGAAAATTAAGTGGTAGTATTTTAGTTGAAATAATGGTCAAAATGTTCAAGATTATAACTCAAAATGATGTAGTCAAGTCACGTTTAATATCTCTATACATGCCTAAGGAGATGAGTCATCTCAAGTAAGCAAAAAATATTTGATGAGGCAAGTGTGTAAACATACTATATTGAGGAAGAAAAGAGGCAAGGAGATGGAGATTACTTAAAGTAAAATCAGTCCACAAACTAGTTCAAGAAAGAGAAAAATCAACCTTACAATGCCTACAAGAAGGGAAAGTGGAAAGGTAAGAGAAATACCACCACTTTAAACGTGTGTAAGGATTCAAAGATCCATTGCAATCATTGTATTAGAGATGGACAAACTAATAAAATGTTTAAAGTTGCATCCATAATCACATCCCAAGAATCACTCCAAGGAAGACCCCAATAAGTCTATGCCATATTTGAAAGAGAAATCATATGTGGAAATATAGGAAAATTATGATGTTGATGAGAAGTTATGTTGTACCATTACCAATACAGATACCAATGAACAAGAGAAATAAATGAAATAACTATTCCAAATCAAGACCAAGATCAAGAAAACAAAGGTAAATGTAATTTTTGATAGTGGTTCATAATCTAATTTGGTTTCACATGAAAGTTATTAAGAAGCTTGGTTTGCAAAATTACGATCATCCTTGTTCCTATCCTTTAGCTTGGGTGAAAATGGGTGTATATATTCAAGTAACTAATAAATGCATATTTAAATTTACTATAAGCCCACAATATATTGATGAGATAAACACAAATGTAATTCCATTCGATGCATTTGATGTGGTCTTTAGAAGTCCTTACTTATATTTGAAGGATTCTATTTTCATGAGGGCTAACACAAACAAATGTGTCAAGGTTTGGATAAAAATATCATTAAGACACATCAAATCAATCCTAAGATTGCCATGGTAAATGTCAACCAACAAAAAATATTTGTTCAAGAAAATACACAATTTTGTTTAATTATTTTGAAGGATAAGCGAAAGGATGGGTTAGAAATTTTTGAAATTGATTGTGCTAACAAGGATCTGATATATTTGGGTGAATTATTGCATTATTTTCAAGAAGTGTTCGAAGCTCCTAAAAGGTTCTCACCAAAAATGGAAGTAAAGTGTTAGAATCTATTATTGATCAAATATCATTTGCCTAACATTGATCTATATATAAAATCAATTCAAATAGTAAAAAAGTGAAGAAAAAACTTCAAGAGTGGTTAGGGAAATGGGTCATACACCCAAGTACTTCACCATGTGGGTCACCCATTGTGATGACATGAAATAAGGATGAATGCTAGAGAATGTGGATAGATTATATATCCTTGAACAAGATCACCATCAAACATATATATTAACTCATGGGGATTGGTGACTTGTTTGGACAAGTTCAACATGCTCAAGATTTTATAGATTTAAATCTCAAACTCAGCTATCATCCTTTTTTAATGAATGAGAAGGATATATATATTTTTTTCAAGATAAAATAGTGTTTACATGAATGGTTGGTACTTCCATTTGGCCTATGTAATGCACCCACTACATTAATGAGATTAATGAATGATGCATTGAGGCTTTTCATAGATGCACATGTCACAGTGTATCTAGATGATATTTTGTTTTTGATGGTTACATGGGAGGAACATATAACACATTTGAAGAAAGTGTTACAAGTGTTGGAAGAAAAAAATAATTATACAATGTGAATAAACGTGAGTTTACAAAATGATCACTAGTCTATCTAAGGTGTGTGGTTGGAGGAGGATATCTAAGAGCGAATCTAGCAAAGGTTGAAGTTATTGTTAATTGTCCCAAAATTAGGAGTGAAAAAGAGATAAACAAAGTTTTTTGAGTAGTACAATACATGAGGAAGTTTATTCCAGCTTTATCCATCATTGCAACACCTCTATTTACTATTGAAGCAAGTGGTAAGATTTTTAATTGGGGCAAGAAACAAAATAGTGATTTTGATTTGTTGAAATATAAAATCAACCATGCATCAAAATTTTCTCTTCCTAATTTGAAACAACCATTTGAAGTTGAAATAAATGAAAGTGAGTATGATATGGGGGAAATTTTATTGCAAGGAGGCAAGTTAAATTTTTTAATTATCATTTAGATGTATTTTGTTCAGCAATAAAGAGGGTATGTTGTTTATGAAAAGGAAATGTATGAACTAATTCAAGTAATTAATAAATGAAAATATTATTGCTAATAAAATAAAGGATTATGAATATCGACCATAATTCTCTTTAATATTTACACACATAAAAAAATTGACATAAGGCACTACACATGGATGAGTTTCCTTCAAATTTTTTATTTGGTGATCAAATACAAGAAAATAAGCATAAAAGTTGTGGCAGATATATTATCTAAGCCACCTATCACAAATCAAGTTTCAATTTTGGAAATAATTTCACAGTTTGAGCCTTTTAGAAAAGAAGCTTAGAAGGAATCATATGCAAAAGAAGAAAATTTTGGGGAGACAATCCAATAGTTGTGTGTCATGAAACAGAAAGTGCAATAAGTTGAGGGGCCAAAAAGTAGCAACATAAAAAATGTTTTTTGAGTTGCATGCATTTGGACCAAAATAGATATCAATTTAAGATCTAATTGAATAATCATTATTTTAAATTATGTTTGGATATACAAACCTAAATGGATATCTATCCTAAATAGATATTAGTTTGGAATGATGATCTATTTAGAACAAATATCTATTACCTTTTTATATAAAAAATGATCTGAAGCATTGTTATTGTGAGTGCAAAGAGATAGGAAAAAATCTATTCTAAATGCAAAGCAAAACTGATGTCCATTCTATGTTGTTTCCACTATCTACTCTCTCCATTATATGAATTATCTAGGAAAAAATCACTTATTTTTTATATTTTTATTTGTCTTTCTCAAAATTTCTTTGGTTTTGTTTATATTGTTTGCAATTTTGAATTTATTTGTAAATTTGAATGAAAAATAGGAAAAAAATGATCTTAACCTAAAATCAAATCTTATGGAACAAAACCCCATTCAAGTTCAGCAAGAAACCCCTAAAGCAAACCCTCCTAAACAATTCATATTTAAATTGTAAATAATAAAAAAATTAGAGAAAATGATAGCATGCATTAGAGCTTAAAGACACTTTTCTTCAAATGTCATTACCCTCACCTAACTTTTGATAGTTCAGGAAACCAATCTTATGCCTAGAGTCATGGAGGTTTGAAAAAACAGGGAAAATGTTAGTTTTTAGTCATATGATCTAGTCCACAAATTGAAATTTTATAAAGAGAATTTAGTGTAAAATTTTGTCCACCCTATGTGTTGTACCTAAAATTGAACACATGCAAAAATTCTAAATCCTTCAATTCATTTTGATCATAAATGATCAAAATGAGTTCTAATCATTAGAAATATGTCATCTATAATCAAACCTATTTTCATAAATCTTATTATTTTTCCTTGGTGAGTTTTGATCTCATGTCCAACACCCTTCAGGTTTTTGATGTATGTCAGACATGTCTTGAGTTACTAATTATATCAAGAATTAAGTAAAGTTCCAAGCCTTGTTTAGCACATATGTGGAACCTAAATCTTGTCTATACTAATAAAGAAACCCGAATCTTGTTCACACACCTTTCATATCCTGAACCTTGCTCCAAAACCCCTCAAAACCTAGAATATGCTAAAAAAAATTCACATCCTCACTATAAAACATGAAATTACTCTTGCATACACAAATGTTTTGGCCTCCCCCCTTAATCCCTCTTCTTTCCATTTTCGCTCCACCTTGATTCTACCTACCTCCATACTCTAATTCCTTGCATTCTTGTCCACAAATTTTATCTAGGATACCATTACTACTTTTCCATTGAATAATTTATTTTCAGAAAGTGTAATTTTAAATCTTAAGGAGGGTGTTTTGGATGAGCTAAATACTATAAAAGTATGGGAGTTGAGGGCAAAAGCATTGATCAAAGAAATAAATGATTGTTATCACAACTACTCCTAGAGAGTCAATTTGTTTTCATTAGTTCAACATGAAACCATAAATATTGATGCTTTATTCAATCAAACTAAATTTGGGTCAATTTCAATTCCTAATGATTACAATGACAATATTTTGGGTATTATGTTAAACATGTTAGAGAATTTAAATGCGGAAGCCCAAGCTTACTTTAAAAAATAGGCAAGAGACATAAATCTTGTCATGATTGCCAATGTGGAGGACATAAAATTTGGTAAGTTATCATCATATTTAGAAAATATATTTTAGTTATTATAATTTTTATCTAATTATATTTTATTTTTTAATTATAGTTAAAATATGAATACCTAAAAAATGAAGCCTAAGTCCTAAATGTGCATTTGAAAAATTCACAAATGTTTTTAAAATGCTGCCATTACATTTAAGGAAAAGCTTGTTCTATTAAATAAATAGAACAACACACTCAAGAAAATAATTAAAGAGAATCACATGGACCTTGAGATTTTATTGAAGAAAGAAGAGATGTAGATCTAAGTCTACTTTCAGTAGGATATTTAATGAATGAGGATAGAGAAAATCTTGATAATGTTAATTTTGCTATAGAGGATCTTCTAAAGGAAATAATGTTAAAGGATGACACAGAAGAAGGGGAGGCCGAGATTTCAAAGGATGGCAATGAGTAAGTGGAGAAAGGGTCTTTTGCAAAAATAATATTTTATGATGTTTCAAACTATTTATTATGTTTCAAAAGACAGTGTTATGTTTTATACAACAATTTCAAATGAAAATGTTAAGTTTCAATTTTCAAATAATAGTTTATTATGTTTTAAATATTTTTGTTTTACTGAGTTATGGTTCATTTTAAATCTTACATGCATCAAATTGACTATACTAAATATTATTGTATATTTTGAGTTGATATTGTTCAAACAACATGGTGTCATTTTCATTATATTCATGGTTGAGTTGAATGCAAATATTTTTTGCTATGGATTTGGATTGAGCATCAATTTGAATGTGATGTGATTTAATCTTATTCAATTATGATCATGTGAAATTTTATGTCATTTTTCAGTCGTAAATACATTTCTTAATTGTTGATAGCATTATATTTAACACTAATTACTCTTGCAAATAATGGAAAAACTTTTGTTATGCATTTGATCATTTAATTTAGTTATGAGTTCATTTTTTTGGGAAGTGAACATGTTTTGATTTTATAAAATCATTATGGACGAGGAGTCTAGGCAATAATTATGGTTTTCTTCTTTGGTCAATGGAAAGTTTATCGATCTCTTTGACATCAACTGAATAAAACATTTGGTTCTAAGTTGAAATCAATTTTGATTATTTTTTTGCATGATCATTTAATCCAATTCAATGATGAAATTATTTATTGAGCTATTATTAAACACTTGAATCTTGATCAATTTAAAATTATTGATATTCAACTACAATGATGTATGGGTTTAGTAAGGTCTTTTTTATTCTCAATTAGGTCTTCTTGTTCAGTAGGATTGTAGACTTCTTTTGTCTTGGTATTTGACTTCAATAGTATTCATAATTTTAAAGCTATAATTTAAGGTACAAACTATAAATATTATGTTAAAATATCAAATTTATTTTTATTAAAAAGTTAAAAATATATATTTAACAATACCATCTTAAAAAATACAAATAAATTTTGACCCATTTGAAGAACCAATTACATAAAAGGGAAATTTGCATGGACAATGAAT
This sequence comes from Torreya grandis, assembly GCA_037957365.1. Classification (NCBI taxonomy): domain Eukaryota; kingdom Viridiplantae; phylum Streptophyta; class Pinopsida; order Cupressales; family Taxaceae; genus Torreya; species Torreya grandis. The sequence goes on from JARHVA010000462.1 coordinate 2,961,303, forward strand.
GGATTAAGGTCTGTAAAATATATATTAATCAAATCATAATGCTATCAGTAATTTTTATGAATTAAATATTTTAAAATAGAAAAAAGGATATGAAATTGGTTTTCAAAAAATGATAATCACAATATATATAAAACTAAAACTTGGGTAGCTGAAACAATCCTTAACAAACTTGCTCATCATAAGTGACATTTGCATCTACCATGTCAGTGTTATTTTCAATGTCCATATTTACCTCATCTCTATTGGTCACTGTATTACTAACATCTCTTCTTTTACTAATAGAAATCCATGTTGCCAAAGCTTTTTCATAAAGAAACATGTCCACAACATAATGTGAAACATACAATCTTAAATAGGTCTCTCGATTTTTATCCAATCTATTTCCATGTTTTAACTTGATGAAAGATAATGAACTAAATACTCTTTCATCTTCCACTGAGTCCAAAATCATTGTTTGACAAAGTTCATATAATCAGAAATATTCACTAATATTTTCTTGTAGGATGCTACTAGGATAAAGGTTTTTCCATAGCCATGTAATTGCACCATTTTTCTATTGACTTACTTAGACACCGATATTGATCAATCATTGTAATTCTGAAATGTGTTGACTAAGATGTCAGTAAATTATTTTTACAAAATACCTTTAATTTCAACTTTATTGACCTCTATATATTTACTAAAATACTTAATAAAAGTACCCATGTATTTTTGAAATAAATTGCTCATCAGTTGCTTAGAATTAAAATTTTATTAAGCATTACATGATTTAAGTTTTTTAGCATTACAATTTTCTACCATTTTATGAACAACTAATAGATGATGTTGCCTCGAATATTTATTAAACATATAAACATGCATACAAACCCATGACGTGTTGCCAACTATTGTAACCTCATCAATAGATAGTGAGATAAAAAGTGAATTGTAAACTTATTATTTCAAATCCTCCTTTTCAACCATTGCTAGACATTTTTTCATTTTTGAATCACTATCATCCATCCAATGTGATTGTGGAATATCAAGAAATACATTATTTTGAAATAAAATCTTATATTTAAAAGAAATAAAAATAATTTTACCTTTTTTAAAAATGTGGTATACAATAAATAACTATATATATTTTGCCTTTAGATTGGATTGCATAACTTTTTCAAATTGAGATTTGATTGTTCCCATTCCTCAACAAGATGTGTTTGACATTTTTGATCATTTTCATACTTGCATATATATCTTACATGCATGCATTCTTATGCATTTTTACATATATGTGTTCTTACTATCTGTCCATATGTGTGCTTCACTAACATATATTTTTTCATAATGTTTATCAATTGTGTCCAACTTAAGTTACATTCTATGTACCTTTCCTAGTTTCCAATTACATATTGTACATTTGCATTATGTTAGAGTATCATTACCATTTTCAGGCTTTCAAAGTTCAATGAGGGGAAATTTTTCTGCCCAATTGACCTTAAAATACCTTCTAATTGTCCATCTACTTCTCTTCCTTCACAAATATTTATGAGTGCAATTTTCAATTAAAGTTGGTGTTTGATGAGAATCAAAAATCTTTTCTGGTAATTGAATTTCAACATCATTGTCATCGAGAGTCATAGGAACATCTTTGATTGATGGCATGTCATAATCAATAAAATATTCAAGTGGTGATATTTTATTGTGATTAATTTTTTCTTTTGAAATACAATAATTATTGGTGGGGATTTATGCATGTAAAAGGGTTTTGATATTATTATTGATAGTTGAAATCAAGTTTACTAGAACTATAAAAAAAATCTCAATAAGCACCTATATTTTGAGTGCATAGTGGTTGTGTGGAATTTTTTATTGGGTCTATCAAATAAGATAATATGATCAATTTTATTGATAATTGGCTTGTCTTTTTACAATTATCAAAATATGCCATTTTATCATATAGAAAATAATAAATTATGTGATCTAACGGTTACAAGACATGATGAGTGATGCAACTAGTCAATTTTAGAATGATGCAACTAAATAGTTTCTAGAGGGATGCAATTAGTTAGAGATAACTAAGATGAACCCATTTGATTGTAACATAGATGAAATTGATCAATTTTAGTATGGATGCAATTACTCAGTTATAGAAAATAATGCAACCATTAGGTGGTGATACAGATGTAGCCATTCACTTACAGATAAGATGCAACCAGTTAGTGGTAGTATAGTTATAATCAATTGATGTCAATAATGATAAAACCACTCAATTTCACTTGTTTCTGATATGGTTCCAGATGGTTACTAATATGGTGCAACTAGATGTTTTCCTTTGTCGAATGGTTGTTTATTTGATATCATCAGGTGGTTGCCTTTGCCAAAATTATAATTGGATGGTTACCTATGGAATCATATTTACTCTATATAAGGAAAATTAGATGGTTAAGCATAGAATTATTGTAAATGTTTGGTGAGATGACCTATAAAATAACTTACATTCTTATTTTTTAGGTGATCTAGACCTATCTACTAGCTGTCTAAAATCACCAAAACCAAATTTCAAGAAATTAAATATTTATAAATTAATGAATATTCATCGCTAAAATTTACGCTGATGTAGTGACATCAGATATTGATTTATGAAGAGAATCAATATGTGTTATTAACATTTTATGGTGTTCAATTTTATATACCAATTTATTAGTATTATATTAGAGTTTGAACTTCTCTATGGCACTCTTGCAGATGTTTTTTTTCTCTATCTCAGAGATAGATTGGTGATTGATTAAATTATGTAATGTCTCTTTGAACCATTGAGTGAGAGGTAACTTTGGATTTGCTTCAAAATATGGCATAATTAAAAATATGAGTTAGCGCATGGCCATTTGATTTATTGCAAACAAGGGTTCCCCTTAGGTTAAAATATTGAACTAGTGGAGGAATTCAACCACATCTAGAACATGATAGATTATAGCCTATGAAATGTGACACACCCTAAATACATTATCCTTCAAAGCTGAGATGATAGACAACCTACCTATGTGAACACAAGTGTTTCTTGTGAATGTTGGGTGCAAGAATCATACATAGAATCTAAACATGGGTGTAATATATTGTACTTCAAATTTATTCTTGATCCCACACATGAACCCTCAAGAATATATGGCACAATATGAACATTATATTCCTAGGCACCTAGAAAGCATTGGGGTAGGAGGTACCCAAAAGGTGAAAATATGGCCTCTACGAAAAGGAGTCAAGGAGAATAAGTGATAAGGATTGTGTAAAATAATTTGAATAAGGGAACAATGTGCACATAGAATTAGTAAAAAATAGAGGCATTAGACGTGTGTATAATGGAGATAACACATGGAAGAAGTTGGTGTGCAAAGTAAGTTAAGGGTATAACATGAAGTCATAGTAACCAATCCAAAGGGTGAAAAAACTTGATAGTTAGATAGCCACCTAAATGAAATGAAATTTCATAGTATAAATACCAAAGGACAAAGGAAAAAAACTCAGGGAGACCAATCCACATTAACTATTGTCAACATTGAGTAGATCGAGTTAGTCAACCATGGAAAGGATAAGAGTGGGAGGGCTCGAGGCATGACTTAGGCCATGCTACCTATCATAAATTTAAAATGTGAGGCATAAATCATCCAATATAACTTATCATAGGCATAAAAAATGAGGGGCACAACCTAATGAAATCATAACTATCAACTTGGAAACTGAACTAGCTGGTGAAATCTTTATATCTATAAATCTAGGCAGTTGGCCTATGATAGTGATTGACAAAAACAAATTGGTTTTTATGGATATTTATGCTAGTAGAATGGTATAAATAAGTATAGATAAGGATTAAGCACAATGATTATTAGGAGAGTCCAAGGGGCTCAAATTAAGGAGAAGGTAACATGCCAAAGGGCCATGTTTTGAATATTGATGACATGAAATCCTAGAACTAAAATGATGGGAGTCCTACACAAGTTTCTTTCCATGTGGGTTATTTGAATCAAGGAGGATATGATATTGACACCAACTATCATAGGAAATAAAAAAAAGATGAATGACCTAAAAATAACAATAAGAAAATTAAGAAGACAACTAATTTAGTGGAATAGTCAAGCTAGTTATGACTCAGGTAGGATTCAATGCCCTCTATAAAGTGCATATGGGTATATGATAGGAAGTGTGAAATAAGATGTGACTATATTATGAAAGAGCCATGTAAATATAAAGAGGATGAGGAAATGGGTCAAAGTTTTCATGCATAAGAGGCACTAATGAAAACTAGTAACACTATGAACCAAGGGAATGTGTACAAGAGATGATCACCTCAAGTATTGATGGAATTTGAGGAGAGCATTGGATGATGAGTCAAGGCAAGGAAACAACAATAATCCATAAAACTATCCCAAGTAGGGTTTACCTAGACTCACTTAGAACCAAAGAGAAGTCTGTAGGGGAGTGCTAGATAGGAAAATATAGTGCTCGAGCCATATAAAACCCTATCCTCAGTCCTCCATGGTAATCCAAGTGTAAATTAAAAGAGAGTAGAGTGTAGGAAGTAAAGAATTGGTGAGTTAACTCCATGAACCTAGCCCATGATATCCTTATTTGACTAACACCTACAAGGGAGCACATGAGGTAAAATTAACCCATAGATGTGTGAAGAAGCTATTGGGTTGAAGATGCCCTTGAAAAATGATGTGAATATGAATGTTGCTATGAGAGTAAATTGATGAAGTAGGTGGTATGTTAATGTTGAGAAACATTTATGAAGAAGCTAAAGTGATCTTAGGAAATTAAAGGTCACATCAATGCTAAGGGAAGTAGGTGATTCAAAATGTAGAGTATAGAGTAGTAAGCTCTAGACAAAGACATTATTAGGTGGAAGAGCTTATGTTGATGAGGAGATATCAGTAAAAGAGATAATAGATTAGAAAAGAAAGCAATGAAAGGGTGCACAAGTTTTCACTTTCCACAAGGAATAATGAAAAGTGTCTTAGGAGGAGGCAAATAGAATTGGGCTTCTATAAAATTTTAGATCTAGAGGAAGCAATTGCTTATGGTGCAACTTCATAGGTAGATGGATAGAAATAGGAAATCAAGAAAGAGTTCAATTTGTTTTTTAGGGAAGAGAAATTGGTTTAGTGTGGGATGATGTTGAGGGTGAATAAATAAGAAGACACCTGAGGATTGAAAGAGAGACAAATAGAAAGAGACCACACGCTGAAATAATTACTTGAGGAAACTACCATTAGAATGTATAAGGACAAAACTAGTGAAAGATCCCAATTTGGTTGTTAGAAATATAATAATAGTTTGTAATAATTAATCACACTTAGAGTTTTGGTTGTAATTCTAAGTACTCATGTATGAATGAGCCCAATTTTTAATTAAAAAAGTGTTGCTTGATTTACAACTGGTGTTACTATTGTGTAATGAATATGTGAAATTTCCTTTTAATTTGTCATTATGTCCATATGAGGAATATTAGCTGGTTAGACTTAGTGATGTACCATATAAAGTGACTAATAAAACCAAGTGGAAGCAAACCATCTGTATAGAATAGGAACAATTGATAATAATATTAATATGTTGTGTATAATGAATGAATGCCTATTATTTGGAATATATTAAAAAATATTCTCAATTAAACCCATTTTACACAGGATAGGAATGGGCATGTGCCTATTCTACACAAGATATAAATATTGGCTACTTTGTAAGAGGCCAACACTCTTATCCTGATGACTTTTAGAATGGGCAGTTACCCAATATCTACTTCACATCCAATATCTCTATCTTGTGTTTAAAGGGATTAATTGATAAAATTATTAATAATTATGGCTATTTTTTAAGAGGTCAACATTCTTATCTTGATGACTTATAGAATGGGAAGCTGCCCAATCTCTACTTCACATCCAATATCTCTATATTTTTGAGAATGGGATTATTTGATAATATTATTAATAATGATATATTGTGTAGAATGGACACATACCAATTCTTCATAAGATATTAAGAATATTATTAATTAAAATTATTTTAAACAAGATAAGAATGGGCAATACGTGCATGTTCTACACAACATAATAATATTATCAATTAAACCCATTCTAGACATTGATATGACTAACATATGTTGACATAACTCTATGATACGTCATGAGTTGGTAGTTCAAATACCTTATTTACATGAAAACTATGTCAAACCTTGAATTTATAATTTGATGTTTTAGATGATACTGATGCCATAAGAGAATTATCCTTCACATATTTACTAATATATTTCCTAAGTTAAACATAAGTGAATAAAACACCAATAATGTATACCATATATAGTGACACATAACTCAATTTTTATTAATTCATAACTATTGAAAAAATAGTTATACATCATAATATATTATAAAGCTAAGATGCATTTACCTCATTTTATAATATTACATTCATATCATCAATAAAATGCATCTCTTTATTCTTACTGTTCATCTCTATTCTTTTTGTGATATGCCTTGAAGTGCAAACAATACCTGAGTGAATCCTGTAATTGTCGAATGTTGTGATATAATCATGTGCTTCTATGTATTTCTTACATGTTTAAAAATCCAATGAATAATCCTACCAACATAATCCATAGACTTAACCTTTGCCTTATTCTTGAGACAACCAAAATGAAGAATCCAATAATGTTTTATGTATTTGTACTTAAATTTAATTTTTTAAAAATTATTACCAAGTAAGTTGGCCTCAAAGGATTTCTATTTGGTGATGTATCCATTGGTTGTTGTGCTTTTTGTTCCAAATAAAAATTCTCTTGGACCAAGTAGACAATGTGATTTGGTGGGGGCTAAGTATTGATCATTTTTTTAATAAAATCTTCATCTCTATGGCCACTTGATTAAGTAAGTAATCTAAAACATAAGTATCACATACATGACACATACAAATATTTAAGACTTTAGATATATTTATCATTAATATAATCAAAGTGGTTACAAAAGGTAGCTCATAAATAGTATTCATATATAGATAGCTTAGATTACAATATTGGATATTAGGATGATCTTTATCCATATTAATAAGTCTAAATACAATTCTATAATCCAATAATTACATCATTTCTACATGTCTCTCTATTTATGTGTATCTCCATTATATGTCACAATATATGTTTGTGTTTGATTGGTCTATAAAAATTGGTGATACTTGGTATAAAATCAGGGCTTTAAATATTTCTATTCAATGAGGTATCCATATGCCTATTGTTATTTTTATTTTAACAATATATACTTCTCAAATTAATATGATAATGTCATTTGGTGGAGCCCAACTATTTATCCTATTGTAAAAATTATCCATTTTTGTGGTAGTTTATTCAAATTTCTAGATATTTTTTGACTAACCCTCCAAAATCATCTAGGTTGGTGGTGATATAGACCTTTTGTTCTTGTTTAGCATGGAATTGATTCCCCAAATCTAACAACCATTTTATTTATTCTCTAGTAGGATCCTTAGTGATGTTGTACTATACAACGTCTTGATATAGTTCTTCCTCAAAAGCATTCAAACTTTTTATTTTTGTTTATGTTGCCACCAATGATTCTAGATTGAATGAAAAGTAAGTAGAAACATCTGAAATTAATTTATAAAGGGGAGTGATATGTGTTTTGAATGTATTTCAATGTTGGGTATTCTATGATAATGGTTTTATGCTTTGTTCACACTTGAACTCTTCCATGATGGTTTCATAAATGGTTTGATTCTCTGCCTCTAGTAGTGATTAATGATTTATTATATTTTTATGTGTCCCATGTAGTCATGGTTCCAATGGGAATTTTTTGGGGTGTCATATAGTGGCCTTGCCTTTGAGATAGTCTATATAACCTAGATAATTGCATCTTCAAAAACAACACATCGTTGCATCCAATAATTAGTTGCACATTCATGAAAAATGGTACCTATATGTTGTTTGTGTATAGGAGGTAATTTATTGAGATGGCTGATGGTGCCTCAAGGTATGGATTGTAGCATACTTGGGCCCAAATACATAGTGTTAATATTTTTTCATTTTGTTAGCATGGCCTTTATTAGTGTGAGTGAGTCTTGTGGGGTTACAAATTTAGTAGGTATAGTGGATAGAGATGTAGATTGTGTGGTTATTTTTTGTGGAGGGCTGGATGGTGAAGTTTGAGATACATTCCAACTTTCAGCTTTGTTGATACAGTGTATTGATTGTTGAGTGGAAACTCCTAGATCAATAAATTGCTTTTGGGGTGAAATGGGAGTATGAGGTAGAAAGGAAACATGAGGCGGAGAAGGGTTTGGAAAGTGCACGTGTAGAGGAGATAGAATGAGAGGTATCTTCATTTATAACTTCTTTGATATTGAATCATCATAGTAAGTTTTCTTAGGAAATTGATTTTTGTTCAAGTCTTCATCATCACCTCCATCTATTAGTTTTATGTTTCCTCTTGCATATATAAATCCATGTTGATAAGGTGGAGATAAGCATACATACTTCTAATTTTTTGAAGATACTCCCTTTTCATAAATTCCTCCCACCATGTTTTTAACAACTTTGTTCATAAGCTAAACTCTACCTTTAAAAAATAAATTTGGTTTGTTCCCCAAGGTTCGTTATCTCTTTGATTTCCTAGTTGATTATTGGTAGTGGAAGATATTGAATTATTTTTACAATTTTACGATCAATCAAATCATTCCCATCATCTATAATGCCTTGATTAACCCATTCCAAACTATATGACTTTAACTAACCTAGATTCATTCTAATTTGGTATCCTTTTCTTACCTCAAAGCCATTTTCATAGTCCTCTCAGTAGTCTTCAATCTATGGAATGTGGTAACAACTTGATCCAAGTTCTAAATTGGATTCCACATAACCCTTACTATCAAAATCAAGTCTATTCAAGTAGAAATGCATAGTGATACTAGCCAACATCCTTTCAATATTTTTTCATTAATTTAAGTCCTACAGATGTAATAGCTTCAGCCTATTATAAATGCAATTTTAGATTTCATTTTATCTTTGAATTTAATATTTACCTCTCATTTATATGCATACCTTGAACACAACCATTTTATCATTGAAAAACCGGGGTAGTTTGTAAGGAATACCAACAAACCCACCTATCCTGATATATGTACATTTTGGGACCTATATGAAATAACTACTTTATTTTATAACTAGAGAAACAACATTGGGAGAAATTATCATTATAGTGTTCCTTTCTAGTGCACTTCTTATCAAAATTATGAAAACATTAGTCACCCTCCTGAAATGTTTATTGATTTCTTCTAGAACCAACTAGGGATAATACGCATAAATAGATATTGTAGAGGTGAATGCTCCATTAGTTATGAGTATAGGCCACGACTTTATGGTTGCAAAGGAATATAATAAGTAAGAAATCATGTAGAAATATTAAATTAAATCTAATTTAGTTCATTATTCATGAAGATTATTATTGATAATCTAGATTCAATCTTTGAAGTGTATCCCACCACAAATGATATTGGTAAATAGACACATCCATTTATGATACAAGGTTTTAGGTAGTTTGGATCCTCCTTTACTTTTGTATTTCAACCATGATTGAGATATTAATTACTTGGATGTGTATTTATTTTCATAAAAATGAAATTTTCCAATTTATTTTGTTATTTCAACATATTATTCTCTTTTTATAAGCCTGAAGACAACATCTATTGATTGACTATCTAGTTTTGAAACCATTTAGTGTCAGGGAAACCTAGAACAATAAACATGCTCTGATCCCACTGTGTCAGGATCTTGCTCTACCAATTAGAGCACATATGATTACTTCTCGTATTATCAACTAAACATGGAATTTAACTAGAATCAATAAGTAACTAGAAACATGAAACAACACAGGAATTGAGAGACAATACACAATTGTATTAATAATCACTCAGAAGAATATACAATAAAGAAGATGCCACTTCTTCTTCCACTTCAAAGGTTCACCACACCTCAAGACCTTCTTCCCTCTCTCTCTTGGTCACAACAATCAACTCCAATACAAAATTGATGTTCACCTCTCCAACCAGTCAGTAACATGTTGCCAGTTCACCAAGTACACAACCGTACTCCAAGTAGATCTCCTGCTCTCTGCTGCTACCTGCAAATCACTAGACCTTACTCACCATTGTAGATCTCCTATAGAAAGTCATGCCCACATGCTGACCAAGATCATACACACATGAAGAACCCTTCTGATTCTCCAATCTAGTACCCACCTTGGTACTATGGCACTAGGAGGAACGCACCATTACTCTCTTCTCTCTGAAGGAGCTTATTGCTCTCTTACTCACTAGCTACAAGTTTACAATACAACCCATGAGTCCATATATAGATCTCATGCTTACAATAATTAGACTAACCTAATTACAATAATTAGACGTGCAACTCAAGACTACAACTAGCCTTTGACATGCAAACAACCAGTCTAAAAATAGACTCTCTGGGATCAACATGCGAACTGCCTATTCTCGCACAGGCTGCCGACGTCAGCTCCTCCATGACCGATGTCGGCCGACTAGTAACCGATGCTGGTTGCTTCCTCTTTGCTATCTGACCGACGTCGGTTGATCAGACTGATGCTGGTTTCCCTGCAACTGATTCTGCAACTCCCTGTAACTTTGCATCCTCTGTAACTTCTCTTGTTTGCATCTTGGTGAAGCTTTTTTCTCCACAACCTAACAATCTCCCACTTGGAGATAAATAGCTACACCTGTACCTATATTCATACACCGTCTAAATTATTCCCTGGCATGTATCCCTCTTCAAGATCAATACTGAAGACCAACCACCACACAACCTGTGATGCTACCCCTGTCATCAAAGTAACCTGCCACATCCGAACCTACATATCCATGTAGTGAAGAACTTGACCCTGCATAACAAGAATCCCTGCTGCTAGTCCCACTGAACTGCCCTCCAGTACTCCTTCCCCGAATTGGCTCCATACTTTCTGACAACCCCCACTGCTTGGGAAAACAACTCAGGTCTACACTAGACCTCATGTGATTTCAAACCCTGTTTTAAGCTAAGCTTGAACTATCCAGCCCTTGGTGTGCTTTCTGATTCTGCATCCTACATCATGAACCCCGCCAACACCGTCTTCACATCAGCTCCCACTGGAGATCAAATCTCCATGTCTCTTATGCCAAAGAATTTTGCTGCTCCAAATTCTTCATGACACACCTCTGAACTAACCTTACCTTTAGCTCAGCAAATCCCCATATGTACAAACCTACTAGCAAATAACCCACATACAGTAACTAGATAATGTTGCAATCATCATCCACCTGGTAAGATAAAACCACAATAGTTACACTGACATTGACTGAAGCCATGCTTAGTCATCCACCTGTTAGAACCTGTACCACTGTCCTGCAGCTTCTTCAAGACCATATGCCTTGGCCTTCTGTCTCTTGTATCCATCCACTCTCTTCTTTAACTTGGGAATCCATTCCGTCTCTCAGTGCTTACTTCTAGCTAACAACTTTACCAACAAACACCTATTTGGTTCTTCTCCAAGGACTCACACTCCTCATCCATGCCAAGCTCCCACTGTATCTAGATTCTACCTGCATTGCCTCTTCCATCTTCCTGGTTCTTGACCATCAATAAGCAATATAAAGAAGGTGAACAATGAATATGAGGTTCACTTACCCTTTCTAACCTCAACATGAGCATTTGAGACTTGTTGACAGCTTGCTATCTGCCCACCATCTGTACCAGTGACCGATCTTGGCCATCTCCCAGTCTGCTCTCGACCGATGTCGGCTCCTTGTACTGACCCTAACTGCCGACGTCATTTCCCTGGTCGACACCGGTGTCCTTTCTACTAACGTCGGTCCTTATGACCGATGTCGGTCTTTATTCTACCGACATCGGTTACTGTATGACCGATGCCGGTACCTGTGTTCGTCTGTGAGTGATAAATTTTTACTCGCGAGCTCTCCATGGATCAAAATCCTAATCAAATCAACCCTGCTCTGCTCAGAATAATTTAGTTTTCTCACCTGATCTCTATCCGTCATCTCCTCCATGAACACCAAGGCTTTCCAGTTCTTTAGCTTGTCAAAAACATCTGACTTCCGCTTCAAAACCTGCATTCTCCTTCTACATATGTGACCAAGCCTATGAAGCCACATCTCTACAATAGAAGGTGAATCAGCAATATAAGTAGATGGATAAAGGATACCTACTTTCTTACCACCATCTAATTCAAGTGCATCCACTGTGAGAGTTACAGTGCATCTCTCATCACCCAAATTTCTTGAAGAAATTAGACTAATCTCCAAGACTGGTACCTGCATGACTTCCTTCAACCACTGTGTGTCATCTGCCTACAATTTTAGCTTCACTTCCCCTTCGTCAATCATCTGACAAGGCTCTCCAACCCCTAAATAAATCTCTCCAAAGTCTCCAAAGACATACCCATGAAAAGATGCTCTATTTTGGGCTGCATGGAAAGAGGCAAAATAATCTGTAAACAAAGATTCCACTTTATCCAGAACACCCTGTGCAATATTACCTGCAACATATGCTTCCACACGCTAATCTTCTACCGACCAACAATCTCTTTTTACCTGCTCCTTCTTTCCATCAATCAGACCATTCATGCTATTCAGTTTCTCCATTCGTAGCTTACTTTCTTCTGCCATTGCTATACTCCCACTCAATCTGAAACACCTGTGAGTGACCTGTAATCAAAAAACACTACCAGATCTGAACCAACTGTTAGTCAACCCAACCAAAAGCTTTGATACCACTTTTTGGTATCAGCTCTTGAACCTACAACCAAGGCTCTGATACCACTTGTCAGGGAAACCTAGAACAATAAACATGCTCTGATCCCACTGTGTCAGGATCTTGCTCTACCAATTAGAGCACATATGATTACTTCTAGTATTAGCAACTAAACACAGAATTTAACCAGAATCAATAAGTAACTAGAAATATGAAACAACACAGGAATTGAGAGACAATACACAATTGTATTAATAATCACTCAGAAGAATATACAATAAAGAAGATGCCACTTCTTCTTCCACCTCAAAGGTTCACCACACCTCAAGACCTTCTTCCCTCTCTCTCTTGGTCACAACAATCAACTCCAATACAGAATTGATGTTCACCTCTCCAACCAGTCAGTAACACACTGCCAGTTCACCAAGTACACAACCGTACTCCAAGTAGATCTCCTGCTCTCTGCTGCTACCTGCAAATCACTAGACCTTACTCACCATTGTAGATCTCCTATAGAAAGTCATACCCACATGCTGACCAAGATCATACACACATGAAGAACCCTTCTGATTCTCCAATCCAGTACCCACCTTGGTACTGTGGCACTAGGAGGAATGCACCATTACTCTCTTCTCTCTAAAGGAGCTTATTGCTCTCTTACTCACTAGCTACAAGTTTACAATACAGCCCATGAGTCCATATATAGATCTCATGCTTACAATAATTAGACTAACCTAATTAAAATAATTAGACGCACAACTCAAGACTATAACTAACCTTTGACATGTAAACAACCAGTTTAAAAATAGACTCTCTGGGATCAACATGCAAACTGCATGTTCTCGCATAGGCTGTCGACGTTGGCTCCTCCATGACCGATGTCGGCCGACTGGTAATCGACGCCGGTTGCTTCCTCTTTGCTATCTGACTGACGTCGGTTGATCAGAATGATGCCGGTTTCCCTATAACTGATTCTGCAACTCCCCGCAACTCTGCATCCTCCGTAACTTCTCTTGTTTGCATCCTGGTGAAGCTTTTAGCTCCACAACCTAACATTTAGTCTTTAGAAGACCTTACTTCTTGGGATTCCTCATTGTACTCTTTAACACAAGAAATAATGAGGTTAGTGCATTAAACTGAGGTGGGAAAACTATCTGCATGTGTGGGCTTGCTCTCAAAGGTTCTTTGAGCAATGGGGTTTATGTTGTAATTTTTCATCTCTATCAAAATTCACACATGTTTATATTTCCAAGCCTCAAATCTCTAATTTTTAGGAGGTAAGTTTTCAAGGAAGACATTTTTTCATATCCTAGATAACTGTATTTCATATTCTTTATGACTATTTTCCTATGTTTAATTATGTGGGATCTTGTCAAGAACTGTCAACAACTTCATAAGGTATGTTTTTAGATGTTTTATGCCATGGTATGACTATAGGGTTCTATGGTTCACCTTTATACTCAATGATAAAGACAAAATAATTGATTATCGATAGGGTTGAGTGGTTTGAAGTATAACCTAACCACACAATGTCAGAGTTGAGTGGCTTGAGATATGACTTAGACATGTAATTGATGGACATGTATCTATAAAAAATGGGATATAAATTATTATTAGGATAGTTTCCAACCCTGAAGATGTAGCTCAATTACATGATCAAGATGTGAATATCATTAGATTTATTATCTATTCAATTCAGTACTAAATTAAAGTCAATATTACAATAAATGCTATAAAATACTCATCTCTTCTTCATGACTATTGTTATCTATTATATTTTTTGGGATGACATAAATAACTATTGATACTACAAAGTATGTCTATAGATGTCCAATATTGTACTACAACTATATAACTCAATGGTTTACCTTTATACTCAATGATAAAGATAGTGAAATTAATTGTTAATAGGGTTGAGTGGCTCAAGGAATGACTTAGCCATGCAATTTCAAAGTTGAGTGGATCCATATATGACTTCTCCATGTGATTGATGAAATTGATTGTATTTAGAGAAATGGGTGTCAAAGTATTAGTAAGATAACTACCAATCTGTAAACCAGATTAGTCACGACCAACCCCCACAATAATAAATAGAGATATTTAGCCTAAGAATAAGGTTGTTAAATGGATATGTGGTTAAGGTGGGGTTCAGTAATAAAGAAGAGGTTTTTATAGTGAATATGTTTATTGTTAGGATTAATGGAGTTAGTGGCCAAGAGTTAGGTAGATGAGAGAGATTCAGATGAGCAGCCATAAGGAGACAACCAACAGGCCTTAATGAGGAGAACAAAATCTATAAGGTGTAGACAAAGAGGGAGAGTGAGGAACTAAGCCAATAACCTTAGTAAGGAACCAAGGAGCCTATATTGTGAAGTCAAAGAGTTGAAAAAATGACACCACCATGTAATATTTTATGTTTTACCATCCTCTACTTAATGTGTGTGTGGGTGTGAGGTCGGATAAAATAGGATATGAGATTTATCTCCCCTCTTGAGAGAACACAAGAAAATAATGGATGTAATTAATAGATTGAAGGTGTGATAAGGAGGAAGTATATACTAGAAAATGTTTACTCTTGAGGTATACAAAGATGTATTGGTAGAGATTCAAGGCCCTCCATCAAGTATGAATGGGTAGAGGGAAATAAGCATAAATAGAAGACACATAAAAAGATGAATTGGGCCAAGAATTGTAAGAAAAAAACTTAAAACCTAGAGGATATAGGAGAATGTGCAAAGAGAGAGAACAAGAAGTGAATTCTATGGAGCAAAGAACCTGGGGAATGGTGGGAATTCAAATAAAAAAAGAGATGGTGTGTCAAGGTGAGGAGACACATTGTATCCACACTAATTTATATGGTAGTGTATTCCTAGACCTACCTCAACATAAAAGGAAGTACTGGGGGGAAGGTTGTTGAGAGTGTAACCTAGAAGAATAGGTGACATGGTGATTTACATGAACCCTTTAAGGAGAAGATGATGCTATTTTAGTAAATAAAGCAGCATACTTTAGAGCATAAATGATAAAATGGATTTTGAATTCATGAAAAACCCACTGAAGGGAGGATGAGCTTGAGCCAAGGTACATAATGCAAAGTGCACATCTAAACACCTTTGAGGAGAAGTATAGGTAGTTGTGCAAAAGATCCATGTACTTTATAATGCAGAGTAAGGAGTATCATATTGAACCCACAAGCATAATGCATAGTGCATAATATTTACTTATTCTATAGAAAATATGAATTAAAAGTGAGGAGGGTGTTTACCCATTCAACCAATCGATAAGTAGGGAAGACCACACACATTTTACTTTCCATCACATAACTAGAAGTGCATCAGACTAGAAGATAATGCTAGGCATAAAACATGACTAATAGTGATGGTCTGTAGCATTATAAGCATTTCAAGTGCCTTGTAAGCCTGAATGGCCATGCAATAATGAACTATTATAGAATAAACAAAGCATTATTTCTATGATTGTGTATTGTTAATGGATATGTGATAAACATTTTTATTTTTGTTTGTGAATGTATATTTTTATGGCTATGAGCATTGTCTAATGTAATTTAAAATTGATAAAAAAAATGTATAGAACATTTAGTGGGTCTTATTAACAGTGCATAGCGTTTCATTCTTAATTTAGAGGGTCCCTTTTTTGATTAGACATGGGGGTGTGTTGGTCACAAACAAGTCTATAAGAATATAATAAATTATCAATTATTAATATATATATAAGAATAATTTAGTAAATATGAATTAGGAATCTAATATTCTTATATTTTATAAAATCTACACAATATAGGTCTCCATGCTTCAATGTGTTTTGTTTTCCTGCTAACATACAATCCAATCTACCCTCTACAAGGACACATGCCTCAATCCACACAACATCATCCACAAACTAGCATAAATATTCTTTAAATATTAAACTTAGACTAATGCTCAAAATCATGCTTTGATATTTTATGCAAACATGTCAATGTGACCTACCACCTAGGTGCACACAATCTTATTATAGGTCCTCATGACCAAGTAGGTTACAATAATACATGATCAAAAAGGGATTCAAGAGATGATAGTATTTATGTCATAAATAATGTTAGGCTTTAGGAGATGGTATTATTTCTTGAAAAGAATCCCTGAGATCTTAGTTATTCATTGCTTTCCATTATCCTTATGGACATAATCATTCTTGCACACAGAGAAATTGAGCACATTGTAAAAGAGATCATCATTGGGGAAAACCTAATGGATTTATTAAGTCCTGACTGACAGATTGTTGTTAAATCATACAACAAATCAATTTCATCTATAGTGTCTTCATTATTACTTGATGGATATTTCACTTCATTAACTAATTTTAAAACCTTTAATAATGCTTGAATCTAAAATCCCCTGAATAAATGTGGTGTACCTGTACTCTTTATTGGGTTTTGGTGTGAAGATGACATTGTCATAATTTAGTTTTGAGATTAGAGAACTCTACAAACTATTTTGATAAGGGCATGCTCTATGGATAAATAGCTTAGGCTCTATTTGATTATAATATATCTTGAGCTCTAAATAATTAGCTTGAAATTCCACTCAAAATATACCTTGTATTCCTAAAAATTTGGCTAACAGTAATGGTGATGGTAATTCACGTCACTCATATTAACTCTTGGTGGTACCATTCAAACCATCTTCCCTTTTCCCTTTATAATTATTATTTAAAGATGCAATTTATATTTAAAGGTGTTATCAATGATGTGACCTACCTTATTAGTGATATTTGACCCATCCAAATCTCTTTAGGGTGGAACCTTGTTGATCTATTATATGTTTAGAGTGTTTTGGGCATGACCCCAAATTTAGCTTTGTTGGTTCTCAAGGAGCTCATAGAGTCTGTCAAGTGTTATTTAGGGGTATCAAGGTATACATCAATAAGGAACCCATGAGTGAAATTATATTGTAAATGTGGTCTCTATTGTATATATCTTTGGGTGTATGAACAAGAGACGTGGCAAAAATTGATTAGGAAGGCTTTCAAAAGGATTACATGTGTGACATAACATTTTTTTGAGTGAAAATTGAATCTCGATCCATAATATTGTTATATAATTGGTTGAAGTGACCTAGAGACATATAATGCTATGACACATAACATTCCCCTATGGGAATAATGAGACACTTGTCCCACTTTGATTGGTTGGCTCCTCTTGCATTGTACCTCCTATTGCTGCTTTGGGTGTTGTCAAATACCACATAGATTCTTCTGATTGGTCTTTGGAATCACAATAGTAAGGTATGACATATGGTCCTTTCCAAGTGGACTATTATCTTTACAACATCATTGTTCTCTAGATGTTAACTAGATAGGCGACATGCTATGATTAGGTGTAAGGTCCCATACAATAAATTATTTTGACATCCATGGGACCTATGGGAAGCATATAAATATAAAGTCAATTGAAGCTTTTGAATTAAAAGGTAAGTTTACATGTCACAAATGAGATTTGATATGTGTTCAATAAGACTTCAAGGGTACCAATCTAAGATATCAATCCCTACCACATTAATAATGGCTTTTAAAATGGTCAATGACACTCTGAGAGTACCACTCTGAGATATTAGGACCTACCACATCAATAGTGACTTTTACAAAGTAAATGGTTAATGCTAAAAACACTAAGTATAAAACCATTGGAAAGTGACAAGGGGATAACTTTAATTATATGAGAAAACCCATGAAAAAACATAAGGAAAGACATTGATTGAGAGGGATCATAAAATATTTTCACAAAAATATGTGTATTTAAACTCGATTAAACATTGTTCATTAGGTGTGAGCCCAAATTTGAATATTGATACATAAGTTTGGATGAATTGATTTAAAGATTTTCCCATACATTTATTAGTGATAAAGGGACATGTTAGTCACAACACTAAAATTATTATCTTTTTTAGAATGGGCATGCACCCATTCTACAAGAATCTAAGAATATAAGTAACTATTAATATGGAAGTTAATATTCTAATCTTTTGTAAAGTGGGCACGTTCCCATTATACACATGAATTTAAAATTCTTGGTATTTATTAATTAATAATCTAAGGAATAATTAGATAATTATCAATTAGGAATCCATTAATCTTATCTTTGGTAGAATGGGGACATATGCCCATTCTACAAAAGAATCGAAGAATAATTAGAAGAAAAATAGTCATAAAGGGTGACTCCTTTAATTTAATAAATTAACTTAAAAAAATTTCCAATCCTTTTTTGTTAATTAAAAACTTGATTAATGACATTTGTGTTCTGCTAATCCATTTTGTTGATCTCTCATTCTCTCCCACCTATAGGTATTTAATGGAATTCTTCAGCTAACTAGTTCTCCAACTAGGGGTGTCTTCGAATGTGTTATCTAAGTGGGATAGCCCCAATGATATCCCTAGTTCTGTTTCTTCCATTATTATTGATGAAGCTAGATTTTAGGATATCATTGTTTGTTAGTCTCATTTTTGGCATCATGATGGATCATGAAATTGTCATTTCTTCCATCAATGAAAGGTTAATCATGCATAATCCTTTAAAGATTCATCATAAATTGATGTTAAGGTCAAATATTGGTCTCATCATTTCACCTAGGCATGAAAGTTTTAAATCAATTGAGTTAGATTTAAATCTAACAAATAAACTTGGCATGTATGTTTCCACTTGGGTGAATATATGTATTGCGGGGAGAATGAAGGTGGCTAGTGTGAGAAGACAAAAAATTAAACAAGAAAAATATCTCTCATTTTTGGGTGTGACCAATTCACATAAAACAAGGATATCAATAGACTTCAGTATTTTATACCAAAAATGGGATCTGATAAAAGTATAGCTAATTCTAAACCTGGTAAATATGCAATTATGAATAAAGGTAAAAGGTGGAACTCACTAAAGACTTTATACCCTCAAAAGTAAGAGAAAGGGTAGTAAGTAAATCTAAGATAAGGTTGAGGTAGATGTGATTTAAATTTTGGATGAAAATCTAGTTAGTTTGTCATTTAAGATTGAGTTGGAGAAGGTGAGAATGGTGAGTGCAAGGAGAAAAAGGCTCAAGATTTGGTTTCAAATCATGGAGAGCATGGGGAGAAGGAGAATTTTGATCCAGTTTTAGATCATGGTAGGCATGAGATGAAGGGGTATTTAGAGCTAGTATGGGAGACTACTACTAAGATTATTGCTGATGTCCTTGTTGAGACTTTTACAGATAGAGCCTTGCCTCTCTCTTCCACTAGTAGCCTATAAATGATATTTTTTTGTCCAAATTGGATAAAATCCAAGAATATTTCATTATCCATAAATGCATGCTTTGTTGGTTCCTTCAGTATTTGAAGATACCAAAGAAAGAGAGAGGTGTCAAGCACTAGAATAAGCCTGGTTTATTTACTTTCAAACCCTTACCTAGTGATGAAATGTCTGAGCTGAAGAGGAAAGTTGACAGTCTGATGGAGGAAGTGGTTGCTTCAAATATCAAATTTTATAGTTTTGAAGTTGAGGTGGGCAATATTATAACCAACATAGACAAAGTTAACAAGTTGAATGCAGTTGTTGTGAATAATTATGTGAAAGACTTGGATTATTTCTAGGATTCAATGCATAATTGGAAACTTGAGTTGTTGGGCCCACGTTAGGAAGACATTAGAAAGTGCACTAGGTGTACTAAGAATCTAGACATTGAATGGAAAAGTCAAGAACTTGATGCACTGATCAACCATCTCAAATTAATGGAGAAGGGATGGAAAGAAACCTTAAATATAAATAATCAAACTTTACCTAAAATATGATCAAGTTGGTGTTGCAAAATTTTTGCTTTCATTTTGCTATTGGTTAAATTTGATTTTTGTTATCTATTGTTCTAGTTTTTGGCTAGTTATGTTCTAGATGTTTGTTTGTATCATAACTTAAGAGTCTTGTAATGTGTTTAACCTTATGGTCATCTCTCTTTTTCTCTATCTCACATTGTAATAGTGTTGGGGTCCTATGAAAATACCCCTTTTAGCCTTTATAAAAAATGTTAATAATATACAACCAATGTTTTTCATTTTATTCCCTTGTCTTATTTAGAATGGAAATGTGCCCATTCTACACTAGTCTAAATATTAGTACTATTATCAACATTGGCCAGTATGGATATTTATGATCTTTTATGATTCAATTATATGAGAATTTACATATTTATCTATTAATAAATATACTTTAAAATTTATGATGAAATAGATTGTTTTTACATGGTTTATAAACATTATCCACTCAATAAACTGTGACTAATTACAACTAATTATTTATAATAGGAAAATATGGATCTTGTGGGAAGTGATCCTTACCGAGATATTCCATCTATTGAAGGTGCATTGGACTGGGATAAAATAGATGAGGAGTGGTTTGTATAAATATACTCTCCATCTAACTATCACAATGACCTATATTATTTCATTATCTATTAGAGGAGCATCAAGTGATTAGGATAGTGTTAAATATGAAATGCATTTTAGAGCATCTATTAAATGCTTAGGTGGATTAAATAAAAAATAATACATGTTCATTCCAAATTATTTAAATGGAGCTAGAGGTTGTATTATATAGAAAAAGTGGCATGAATCATTCAATAAAACATCAAAAATATTCATGACATTCTTATGGTTGGAAATTAGAACCATATACAGATGGAGACATCATTATAGTAGGAACCAATCAAAGTCTTTGTGAAGGAATTATATTAGTATTTAAAAGACTTTATCAATATGCATTCAATTCATTCATCATCCACCACTTGAATATGGATAAATAGTTGGCAAAATAAATTTTCATTTGAAAATGTTTACATATATAAGGAGGCATCTATTAACCAAGTTATAAAAATAAACCTTAGTATCACACTTCCAAGAGCTAAGGACATATGAAAGTGAGAAAAATATATTGAAGCAATATGAAAATGAATTTAAGAAAAATGAATCTTCAACATCTAAAGAGATTCAACTTTTCATATTTAATGATATATCATTCGAGATTAAAATTAAATGGTGCCACTAAAATCCTTCTAAATACCAATATCAATCTCTTGATTTACCAAGTGTTGATAAAATAGTTAGATCCATGTCATGCAACCCTATGCTTCTTCATCATAATTAAATATTTCTTCCCTTCATAAAAACAACTGGTGATATATTTTAAATTAAGTTTGAATATAAATTTCAAGATCTCGATCCTAACTTCTACATTGTTGATGGATAACATACCATCACAACTCAAAAAATAATTCTATAAAACCATGATTTTTCTACTTTCTATGATAGAATAAAACAAATATCAAATCGTATTATTTATATAAAATCCAAAATAGAGTAGATAATCAGTATCTATAAATAACAAAATATGGACAACAAAGCATGGGTTGAAGCAAAGTTTATTGACTAGTTGTATAAAGCCATGGAAACATGGATCTTTAAAAAAAGACCATAACACCCAAGTTAAGGACATGGAAAGAAAAATAACTAGAAGGTACTTAAAATATTTAATTTAGTTTAATTAACAATAAAACACATAAAAATAAAATATTCATTTACTTACTATATATATTAGATTATTGTAAATTATTTTTATCTTTGCATACAAGCATTTGAAAAAGAGTGTCTAGACATTTTTGAAAAATTAAAAGCGGACAACTTTAGTGATAAGCTATCATTTCTCCTTCTTCTAGATGAAATCAAGAAAAAAAGGGTTTTGATTTTGTATGTCTACACAAATGGTGGGCTAGCTTGTTTCCCTAGCAAGGATAGTGACCAAGATTTCAAGCCAAACTCATTAGACAAACTTATGTCAGATAATTTAAAGGTACAAGGGATATGCTTATTGAAGAATTGTTTGTACTAGAAGATAGAGCTATGAGAGGACAAGTTTGGCTAAAAGTGACTATTGAACCTAGTGTGAAGGTAAAAAATCTAAATATCTATTTCAAAAGAGTGAAGGAGAACAAAGTCTCAAAGGTGATAATTATGGACTATTTAAATTCACAAGTACTTGAAGAAGTAGCTCTAATGCAATTTTTTGCACCAAATGTGATCAAATTTTTTGGCACGCATGAAACTCACTTCATTCAACTCTATAAGGAATTTAGAGATGAAAAGGGAAAAACAAAAAAGGAGAAAAATAGATTGTAATATATAAATATCAAAGGATTCTATCCACCACCTAGAACTATATGTATCATCAACTACTAAACATTCTCAATTGAGGGATGAAGATACTTATGAGCTCACTTGCCAGTGTGTTTTTCTTTTTCTATTAGCCATAACATTGGGAGTAATAGAAAACCATATTTATCCACTAAGTCCAAAGGTGGTTATTGTATATTTTTACAATTTTGTGATTGATATCACACAAACTAATACTATAAATCTAATCTCCTCCATTGGGTCCAACACAATGAATTGTGTGTGCATATTTATTATTCCACTACTAAAATCTTACATGTTTCATAATTCTATACATATATACATGTAAAAGGCTTAAGAAAATAATGAAATTATTTATGGAGGATGTTATAGGGTTTTAAATGGTGAAGGTGGGTTTGAGGGATTGTTAGTGGTATTTAGTATTTATGGTGTCCATGATTCAAACTGAAGGCTCAATACACAAGTGGGAATATAACTTGACTGGTCACACACCAAGCTCTTGGACATTGTGAGGCCAACCAATATTGGGATTGTCTTATCAAAACATTAGTTCAAGTATGAGAGACATATCAATTTTTTGGAAAACATGTTAACAAGATGAAACATAAACTCATCCACTATTTTCATACTTTATGGAGGAACAAATGCAATACAAGTTGCCATAAGTTTGAATATGACTTCACTTATATTAAAAAATCCAAATTAGGAGATGATGCTTAAAAATTACTTCAAATATCTTGCTACACCTATAAGTACATAAAATGCTTGATAATATCATAAAATTTACATACTACATTAATTATTTTCATATGTAAAGTAAATATTTTGGATCGTGACATATAATAGAATGAATTATCTACATAGCATTATTTATAAAAATTGATGACCACCTTTTCTTAGATATCAAACTTCTCCATGCATTTGAGAATGGGTGGCAACCCATTATAAATAATTTTGAATTCTTATTCTAAACTTTGTATATTTCATGTTTTTATTATAAATTAGCCATTAAAAATAATGACGAACATGGAGACTCAGTTGACGGACTTGAGGTCAAATTAAATAAATGTTCAACATTAGTTCAAGGGGAGACAACTAAATATCTAAAGGACACATCTAAAAAATAATATGAACTTCACTAGAAAATGCAATTGGTTGTGGTACACAAAACTACATCAAATCATGCTTAATCAATTGTCACACTTGGTTCGCAAACATGTATTAATTGCTACTTATAAATAATTATCGAAAACTTCATTACTTCCCAATGTTGATTTGATTCAAAATTTTGAACATTCAATCAATATAATTTTAAATTCTTGTACATAATTGACTAGGGATGATGTACAATCTGTGCAAATTCTTAAGAATAAAGTTAAAACATTAACTTGCATATTACTATTACATTTTAAAATAAATTCAATGTTAAACTAAATCTCAATATTATTATCTTTTGAAGTGATTCCAAAAAACATTTAATTATTATCAACTTAAAATGATTGTTAATTAAAAAATAATCTTTAAAAAATAAAGACACATTCAAAATAGACAACAAGCATATAAATCCAAGAGGATATTCGACCAATTTTTGATGTTGTGTCTATACATTTAAAATTGGCATTTTGATTTGAGTCTGATACAAATGTCAATGTAATTTTAAAAAAATGAAAATGCTACTAAAAACTAAAGTGGAGGCATGAATTTTGTTTTATTGGGGATTTAAGCTTTAAAAAAAAGTGGAGAACAAGTTAAGAATTTGGACAAGATTTGAAAAGAACCTAAAATTCCTTTTAATTTTACAAGTACCATTATAGTCAACCCACTAAACAAAGGAGTACCTAAAGAAATTTTTATCATTTCAATAAAATTTTATTTTGAATAAGAATTTAAAAATGGAAAATGGCTTATGGTGACATTATTTACACAAATAGCCCTGATTGGGAATGCATATGATGTAAGGAATTTTTTCAAAAAAGTTACTTTATTTGACAAGTGTTGAAAAAGGTCATTAATGAAACTGAGTCTACTCTACCTATTATATATAATATTTTTTTAGAGTATTTTTTAAAATTACATTTCTATCTAATTCTAATATTGATATTAAGAGGTTTTCATTCATAATTTTACATTACAATTTTTTAATAAACATGTATTGTTGAAAAAATAATTTTTCCTCAAGCATTTTAGCTACTAGTATGAATTTTTCCCCAAAGGTTTTTGAAACTATGAGTTTCTCATAAATAAATTAATATTTAAAATTAATTCTAAGTTAATGTTTAACATAGAATATCACAATGGTGGTAAGAACTTATTTTTAATAAAATATTTAAATCTCATGTTATTGAAAAAGAATTCTTGTATTGGTTGACTATTTCAGATATCATTCCATTTGGAAAAAAGTTGTTGGTATTGGGAGTAGAAGGATTTATATTCAAATTTTTAGGTATTACTAAATTTATGTCACTGACGAAGCATCCAAAATTTTCATATTCATGTTATTAATACTTCAGTCATGCATTCATCCTGACTTGTTAAAAATTTTAAGGAAACATTTTAATATTTTGTTGTGGTTTAATTGCTTGAACTCAAGAGTAAAAAATTATTTCATTCATCTTTGAATGGATATGAGATGTGTATTTTTTTTATATGGGGGATATCATAGTGAAAAATTAATGATAAATTTATCAGTTTGAAGAAAGGAAATATGATGCTAGTATACATAAAAAATATGCAAAAGGTTATAGACAACTACATAGACTTGTATGGGATAAAAACATATTATTCATAGGCCAAAAAAATTCTTTTATTGTGACAAAAAATAATTCTTTTTATTTGGGTTTCCTCCTAGATGGTAATTTGATAGTACACTACATTTAGATAGGAAAATATTCACACACTTATGTAAATGCTTAGATCATGTGGATCCACACCCAAATATGTGTTGTTCTTTGAAAACATACAAAATAATAATTAGTGACTTTGATTGAGTTATCTTGATACTATTACATAATTTGTGTTTGTTACAAAAAGTTATAAACAAAAGTAATTTTTTATATATTTTATGGCGACTTAAATCAAATTAATTTAAAGTATAAAAGTGATTGGTACTTATAACATATTGCTAACTAAATTGAATATTTATATGGAAGTTGATTAATTTCATTGTCACTTGAAATTATTTATGTATATACAAACAAAGGCAATTTTTTTTTGTATAAAAAATAACTTTGTTAGCCTAGTAGGTTGAATAATTAATCTATTTAAACAATAGTATTTCCACTCAATTGCTAAGTTACATGTTTAAATGGAAACCTTAGTATGTAATCTAACTCATTTCAATCTCTCATCATGATGATAGTTCATAGAGCATGATCTAAAACATAGATTAATAAAAAATTACACATTTTTTTCAAGAAATTTGCATCAACATAAAAAGAATAACCACATTCTCTCATTAATAAAATAAATTTACACATTTTCTCATCCTAATGATGGTTCATAGAGCATCACTTTGACACATATCCATTCATATTTTTGGTAGGATTATTCATTAGATTATATATCATATTAAAGGTAAAACAATAGAATATTATGGTGATTTCACAACATTAGACATCCACACATGTCTTTTTCAACATCGACTATGCTTTGTGGCATCCCATGTAAATGGACAAAAATGTATATTAGGCATGAAAAATATATGTATCTATTGATATTTTATATTATAATTAGTCATAACAATGTATTTTAAGGAAAACATACTAATATCCAATATCCTAATATCTTGAACTGAGCTTTATACCAATATTATATGTATTAAATTTGTATTTCATATATTTAAATGATAATTTAATCAAGTGTCATTTTATGTATTGTGCGTTATTGGTGTTATGGTTGTTTATGTTTAATTAAGTAATGTATATTGAAATAAAATAAGAAATACTTCCTTTGTATAAAATCATTACCATAGGACAATCAAACTATGAAATTATGACATAGATTAGAGTTTAATATGTCAACACACAGTTACATTAAAAAATAGTCACCACAAAGGATGAATTGTGGATGACAATCTTTTTATTTGAAGACATGAATAGTGTAAAGATGTGAGTAAGCGATATGTGGTCTACTACTAATGCCCCACAATCTCATACTTAGAAACCTCTTCTCAATGCTTGTGTAGTGCATGGTATCAAGTAAGCGATATCATGACATGCAAAATTATCTTATTTTTTTGCAATCTAAAATTTAAAAACTTTGTCTTAATACATACAGTAAATGGTTACAAGTGAAAAATATTGTGGTATGAAACATCATCTCATTGTCTTGTAGTGACTATGTGAAGACATGAGTACTAAGCAAAAAAGTGACATCTTCAAAATTTATAGTGAAATAAAACTTGTTATGAAGAGGTGTGATCAAATACAAGTGTCTGAGAAGTGAGTACTAGTATTTTACAAGGTGAAAATTTCAAAGGCTATGAGAGATGTAAAAAATGAAACTGCCAAAAGGCATAATCTCACATTTCAACATCATGTCCACGTACCATATTATGAAGACTTAAAAACAATGATTTATCAATGGAAAAAGCTATAAACTTAAGACCAATGCAATAAACGTGGAAAATATAAAGAAATTTATTGTAGTATTACTTCCTATTATAAAAAATATAATAATGTTATCACTTAAAAATTTAAGACATCCCATTATACACAAGATAAAAATATTATCACTTAGGAAGTTAAGAATCCAATATTCTTATATTGTGTATAATGAGCACATGCCCATTATAAACAAGATAAATATTTTTTATATGGTAAAAGGGTTATATTGGGTTCATCATTTGTATGAACACATTGATAAATAAATGCATTCATGTTTTCTATACGAGAACATCAATGTGAGTTGATTGTTACTCTAGATATCATATTATTCTTGGTAAATCATTCTTTTAAGGATGATATCACCATAAAGTTAGGTGTAGATAACATTGAAAGATGATAGATCGTGAGGATTAGGTTGAGAGAGATGACATTTTTACAATGATGAATAAGGAATGATTTATGAGATCATATGTTGATGAAGATTAATTTTTTAATGGAGAAAGGAGGATTGCCATCATAATTATTCAATATGATTTCCATACTTTGAGTGTGGGAGAGATAATACTTCCTTTTATCATTGCCATCCTATCTGAGCATGGGATTGGTTTTTCTTAGATATAGGGGGATTGTTAACATATTTGAGTGTGGGAGAGTTCATACTCTCTATGTTTTTCATTACCTTCCTCTTTGAACATGGGAGAGTTAATACTCTTTTTTTTCATATATATCATCTATGAGCATGGGAGAGTTACAATTCTCTTTAGTAAAATGATTATCAATTAGGACTCCAAAGTTTGTTACATTATTATTTTAAATAATAGTTAAAGTTTTTAAGTTCACAATCCCCAAAATTTTCATTAATATCAACATTTGATTAGCCTCACTAAAATAATTATTATTTTTGGTTTCATTATATTTTGGGAGCATTCTAAGAGTCTAACGTTAGTTTCAAGATTGAGTTCAACTTATAATTTAGGGGAGGGGCCTTTCTTCAAGTTTGAATATATTGCATCACAATAGATTATTAATTACTATGATTATTTTATAATAAACATTGGATTAATTTAACATATAAAATTATAGAATCTAGTTATTTAACATTGAATTCTAAAAACTCAAAAATTAGAATTTTTAGAATATAATATGTAATTCCAATAAATTTTAAATCTTATTCTAATAATAGTGAAATTATAATCTAATATTTGAAATAATTAATATTCTTAAATCTAATAATAATAGTTTTGGTTTTTAATTTGAATTGGAATATGTCCAACTTTCATGAAATGATGGTTTAGTATTGATTGTGGTAGATGAAAAAATTACATTTGTAAACCTAAAAGATAAAGGCTAAAGATGAAATAAAATCAATGCACATGAATGAATGATGGTCAATAAATATAAGTAAATGAAAACTCTTAGAAAATGATTATAAAACATGGAAATTTTGGCAAGCTGAGATTGATAATGATCAAGTAGAACAATAAATCTAAGGGAGTATAAATTAATGTAAAATAAGAAATCCATTATGTTGGGGCTTATACAAAATCAAAAAACTTGAGAAAGCAAAAGATTATAGAAATGCGATTGATTGGCCTATAAATGGATTAAACATGAAGGCGTGAAAGGGATAAATGTGACTAAATATCCCATAAAAGTGAATAGAAAACTCAAAGTCCTAAACATAACTAATAAATATCCTATAAAGATAAGGCAATGACCAAGACAACATTTGAAAACAACTCAAAGATGCTTTGTATGTTCTAACATGAAAAGTAATAAAAGCTATAAATATGCCTACATGTCTAAAAAGGATAAAGAATAGGAAACAAATAATATGGGAGAGAGTTATAAATAAACCTAAATGTCAACAAGTAATAAATGGATGGAGGGAAAAAAGGGTCACCAAGATAAAAACATGGTATTTACCATAAATAATACATTATAATCATGTTAACAAGATTAAGAGTATTCAACATAAACGGCCTTAAATAATCCTACTTAGAAAGCATAATCTTGGCCTAACTAGTGAAGTATAAAGATCATCCCATGTATTCTAGTACATGTAAAATAAAATGATCCTACCTTCACACAACATGTTACCCACTCTTTAATACCCTTTACATAGCCATGATTATACTATAAAGATTGGGTACTACCATAAGAAAGTAGCTGACACCATAATGTACATTAGATAAATATAAATAGCTCCTACCTTAGCCTACTAGGTTACTGCACTCCAATGGAACTCAACTATATCATGAGGCCAACTATGGAGTTTTAGATTCAAATAGGATAATCGACATGCTAAAAAATAACATCACGTATTTTTGTGTGGTCTAAATTTGAAGATATAATTTTGCCTTTTAACATTACATTTTCTTAAGAGATAGATTTTAACTCTTTTGGATTTTTCTATTTTCATCCTCCATATAGATTTGGAAAACTTAATAATTGATGCTAAAGACAACTAACACAAGAGAGCTTACACCTGATAACTAAAGAGAAGAACCTAGTTACCAAGATGCCTAAATAATCCTAAACTTACACTTTAGGATGATTACAATATTGAATTCAACATTGGTGAGCTCAAAAGGAGGCAAAATTTAGGGAGATCATGGACATGATCATAAATGAATGGGTTTCCACTAGCATAAAAATGTATAAATTAAGATGGTACAATGATAAGTTGGTTGAGACATCATCATAATTTAGGGTACAATGTGGATGAGAACATGTAGATAGACTAACATAGTTTTATTCTAAGAGAATATGACGGAATCTAAGTGTAAAAAAACTACCCTTGATCATTGCATTAACTAAGGTTGGGAGAAAATACAAACTATGAAGCCAAGTAAATAATGATGAGAATTTGTGAGGAGGGCCCAGTTGATTCCCCATGTCTACCATGCCTAGTAGTGGCATGTCTTTTATGTTTTATATTTTAGTTGTTAATTTTATATGGCTTTGTGGTCCCATTTTCCCATCCATGTCACTTGGGTCATGTTTTAAAAATAGAGATTTGTAACTACTTTTTATCCTTTCGAGATTTCTCCTACCCTAGATTTATTCCAAATATTACAGTAAAGATCGATCGTCAATATTAACCCATCACAATTTATCTTGACCCTTGGTCTTTTAAATTATTTTTTGGGAATGTTTCCTTTTATAGCCATTGCTTTGGTCCTTTTGATTTTATTTTGGGTCTATTTTAGGGTGTCACTAGGACTTTAATTCAAATTCAAAAATATTCCTATATATACATAGTTGCTAGGAGACATTTAGGATAAGCAATTTTACATTACAAGAGCTATTAAAAGTTACATATTGATTATAATAAATCATTAGAGATACATTTAAAGTATTTCATATTAAAATTAAATTTTACATGCTTATGCCAAGGGTAAACAAGAGAAAGAGCATCTAGTCTTGCATTCACCATTACACATATATACATTAGTAGGGAAACTACATTCAAGTCTGATCCCTCTTTAGAGAAGTGACAATGTAATGTAGTGCTCGGTTGATTAATGTGGATCAACTAAGCTCAATCTAACTCAATAATTTCTCCCGATCTCCCCCTCCACCCCCTTTTTATGTCTCAAGTCTTTGTGTAAGAAATTAGGGTTTGATATTACAAGTGCATACATGCATTCTGAAAGGATTGAGAATGAAAAAAAGACATTTCTAACACATGAAAAGTTTCATAGATGAAATCATAATCTTGCACCTTCATGGTTAAAATTAACCTCTACAGGTTTAGATCAATAGTCGATCCTATATGATAATAATTGACATCAACTAGAATGAAAACAATAGTCTAATTCATAAACAAGAAGAATACAATCCCTTCTACACATCATCAATACAAATAACATGCCTATATAGATTAGGGAAGTGTGATAAATAAGCTAAATTTCTCTTTATCCCTTTTTACTTGCTTATTGTGATATTTTAATTTGTATGTTTGAATCATAGTTACAAATCTATATTTCATGTATATACCACTAATCTATATTTATCTTTTCATTCTATTAGTTTTTACCTAATTGAAGGGTTATTATTACATTAATTTAATTTTAGATAAAACTTATTGGTAAACCTATATATTTTATTTGAGCATTGCTTATGATTTTCTCCCTAGGGTTTCTTCCTTCCCTATCTTCTTCCTTCCAAGTTTTAATCTATTGGGAGTGTGTTTTTGGAATAGGTCTTATCCTCTTCTTTCTTATCATCCTAGGTTTCGGTAGCTTCAAAATGTCTACCACCACTAAGGACACTAATAGTCCCCAATATTTTATAGTAATTATAAACCTTTATATTATTTGATGAATGGACCAATTATTAATCTTTGTATGATTAACGATGCTAATGATGTATATGAGGAATATGACTGTGAAGGAAATGTTTATGAACATAATTATGATGAAGAAGTTGGTAAGGAAGATAATGAATACAATAATTACAAAATATAAGAGCCTAAATCCCATAATTATTATTTGAAATCTCCTCTTAGTCATACATTAGAACAAGAGGAATTTCATAATAATGCACATATTCACATACCTCATATTTTGCATGAGAAATAATATAATAAATCTTTATTTGAGAATAAACATCACTTATGTTTACAATTTTCTATGAAAATTCATCACATTAAGTTTTATAAGGTAAAAATCATAAGAACAATTAAACAATGCGTAAATCAAAGTTATGATAACACTATTATTACATGTATAGATAATGCAAATGTAGAATGTGATTCTCCTTTTCTCTCTCTAGACAATGCAAATGGTACAAAAATAGATTTTAAGTCTTATTTTCTCTCTTGAAAATGTAAATTATATAAAAGTATAATGTGATTCTCCTTTACTTTCTCTAGATAGTGAAATGATACAAAAATTGAATGTGATTCTCCTTTTCTCTCTCTAGACAATGTAAATGATACAAAAGGAGAATTTGATTCTCTTTTTCTATTTAGACAATGTAAATAATACAAAATTATAATGTGATTCTCTTCTTCTTTCTCCAAATAATTGAAATGATACAAAACTATAATGTGATTCCCTTTTTTTCTCTCGAGACAATGCAAATGATAAAAAAAGTAGAATATGATTATTTTTTTGTCTAGAAACAATGTGTTACCCCTTATCTCTCTCTAGAAACACAAATACATGCCAATGAACATAATATTTAATTTTCTCCTTATAAATATCAATTCAATATTAAAATGGTATATGAAATTTTTAGTGACATTAAAAATGATGTAATTTATATTCCTTCATTATAAACTTCATGTGATACAAATAATCCAATATGTAATGTTTCCAAATTATGCAATGATGTTATCTTAGAATGCAATCCTAGAATAAACAATTATAGTAGTGACGATTTAATCATACTTATGTTTCAATTACATGATAAATTACAACCTATGAGTATTGTATTCAAAACTCTTACTAATCCTACTAGTCATATTGTGTACATGATGTATGATATAGGAGACCTTCAAAAGCAATTATTGAATCTTAATTTACAACTTTAATCATGTCATGATAATACTAAATATAATATCATTAAATTTAAACCTCTTAAATGAACCATATTTGAGTATCCATAACCAAAAGAGTTTTTCATGCTTATGCTTCCTTTATTTGATGGTCATGTAGACCTTGCTAATCACTTGACATAATACATATGCTCTTTTGGCCATTGAGCCAATGAAAGACGTATATTATTAAAAAAAATTAAATATGAATTTCACACAAGAGGTTTTGGAGTGGTTCTATAGTCTTTCTAATTATTCTTAACCTATCTTAAAAATATTATAAGACACATTCCTTTCAAATTATCATAAATATGAAATGATTAAATGATAAGTGCATGAAGTTGGGGGATAAAAATGGGCTTATCCATAGACATATCTTTATCTAAAAATAGATAAATCTAAACTTTTATAGATAATTTGAGATGGCTACACTCAAAATTTGAGTATGATGTAAGAACATGAATTGTAACATTTTGAGTCTAATTTTTAAAACACTATTTTTATTAAATGGTTAAGTATAAATAAGTCAAACATCTCAAATTTAAAGAGGAACTTGTGTTTTTTTAAGAAAAATAGAGTATATAGTCATCCATATGACACAACTTTTTTTATAGCAAAGTTTATTATTTTTTGAAACCCTTATGTGGAAATTTAGATACAATCATCTATTTTGTGACATATATTTTATTATTTTTAATGTATATATATATATATATATATATATATATATATATATATATATATATATATATATATATATATATATATCATAAGTAAATAGATCCTAAAAACTGACCAAAAAATGGATAGATGGTCATACGACCTCCATAACTACCTCAAAAAAAACTAAAAATAGTTTTTTTAGTGCATGTATAATTAGGCCTAGTTTGTGACCATATAATTTTTTTGCATTTGGATAAATGAAAAAAATTATTTAAACATATATAGGCATGTATATTTGCAATACATAGTGGCCTAAAAAATCTATAGTTATAAATCAACATATATAGAAACTTTAAAATAGTCCAAACATTAAATAAATCATATATTTGGAAAGGGGAAATCATTTTCATCACTGTGGTATTAATTTTATGAATTTTCTCATTGAAATTTATAGTGTATTTAGCGATGGAAGTTGAATTTTCTTATTTTATTTCTAAAATCTTGGATTCGACTGTGTGTTGATAGGTCAAAGCCTTTGGCTTAGGAATCCAAGCCATTTTTGAGCTAAAAAGATTTGTTTTTAAATTTAAAAAAAACATAATGCATATACGATCTAGCATAAGAAGGCAAAGATACATGAGTTTCAAATATTAAAAAACTAAAGTTCATATGCACTATATCGTGTATATGTTATGGCTTAGTGAAAGCATTAAAAGGGGGTAGAATGGAAAAAGGAGATTAAGTAGAAGGTGGGGGGTAGGTTTACTAAAATAAATGTTAAGTATAAGTTGATGTTAACTTATAATTTAAATTTATTTTTAATAAATATAATAAATTAGGGTCACTTTGCATTTGATAGAGTTGGTCTCATAGATGTATGCCTTATGATGCGAGAGATAGTTTTTCAAAATCCAATCTGGTCAATACTTAGGCATTTTCAAGGATTCAATATTTAACCTAGGATTTTAAAGCATAAATTTTACAATTAATGTCTATTTTGGGTAAAAATATAGTCATTTTTTAGGTTTTTATGTCTTTCAAATTGCTTGCTGGTAATTCTAAGATTCCAAGGTTTATCGAAATTAAAGTTTACAAACCACTCACTTTGAATTCAAGTCAAGGTGGTGTTATTATGGAAACATAGGTCACATTGATTACCTATACACATCAAATAACCAATTTGTTTTAATTTCACTTTCTAGTCATCACTCCCTCATCCACAATCAATTTTTACTCATAAATCATCACACCTAATCACTCCATTTTCATACCTCATCATCCCTAATCACTCCCTCATTGATCCTCACCATCCCTCATCATATATAATCACTCCCTTATTAACCCTCACCACCCTTCATCATCCCTAATCAATCATTTATCATCCCTCATCATACCTCATAATTCACAATCACTCCCTCCTCACCCCTCCTCACTCCTTCATTGAACCTCATAATCCCTCACCATCCCTAATCACTCCCTCATCACCCCTAATAACTCCCTAATTAATATTATCCATACCTTATCATCCCTAACAACTCCCTCATCATCCCTCCTCATCACTAGTCACTCCCTCCTCATCCTTCCTCATCTTTAATCACTCCCTCCAATACCTTGATGGTGGTCATAATGGGTTCCCACTTGTGCCCAACTGGATTATGTTCCTTTTCTAAATTTTACTCACTCAAATACAGCCCAAATAAAATCTTATTTTACTCATCCTCTTTCACTCAAATAAGGAATGTGGAGATATCATCTGATTGTCTGGTGGGATTCTTATATTTATATGGTGATACATGCCTAGACTATGGAGAGAGTGTGTATCTAGAGCCCTATGCTAGAATAAATAGGTAGGAAAGTGAGAAAAGGGTGGGATGAAATTGTATTACTTGCATATATATTAGGATTTGGACATCTAAGAATCCCAATCCTAGAGTTGAGAATCCAAATTTATATCTATATAGATAGGGGTAACTAGAGACTAGTTGAGAATTCCAATCCCAACCCCATATTTAACTTCTCATTTTATTTATATTTCATTGAGAGTATGTCCATATTAGATCAAATTACCATATATATATATATATATATATATATATATAGTCAGTCACCAATATGGTAGAGTGTGTTCCAATCTAGTAGTTGGTAGAGTGAATTTCCAAACCCAACTCAATCTATACCTAACCTAATCTATGAAGGGAATTAATGGCATATACCTTAATAGAGTGTATCAAGGAAGGGATAATTAGAGCTTGGTCATGATCTGATGGCATCTAAATGTTAAAATGGGGCCTTGTTGTATTCTAAGTATGCCTAGTCCTAAATATAGTATATCAAAGGATAGCATAGGAATGGGGGGACTGTTATAAATATATGGGGGAACCATTCCAAAGGATATACCCTAATATAAAAATTTCCCTACTTTATAAGGAAACATAATATTTCCCAACCTAGTTCATTTATGCCAAAGTGTAAGGAAAGGGAAGCTTACCTTTTTGATATCTAGCTTTACTTCATTTAATAGCATATCAAGGGAATATTGTATTAGCAATAGATATCAAGGGAGTAATATATATCTATCAAGGGAAGTTTGCCTTCCTAATATCTAGTTCTGATTTGATTTTGGATTAAGTCATATATTTCTATGGAAGTTTGCTTTTTGATAGATATATTTATTCTTACCCTACCTACTTATCTATTCCCTCCCTGATAAGGCAAGGGAAACTTGCTTCCTAATATATAGCTTTGTTCTTATCCTAAATACTTATGATTTATAGAATAAATTCTTAGCTATCAAGGGAAGCTTGTTTCTTGATAGATAGAATGAGAAATGAAGTTTTGAATCATGTTACATATGTAATAGATATATACAATTGATATACCCTACCTACTTTACCCACTTGAGTATGCCCTACTCTATTGAATATCTGATCCATATATTCTTCTTGAGTATTCCTTACCTAAATACCCAAGATAAATCTTGATCTCGACTATGACCTACCTACCTTATTATAATTGAGTATACCATACCTACTATACCTACTTGAGTATACACTACTTACTTATCCTTCTTTCCTTACCTAATTGAGTATGCCCTACCTGATAAAACACATAAACCATATCTTCATCTTGAATACCCATATCTAATCCTAACCATATATATCTTACCTAACCATATATTTAATGCTTGATACCTAATTGAATACCTAAGGCATATCTTGAAATGAGATGGGGAATTCTAACCTATATAGATAAATAAATTACTAGGGATAATTAGACATAAGTAGAAAACTACTGCACCCACCATAAAGGTAATAGAGGGATGAGGAAAGAGTGATTAGATATAATTAGGGTCAATGAGGGAGTGATTATTGATGATAAGGGACGAGGAGAGAGTGGTTAGAGATGATGAGGGAGTAACTAGGGTTGATGAAGGTTGATGAGGGAGTTATTAGGGACAATGAGGTCCAATGAGGGAGTGATTAAGGATGATGAGGGATGATAAAAAAATTATTGTACCATATATATATATATATAAGGGGTAATATATTATCTAGGTGACCATCTCTCTCTCTCTCTCTCTCTCTCTATATATATATATATATATATATATATATATATATATATATATATATATATATATATATATATAAGGGGTAATATATTATCTAGGTGACCATCTCTACCCCAAGTTGCAAGATGGATTTATTCCATTCCTTAATATTGAATGGGAACTAAAACACATTATTCAAATGAGGGTGCATTGGCTGAAACATATCTTTAAAGGCTAGGGGTAATTATAACATTTATAGAGAAAGGTTTGACTAGGGATGATCTAGCATAAAAATAAAACTGTCACACCCACCATAAAGGTATTGGAGGGAGTGATTAAGGATGATGAATGATGATGAGTGTCATTAAGGGAATGATTAGGAATGATAAATTATGATGAGGGAGTGATTAGGAATGATGAGGAATGATAAGGGAGTGACTAGGGATGATGAGGGTCAATGAGAGAGTGATTAAGGATAATAAGGTTTGATGAGGGAATGAATAAGGATGATGAGGGATGATTAAAATGTATTGTGACACACACACACACACACACACACACACACACACACACACACACACACACACACACACACACACACACACACACACACACACACACACACACACACAAGTATGGGTAATATTTATTATTTAGGTGACCTTCTCTACCCCATGTGTGCAAGATTAATTCATTTCATTCCTTCATATTGAATGGACACTAAAACACATGCTTCAATTTTTTTTCATTCCTTCTTAACCCTGAACATGTGTTTCAATGTCCATTAAATAGGAAGGAATGGAAACAATTAGTATTACACACATGGGGTAGAAAAGGTCATCCAGATAATAGATAATACCCATATATATAGATATGGTACAAGAATTTTTCATCATCCATTATCATCCTTAATCACTCCCTAATTGGCCCTCATTGTCCCTAATCATTCCTTCATCAAACCTTATCATCCCTAGTCACTCACTTATCATCCATCATCATCCCTAATCACTCCTTCATTGACACTCATTTTCATTCATCATCCATAATCACTCTTTCCTCATCCCTAATTACTCCCTTTGATACCTTTATGGTGGGTGTAGTGCCTTTCTAATTTTGCTCAGTCATCCCTAGTCATTCATTTATCTATATAGGTTAGAGTTCCCCCTCTCCTTTCAAGATATGGATTGGTCAATTCCCCTCATCTAAAGCATGTGTTTCAGTTCCCATTAAATGGGAATGAATGTAATGAATTAGTCTTGCACACATGGTGTAGATAATGTCACCCACATAATATATATTGCCTCCTATATATATACAATACAATAATTTTTCATCATAATTCATCATCCTTAATCACTACCTTATCTTCCCTCATTGTCCCTAATCAATCCCTCATCAACCTTAATCATCCCTAGTCACTCTCTCATCATCACTTATAATAAATAATCACTCCATCATTTACCTCATCATCCATAATCATACTTAATCACTCTTTCCTAATCCCTCATTATCCCTAATCACTCCCTCTAATACCCTTAAGGTGGGTGTAGTGGCTTTCTGCTTGTGCTCGATAGTTCTTAGTCACTCCTTTCTATATATAGGTTATAATTCCCCATCTTATTTAAATTTATAGCTTGGGTATTCCATAAGGTGTTCACATAGGTATTAAGTATTAAAAATATGTTTAGGTAAGATATATATGATTAGGATTAGATATGGGTATTCATAATCAAGATATGGCTTGGGAATTTTATTGGTATGGTGTAATCAAGTAGGTAGGGAAATAAGGATAGGTATGTAGGGAATTATCAAGTAGGTATGGAAATAAGGATAGGTAGGTAGGGCATACTCAAGTAAAAAAAGGTAGGTAGGGCATATCAAGATCAAGATATGGCTCATGTATTTAGGCGGGGCATACAAAACATCAAGATATGGCTCATATATTAAATAAAGTAGGGAATACTTAAGTAGGTAAATTAGGTAGGGAATAATCATTTAGTTAAATTAGGTAGGACACATTCAATCGTATAGATCTATTACATATGTAACATGATTCAAAACTTCATTTATCATTATATATATCGAGAAGCCAGCCTCCCTTTCTAACAACAAAAGCTAAGTAGGTAGGAAATAATATATGAAAGATATAGATTAGGAAGTGATCTTCCCTTGTTATCTAATAATATATTCTAGATAGGATAATTAGTTAGGACAAGAATAAAGATATATATCAGGAATCAAGCTTCCCTTGCCTTATTGGGTAGGGTATGTTAAGAAGGTAGGGTAAGAACAAAGATATTTATTATAAAGAAAGCTTATTTTTATAGTTATGCCTTAATCCATAAGTAAAACAAAGATATATATATATATATATATATATATATATATATATATATATATATATATATATATATATATATATATATATATATAGAGAGAGAGAGAGAGAGAGAGAGAGAGAGAGAGAGAGAGAGAGAGAGAGAGAGAGAGAGAGAGAGAGAGAGAGAGAGAGAGAGAAGGAAAACTTCCATTGATATCTATAAGTATCCCCTCCTTGATATACTATATTAAGGCATATGCCATTGATTCCTTTCATATATCAAGTTGGGTAAATATCAGGTTGGGTATATCGATGACTAGATTGGAACATATTCTAATAGATTTGTGAATGAATATTCATCTATCTAGAATATGGTATAATATGGACACACTCTCAATGACATATATAGAAAATGAGAAGTCAAATATGGGGTTGGGATTGGAAGTCTCAACTAGTCTCCAGTCACCGCTACCTATATAGATATAAATTTGGTTTTTTAACTTTGGGATTGGGATTATTAGATGCCCAAATATAAATCTATATATGAAAATAATACAATTTCATCCCCCCATTTTCTCTTTCCTACTAATTTATTTTGGCCTAGGGATCTAGATACACACTCTTTCCATAGTCTAGGCATGGATCACCATATATATCTTTGAATCCCACCAAATAATAAAAAGATATCTCTAAGTTCCTTATTTGAGTGAAATAAAATGATTTAAATAAGAGTTTATTTGGGACTTATTTAAGTGAGTGAAATTTGGAGTTAGAACAAAATCTAATTGGGCACAAGAGGGAAGCTACTACACCCACCATAAATGTATTGGAGGAAGTGGTTAAGGATGAGGAGGGAATGTGTAGGGATGATGAGAGAGTCATTATGGATGATGAGGAATGATTAGGGTTAATGAGGGAGTGATTAAGGATGATTATATATTGGTTGAAGATGATGAGGGATGGTGAGGGTCAACTAGGGAGTGATTAGAGATGATGAGGGACAATGAGGATGAGATTAGGGATGGTGAGGGTCAATGAGGGAGTGATTAGGTATGATGAGGGAATGATTAGAGATGATGAGGGATGGTGAGGGTCAATAAGTAAGTGATTAGGGATAATGAGGGATCATGAGGGAGTGATTAGGGATGATGAATCAATGATTTTGGATGGTGAGGGATGGTGAGGGAGTGATTAGGGACAATGAGGGAATTATTATAGATGATGAGGGATAGTGAGGGTCAATTATGGAATGATTAGGGTTGAGGAAGGAGTGATTAGGGATGTTGAGGGATGAGGATAAAGTTATTAGGGATAAGGGAGGGATGATGAGTAAGTAGTCACTTGATCTGCACAAGTAATTAATGTGAACTATGTTACCCTAATCACACTTCTTTGGCTTAAATACAAAGTGATTGGTTTGTAAAATTTTATTTTGACAACCTAGGACTCCTATAAATACCAACAATCAATCAAAAATGCACAAAAACCTAAAAATGACTATATGTTTACCCAAAATAGACACCGATTGTAAAAGTTATGCCCTGAAATCCCTAGGTTCAATACTAAAACCCTAAAAATGCTAAAGTACTGATCACATTATATTTTGAAAAACTATCTCCCACATCATAAGTTATGAAACTATGATACCAACTCTATTAGATTTAGATTAACCCTAATTATTGTGTTTACTAGAATAAATTTAAAGTATAAAGAATATAAATGTCAAATTATGCTTAACATTTATTTTTCCAAACCTACCCCTCCACCTTATAATTCATCCCCTTCTTGGATAACACCCCATTAAATGTTTAAATTATGTCATAATGTGTACGCGCTATTGTGTGTACACATTATAGTATATACAAAATTTAGTTATTTAATATTTCAAACTCTTGTACTTCAGTCAATTCAAGTTTTCATAAGAAAAATGTGTATGTATTATAATGTAGACACATTACTATAAATCATAACACATATGAATTATTGATATAACATGTATGCATTATGTAATATCATGTATGTGTTATGCTAAAATGTACATGAAATTATCCTCCAACTCTGTGCACTTACCCTAAATTAACATTGGAATATTTATTAGGCTTAAATCAAGGCCATGATGACTGTATTGGAGACTAAATTATATTTTTTAAGATTTTTTTAAGCACTTTGACATATCAACCCTCAAATTTAGAAATATAATTTCTATTTAGTAAGGCTCTTTTTTATTCACTTAGAGAAAGAGGATTGCATAATCCTTACACTTTTTTTGACAAATTATATATGGATGTGCACCACTACACATGTGATTTATATGGTAATAATACAAGTGAATTAATGCCACATTCACCAAAGTAAAAGACAAAACTCAAAAGGATAAATCCAATTCATCTTCTCTAATATAAAAAAGTATTGGCAAAGAATCCTATAATATGAAAGAATTGGAAAAAGAGGTTTTTACCAACAAGGTTAATAATAAAGTACTTATTATTTATCCCAAGACAAAATTTCATAGAAAGGAATAATTAGTAAAAGTTTTAAACAAATGAAAATAATTAATTTATGGAATGGCACCTACAACAAAGGTATCTACTTATACTGAGAGGCAACCTCTTAGGCTTTATTGATTTAGAGATCACCACATGATATCTTATATACATTACTCAATAAGAAGATTATTACTCTTCCTCTCAATTACTATCATCCACCTCATAGATTTGAGATTATAAAGGGTCAACCATTTATCACTTATCATGGTATTAATGGACATTATGATAATTATTGATATGCTTTAAGATAAAATCTTACACAACTTGCTAATAGAGGAGTTATCACATTTGATCACAAGACAAAAATATCTTCCTCTCTCACTTATTCTAATATTTATTCATAAAATATTGAGACATTTTAAGAAATTCCTATCAAGGAATGAATGGTTATTAGCCTTTGAAGAAAAAAAATCACTCAAAGAAGTCCTTATTTTAGTTCACATTATACCACAACCAAATTACCCACATATTCCCACTAGGGAACCATTAGTCATTCAAGCTCTCAATAGAGGTGATAATAAAATAGGCATGGATATAAATGTTAAGGAGCAAAAGGGTATAATTGCATCTATGTCATCTCTAAAATAAATATAGAAACAAAAAATGAATCCAGTATATGTAGATCAACTAAAAGCACAAGTTAACAAAATATTATAATAAAAAGGATCATAGCCATTTCTAATTGTTTAACAAAAGATTCACCAACTAGATTATAGTGACTTTATTTTCACAAACATTCAGCTAAACCAGTTTTTTAGTAACATCATCGTATAAGTGAGACTAAAAATCATGAATGATAATATACAAAGTACATTATAAATTTTGTGATATTCAATTAAAAATAACTTAATTATGAAACTCATAATGCAAAAATTAAAACATATAACATAATCATTCAAACAAGACAAACACAAGAAAAAATATCTCATACATATGTATTCATGTATGCATGCATGTGTACACACACTCATGCATGCATGCACTCACACACACACACACACACATCAAAAAATCATGTTTATATTAAAATAAAGTTATTAAATTATGGGAGAAACCTCATCATTTTAACTATCACTAATGATAAGATCCACGACCTATGAATTCAAAGCTCCATATTGTCCTAATACTCATTTTAATCGAGATTATGACCTATATGATATAATATGTCTCTCAAACACTCTTATATGTAACATAACGCATGTATAGTTGGTCTATAAAGTAAACATTTAATCAATAAAATCCCTTAATAAATAAGAATCATGAGTAGGCACAGGCTGCCTATTGAGCTCTGCTTGAAAATCATATCTTTTTTTAATGACTATAGTATATGTAGTGGTAGTAATCGCACAAGGATAAAAAATGGTGGATGCTTGATAGAAATATGGGAAACACACTCAAATAAGACACCACCAACTATGTCATAAGTCACATTCCATATCAAAGTATAAATGGCCTCATCTACCATAATAGATCAATATGCATCACTTATAATACTAATTACATGAATACATTAGCAATCGAATCTAAAAATATTAATAATAAACTAAAGAAAAATGAAAACACTCATGCTCAAACATAACAATGGTAACAACTATGGTAATAAAGACATCCACATCAATTGTCTATGGTGTAGGTAGTGCTTCTACTCCACTTACACCTTCTTTATCTCTACCATCTCCACCTTGTGTAAGGGCACAATACCAAGATCACCTGACATAACTAGAAATAATACATCCCATCAGGTAGTAGTCCACCATTGTATGTATGTTATCATGTGCCCTACATCATCACTTGTTTCTAATACCACCATAAGATCTTGTTCCCTTAATGTTCAAGGAAACAAGTCAACACCTATCAATCATATCCTTTCCCAATCTCTAATAGCATCCTTAGTGCTCCACATCCATGGATAAGGTAATATGAGTACATCCTAGATCAAAATGAATTATCGAGTAACATGATTGTATTGAAACTTCTCAACAATGCAAGGAAATCAATGATGTAACCATATACTAAGTCATATGCGACAAATATCTCTAACATTTTCTAGCCAC
Source organism: Torreya grandis (assembly GCA_037957365.1). Classification (NCBI taxonomy): domain Eukaryota; kingdom Viridiplantae; phylum Streptophyta; class Pinopsida; order Cupressales; family Taxaceae; genus Torreya; species Torreya grandis. Next base: position 3,005,578 of record JARHVA010000462.1, read on the forward strand.
TTCCCAAATCTAATATATGGCCACCATCAAATCATAACTAGAGTTAATTTATGTAATATAACTCTATACTATATGGTGCTTGATCCCATCCATTATGGTAAAACCTAATGAGATGTGAAGACATCAAGATGATCCTAATATCCTCATGGACCACTAAAAGTATGTACCATAGTAATATGATTTTAACCCATACATGTAATAGTGAGGTTGCTCATAGGCTACCAATATGAGCCTCAAAATTAAATCTCTATAAATCTTGATATAAGTGGGCTAGGATGATACATCCCCATGAATACCCAATATTATTATCCTTAATTGAATTAAAAAAATCATATGTGATAGGAGGTTGTAATGAATCCTCCATCCAATACTAGAAATGAAGAAATTATAAAATATGTAAACATATGCAACCATAGAACATCTGATCGCATAATATGTTTAAGTAATATAGTACCACCTTGATTTACACCTTACCTTCAAACCATCATATGAATATGGGATTGCCACATATATGATACACCCTGTGTCTCCACCACAATCGTCCTCTCTCAATCAATAGGTAACCATATAATGTGTCATACGTCCTCTAATCTGACAATCATTTCACTTGTTGGTAACTAAAAATTACAAGTATCAATATTACATCTCTTGGACAATTTTGTCATCAAGTTCATGTTATAAATAACTTGGCCCAAACAACCAACATGTGCCAAACCAACCTCCTCTAGTACCTACATATATGTATGGTCAAAACTAAGATATAACAATCTATTCATGTGTCATCCACCTCAGAACTCTAGTGCATGTAAATCATGTTGCAAAACATTACACAAAAAAATAATAATATTAGTTTCATAGTAGAATAAATGTAAGATACACACAAATACTCAAAATAAGAATTAAAGGCAAAGGGAAAAAAAATGACCCAAATGGTCAGATTCGTTGAACAATATTGTTGAATTTTGGACATTAGTGTCATAGTCATGTTAGTATCATCAAAGACCTAATGATACTAACTCAAAAGGTTAGGATAATTGATTCTATAATTTTGGTCTTTAAAAATGCTATGAAATTAAAAAAATCAAAGAATAAAGAATTTGTAAAAATATACTAGAAATCATACTATTTCCTTGAAAAAATAAGTAATTTTGGTACATACCAATGCCTCTACCATCTATGTTTATAAGGCAATTTTAAATTGCTCAAACCAAAGTGGCAATGCATCTTGTTGGCAACTTAGATCTCAATTCACATAATGCAACGATGAAAATTAAATTAGAATAATATTTTCAATCCTACTATTTATATGAGTTGATTTTTTAAATATTATTTACTATTCCTATTGTGAAATTGATTCAATTATTGATCAAATTTTTTTGTAAGTGATATATTGAGCACCATTTATCAAAAACATGACCTTCAATTCCACACATGAGACATTATCCTGCATCATAACACTACTTTGTCATCAATGTCAATTTAAAAAATAATCATTTCTATAGATTAATATAAACCATGATATCTCTATACAAACACTATTTCCTTTAGAAATTATATTATCAATCAAATTTAACTATTTATCATACTATCATTTATATTATACTTAGATTAACATAATTTTCATTAAGACAACATTCAAATATAATACTTGATATTCTAACCATTCTAATTGATCACACTTATCTCAATTCACTATATCTTTTAAATCAATCAATTTAATCATCTTATCTCATGCCTCGAAATGGGGGCATACATGGGGAAAATCAAAAGAATACTATTTATACAAAACTAACATGATTTAAATATCAGATTATTCATTGTGACATAGTTCAACCTTATAAATCTTCAAACATTAGAGATGAATTAAATGTATTAAAAAATGGGTACGAATTACAGGGGTATATGATATACCTATGTACACACCTTGAAAATTACATATTTCAGAAGATACATATTACAGTTTCATATATTTAAAATGGTTCAAAAATATCAAATTGGGTTTAGATATTGACAGATCAATAAAATATTTGGGGGCATGTGTCATGCATATGCATTCAATTTATAATTACACATTACATCTACATACAATTATAGTTTATTTATTTAGCATATGGATACATAAAATGCCATATAAGTGATAATAATTCAAGGGGAATGATACAAATTCATGCACACTTTATATTATTTCATATTCAAGGGGCATGGCATAGATTCATGCTATACTTTCACTACTAGTTATTCAAATCCATAATAGGGTTGCATATGTTATCTATTCTATTTTGATCATACACATAGGAACTAAGGAATAAAGTGACAATTGAATCTAAAATTCATCTACAGTTGTTGATTCAATTTAAGTACATAATGCATATTGGAGATTTAGTGCCTTCCAACATTATAGATTGTGAGTCCAATGTTAATTCTAACTCATTTTCATCTTGAGGTTATAAATACCAAAAATGCATATTAAGGTTTTTACATCCCCCAATGGGTTATATTTACATATATATGAACTTTAAATTGGGTCTTGATCACCCTCAATTCACTATGGTTTGACAGAAAAACCAATCCCTCGAACAACATGGTTACTTGAGTAAGCATAGTTGAGGTTTTATTTCCCTCAATGGTTATACTCATCACCATAACCACTTGAAAGCTTATCCATTTACATAGATAGGAAATGAATATATGCTACAAGTTCCTTTTTTTTCTCCATGGTGATTGAGTCAATCTTTGACCCTTGACATTTCTATTTCTCCATAGCAAGCACATACTCGATGAGCAACGTCACATGAAATACATATAGGTATAGTTGTTCCTTGAATAGTATTTTCCATATTTAATTTATGATTATATATTTTATTTAATTTAGATAGTAATCGATCCAATTACATACATCTTCATTTTTTAGGAATGCCATGGATCACTATGACCAATGACAAGTCCACATCATAATCTCTACATAATTTCACATTCTCTTTTAACCTTTTATCAAACCTTTCTAGTTCCACTAAAATGCTAGATTAAAATGGGAGGAGGGAGTGTAGACACACAAATTTAGAACCAAGCCTGTATTATAATGTCTTTTAGCCACTTTGTTTATATGGGTATGTAGCTAAGAATTAAGTAGTTAGTGGTGTACATTCTTTATGTTTTCTCTTCTAGTTGCTAATTTTATATGAATTTTTAGTCCCCTTTTCCCATCCATATCACTTAGGTCATGTTTAAAAAATAGATATCTCTAATCTCATTTTATCATTTTGATGTTGCTCTTATCCCAAGTCGGTTTCAACTATTATGGTTAAAATCAACTATCAATCATGACCTATTGTAGTCAATCTTGACCCTTGATATTAGAAATTCCTTTTTGTGCACATTTCATTTTACAATTTTTATTTTCATCAATTTTAATTTATTTTAGGTATATTTTAATGCACCACTAGGTCTTTAAATCAAATTCTAGAAGATTCCTATATATACATGTAGTGCTGAGATACATTTAGAACAAGCATTAATGCAGTACAATAGCTATAGAAATTTGCATATTACTTATAACACACCACTAAAACTACATCTAAAGTATTGAAGGTTAAAATTATATTTTACATGCTTGTGCTAAGGGTAAATAAGAGAAATAACATCTAGGATTACATTCACCATTATACATATACACATTAGTAGAAGAATTACATTCAAGTCTGAGTCCTCTTTGGAGAAGTGGAAATGTAGTGTAGTGCTTATTTGATCAATGAAGATTAACCAAGGCTAGTCAAATTTAATCCATTTTGACAATTCCCCCTATCCCCCCATCACATTTGATGTGTCAAGTGTTTGTGAAATAAATTAGGATTTGATATTTTAGGTGTATGTATGCATGTTGAATGGACCGAGAATGCATAAAAAATAATTGTTGATGTAGACAAATCATCATAGAACAAATCAGAATCTTGCACCTACAGGGTCAAAATTGACTGCTATAGTTCTAGATCGACTATCTATCATGTTTGATAATACTTGATATCAACCAAAATAGAAACCATAGTCAATTTTTTAAATGAGAAGAATACATTACATTATTCACATCATCAATGTAGATAACAAGATTTTACATACTAATAAGTGTGATCAATAATCAAAGTTTCTCTCTACCCCTTCATACTTTTTTATTGTGATATTTGAATATGCATGTTTGAATCATAATTTTAAATACATATTTCATGTATAGTCCACTAACCTATGTTAGTTTTTTATTCTGTTAGTTTCTCTATAATTGAAGATTTACTTTTTCCTTATTCCAACTTTAGATATAACACCTAAGGACCAAGAATAGGCATTAAGTTTTATGCTAAAGAACCTAAATGTGTAGAGGAAACATGGCTAGGTTGTAATATAAGAGAGTCAAAGTAGAAATTGCAAGACATAAAACTCCAAAGAATATAAGCTAGCTACATAAACATGTGATTAATATGTACATGAAATGGAAAAGTGCATAAAAAAGGAAACTAAGAATAATATAGATTAAAAAAAAAACCTCTTCAAGAACTAAGCATTGATCAGTTCCTTGAAGATATGTCCTTCATTAATATACAATCTTTAACTGCTATGTCCAAGGATGTTATTAATGAGGTAAGGACCCCAACACTCTTTGGTGTACTTTCCCTCTTTATCTTGTGTATAATATAGTTTGAACACTAAATATGGGACACCAATATTACATACTTGGACTTTCCTATCATGTTACTTAGCGATACAATTTTTGTACTAATGATTGTGATGGAGAACACTCATGCATCTCTCATAGAGTAAGCCTATGGTGTGAAGATGATCTTAATGAAGCTATTAATTGGGGATGATCTAGTGAATAATATTTCACAAAGAAGGTAACTCTACCTCTAGTGTCAAGATGAATTCGAATCCATAGAATAGAGAAAATATAATTTCCCTAGTGGTAGTACATTATGGTGCCACCTAATTTCTCATAAAAGTGACCAATATTCATAGTATACCTATAGATATTTAAGGGATCCTAAGGAGCAAGGAACATATTTTGGGAGGGTAGGATCCTTTTATTTTTCATGTGCTAGCCTTCATGTGATGATATTTATACTTCACTAGTTACCCCAAGCTTGCATTTACTAGGCAGGGTTCTCCAAGGCCATCAATGTTGAAATATACTTAGTCTTGCTAACATGATTAGAATCATGTCTTGTATATGGTAAAGACCATGTTTTCACATTGGTGATGCACTCTTTTCCCTCCCTCCATTTATTACCCCTTGATAGGGAGGTATGCTTCTAAATCTCTCCTATCTTTTTTATTTCCTACTCTTCACCCCTTTCATACATGTTAACATCTTGAAAACTTTCAGTATTTACCATGTTAAAATAGAAGTTGCATCTTTGAGCTACTACAAGATGCTCTCTTAGTCATTGCCATATCTTATAATATTTATCTTAGCTATTTTTGGTAGATTGAGTTTTTTATTTGCATTTTATAGGATATCTGGTCATGTTTCTCCCTTCCATGCTTTTATATTTCACCTTTTATGGGCCATTTGGTCATGTTTCTATTTTATTATTTTCCTGATTTTTTTGGTTCGTTATAACCCCAATATGATGGCTTTCTTATTTTTCCTTTTTTTCTATTCCCTTGGTTTTATTGGTTATATAATTTAGCCTTATCGATCTTAGCGTGCCAATTTTATAGGGTTTACTACTAGTTTCTAATATTTTTCATTTAATTCCATGTATTGACTATCATGCATATGTGTGCATTAATTTTATTCCATTTTTGGCATTTTATCTTTGGGGTTTCAAAATGTAGTTTTTATGCTTGCCATGATCGATAATATGGTATTTTCATGTGTCATTTATGCAAAAAGGTAGGTTGAGGTATGTATATGTTACATTTAGTTATTCATTTATCATTAGTGCTTTCAACATTTATTTTAAGTTATGCATTTGTGTTGCTATGTATCTTTCCAAAAACATCATATTATGACATGCGATGTGATTTAGGTAGGGAATATGCATACACTTGATATTTTTCACTTTCATTACTTTACTAATGGTTTCTCTTGCAAGGGCTTATTGGTGCATTAATCTCCTTAAATGCACATCATACAGAGTGTAATGAGATTAGTGTGGGATCATCTCTTAGTAATTTTTAATAGATGCTTGCATACTATTATATCATACCTTAATTATTAAAGTCTCTTTCGATCTTACATCATTATCTACTTTTCATCTAGATTTACTAGCTACCCTATAATCCTATTGTATCTTCCAAACTGATAGTATGTTTCATGCATGTCTTTCCTTGTACTCTATCAACCTGACCGATATAGTTCTAAGTCTTATCCCTATTAGTTTTATTGTATTCAAGCTAACATATTCCATTTATGAGTTTGATTCTTCATCTTCATCTTGGCTTGTCTAGTTTTCCTTCTAGGTTTTGTTTCATGTCATTATTTTTGTCTTAATATTCTTGTCTTAGGGAAGACCGCTCTTCTATTATTCGATTATTTTTGTAATAGGGTCCTTAATGATGTTTTCTAGATCCTTCTTGAAACCATATTTTTTATGATGTCTTCGATCTCTGTGTTATTTTTTTTTTCAAGGGGATGTGGTTTTGGAGCTAATTTTATATCATTTGATGTAGAAGATTTCACGTTGGCAGCCATTTAATTTTCCTTCAACACATATTATTTGTAATTTTGGATTTGTACCTTATGAGATGCTTTATTTCAGGTTCCATAAACCCATCTATGTATTTGTCTGTGGTCTCATGGATCTTTTGTTGGATAATATTTTTCTAAAACACTAGGTATTCTCTAATAAGACAACCATATTCATGAGAATTTTTACATATGAAGGGGATGCTTTCATAGTCTAGATCTTGTACCCATTCCATTTCTCCTGCTCTTAAAGTGATATTCATGGGAATAAATTGGGTGAGATCTAGTTCTACACATATTCTAGAATAACTAGAAATGCCTTTGTCATGACGTGGTGTTTAAATATCTACATGTTTTTCAATACTATTAGTTATGATATCGTAGACATACTTGGACCAAAATTCTTGAGGCAATGTGTATATGCAGATCCAAACTAGTGTTGTAGTAGGAAGCTCTTTTGTTGGCTTGAAAGTTGTATGCCAGTGTTTTGTGCATTTTTGAAGAAGTATGATCCTTCTCCAAAAACTTTATCTCTATTAGAATCGTTTGCAAAATCCTAATGAAGTAGTCTCTTGCATAGGTTCTTATCCCAAACTCTCCATGTTTTTCTCATCTATGCATAAAGATCTTCCAAAGTAAGCTGGGCACCTATAAATTTTTAGATCAAGCTTCTTCCATGAAGACCTGCTATGTTCTTCTTGATTTCCATCAGATTAGGTATTGTAATCAGATTCTCCTTTGAGGCTTTGCATGCATGGTTTTCTTGTTCTAATTTCAAAGTTCATGATCTCTTTTTTTCCTATCACTACCATTTGAGCATTGATCTCTTTTTTAGATACAATGCTACTTGCTTCTACTACCATTTGTTTAAATTATGGATTTTTGGGTAGATGATTCCCTCATCCCCATTTCCCCCCTCCTTTTCCTCCCCTGCCCCTCCCCCCATGTATTTATTTATGGATCCACTAATCAAACACTACCTCGACAAAAATGAATCAAAGAAAAGAGGATATACAAAATTTCCAAAAAATTCTATCACCAAACACTAACAAAACTCACTTCCATAACCTAAACATTATAGTAAAATTGCTACATTCTTTATTATTATTTTAAATTAATTTAATCAACAATAATTTTAAATATTTTATTAACTCATAAAACACATTTGTATTTATTTATTTATTTGTAATTTAAAAAATATATATATATATATATTTAATTGTGACATCTTTATGCTTTTCCAACTATATTCTTATATATTTACAACTTGCAATTCGATGTGACTTATATAACAATAGTTTAAATTTAAATTTAAATTTAATAAATTTTAGTATCAGCTCATTGACCTTTATGGACCATTCTACTGTGAAAGATTCGACCATTTATTAAATTCTAATTACAAAAATTATTTTAGTGATACGGGATGACCACATTATGGTTTTTGTTTATTTACGTTTTACATTAAAGATTATAAAAAACCCACTATTTTCACAACAATTTTATGATATGAACTACTCGCTTTACTATTAAATGAACTATTGGCCTGTGGTGCTTTATTATTGAAACGCTTTACCATATTTATTATTGAATAGACCACTGTCCAGAAGAAAAGATGGAAGATCATCCTTAAATAGCAGAATAGTCCAAATAGAAAACTCTACTTTAAACTCAAGTCCATAAACTTTGTTGGTCTGGTACATGTCCTAATCTCTCATATAGTAAAAAGCTTCCTTTACATAGTTTGGCATGTAACACTTGTTTCCCCGTTCTAAAGGTTGATAGTGAAATCTGGTAGGAGTCAACAATTGAACACACCCTGAACAGAAACACCCACAGCCAACCTGATGTTATAAAAACACAGGCTATCGGCCTCGTCAAGAGCACAGGCAAGTGCAGAGCAACAGTAACAATGGCAGTGCCAAGAATCAAGTTGAGATGTGAGGGATTTGAAGTATCAGCACAGGGATTGGGTTGTATGGGCATGTCTGCAGGCTATGGCCCACCCAAGTCTGAAGATGAAATGATTTCTTTGATACGCCATGCGGTCTCCAAAGGCATTACTTTCCTCGACACATCTGATCTTTATGGTCCTTACACCAATGAACTTCTCCTTGGAAAGGTAGGCTGCCTTCAATTCTTCCCTTAAGTTTTTGTTTTTCTAAGCTTGATTTTAATTTGATTTGCAGGCACTGAAAGGAATAAGAGACAAAGTGCAGTTGGCTACCAAGTTTGGAATTATATATGAAGATGGGAAATTTGAGATTGCTGGAGATCCTGCATATGTTCGTGCTGCGTGTGAAGGAAGTCTGAAGAGACTGGATGTTGATTACATTGATCTGTATTACCAACATCGGATTGATATCACAGTCCCAATAGAAGTCACGGTATGTACTTTAGGGAGACTGCACTTCTGAAAGGGTGAGACTTGTTTCACTATCTTATTCAAATTTGTACCACTTACTCTTCACTTCTAAAAGGGTGAGACTTTTTTCAATATATTATTCAAATTTGTACTTTTTAAATTTCGACTTCATGATTAAGCTAGCGTGTAGGTCTCAGCTGTTTTGAGCTCTTCTGAGTAATGAATTCAAGTTTTTCTCGTTCCATTAATAATTTTAATTTCATTTTTAAAAGTCCTTTGGGTTGTGGTGTATCAGTGAAGTGGATGCATTCGTAACAGAGTGACCTAAGTTTAAATCTCACCAGTGATTAATGTATTTACAGCAAGAGATATATAATGACTAAATTGTATAATGAAGGTATGGGGACTATAACTCCCACTTATAATCCAGATTCGATATAGGTCTGCCAATCCCACATTAACATGTATCAAAAAAATTTCATAATTAAACTCATAAAACAAATCCCACCTCATCAATTCACCCACAATTAATATGCTGGGGTATCAAAAGTCTCTTTGATTGTTCTAGAACTTAAACTCTAAGTGCCTTGAAGTTCATGACTAAATTCAGAAGCAAATCTGGCTTTATCAATACACCCACTATTAATATATTTGGGTCTGTAAAGTTCCCAAGTTTTACTTCCGCAAGTTGATTGTTTCAGAGGAGCTTAAACTCTGGGTGTCTTGGTGTTAGACCAACTTAAAGCCCTGGCTGTTTAGCACTTTTGTGTACAAATGAACGCTAAACCTTGGTCGTTCAAGTTCTACTAACATGAACGTACCCAGTTCTTTCCTGAATCTATTATAAAATAAGCTGTAGTTTTCCTTCTCATTTCTTTTTTCATCGTGTGTTTTTTATTTTACTTTTGGGTTGGTTGGTGAGACTGAAGACTCAAACAATATCCTGCACTTATGAGGCGTCCGCTTTCAATACATGGATTGAGTAAAAAGGAGCCTTCAACTTGCCAACTTTGAGGTAACCGGAGCTTGTGGGCTACTGCAATCCCCTTGACCTCAGTTTGAATAGGGCTGAAGTATTTTGCTTGCAACTTCAGTTGAGTCATCCCCTTTGTGGATGGTTGTGCTTCTTGATAAGAAGATATTGGAATACGGAACATGTCTCGTACCTTGGATCTTCTATCAACATGGCATAGTGCACTTGGCATCATCTTTTTTTATTTTTTCCTTCAACAACTGTTGTCAAGTATTGTTGATAACTTTCTTGATTGATTCATCAACATTTGCAAAAATTATACCTATTCCATGAGATTGAGCCGTCTAACATGAGCAGGGATTTGATACCCATGTCAAAGCTTGGACATGCAACATGGAATGGCTGTAGAATTTGAAAAGATTCAACAAAAAGTTTTCTCACACTTTGGTAGCCATGTCATGCACATGGCAGGGCATCATAATAGCATGTTTTTTTAAATCTCTCCATTAACATATTTGTGCTGTCAATCAAGCCTTTCCCTCACTTATTTTTTTATTTCTTCATTTTTATTTGGGCACTCTTACATGTTAATGTCTCATTTATTCATTTATTTTTGGTTTTTTTTATATAGGTGCTCTTCCTCCTGTTTAACTCTTTCTCTGCTTAACTCTTCCTTCACTATCATTCTCGACCAATGAGGAGTCTTCATACTTTTTGTCTTCTTTAAATAACATAGCATCCGAATCATGTAGCTGATGCCTCCATCAGAAAAATACCTGTTCCAGTTAAAAAAATCTCATACAAAACCCATGTTTTAGTTTTGAGGCTACTTGTAATGAGGTGTTTTTGAATTCTGTGTCTCCATTTAAAATCTAACACATTGCTGCTCCAAACTTCACATCCATAAAACACCATCTGGCATCACAAAAAAATCAAAGAAGATGCTCGTGATTTTCCAATCCCATATTCCGCATTCATGCATCTATTAGTTATTCTCTTTTTGGGATGAACCACCAGCAAGGTATTGTCTGTGATGGGCAGTGAGGACTGATAGTGGCATTGACCATAGCAGCAGGGACTCTTAGGTTTCTGATGGTCATAATTATTTTCTTATGATTTGGTGGGAAGGGTGGAAGAGTAGAGTCATAACGCTTAGCTTGAGTATTACATCCTGCTCGAATATGTCTGCGTTGCTTGCTGCATTGCAGATTAATCTTGTAGCACGATTCAATGATCACTACTGTTGATTCTTCATATAGATATTACCGCTTGATAAAAAGCTTCAGTAAATACGTCATTAATGTTTGATACTATATTTGTTCATGTGGCTATCATAGATTGGAGAAATGAAGAAACTGGTTGAAGAAGGCAAAATAAAATACATTGGACTTTCTGAGGCTTCTGCATCAACAATTCGAAGAGCACATGCCATTCATCCTATTACTGCAGTTCAAATAGAGTGGTCTTCGTGGACTAGGGATGTGGAGGCAGAGATCATTCCAACTTGCAGGTATGTGAGGTTTTACAGCTAGAAATTTCTATGTTACATTTTATCTCCTATTGAACGACTAACATATAAGTTTTCACTTGTAGGGAGCTTGGTATTGGAATTGTGCCATATAGCCCCTTAGGCCGAGGTTTCCTCTCCTCTGGAGCAAAGATTCTTGAAAGCTTAGCAGATAATGATTCTAGAAAGGTATTAGCAGTTTAGCTCTTCACTATATGCTTTGCTATTGTCATTTAGTGGTGACCATTGAACCATAAAATTGCTCTGTATCCACAAATTCACTAAGTTATACGTTTCATTTTCACCAATTCAAGGTGTCTTATATTGTGGCAAGTTTGTTGAGAGTTAGAGGATGTATGTGAATAAATACGAAGGAAAGTGGGTATCTTGCTGTTGGTTTTGTCCTTTTCCTAAGGACCCATATCCACAGGAAGGAAATTTTGAGCTTCATTTTGTATTGTATTATTGTAATACCTTATATCTACAACTGGGATGATCTTTGATTTTGTGGAAATATTCTTTGCGAAGAATTTGCCAAGATTTACAGGAGAAAACCTTGAAAGGAACAAGGCTATATTTGAAAAGCTTTGTGTGATTGCTTCGAGCAAGAAGTGCACGCCAGGGCAAGTAGCACTTGCTTGGGTTCAGCACCAAGGAAACGATGTTGCACCGATTCCGGGGACAACCAAAATCAAGAATTTGGAAGAGAACATCAATACTCTTTCTCTGAAGCTTACGCTTGAAGAGATTAACGAAATAGAAACCATAATTTCCTCTTGTGGTGTCCATGGAGATCGATATGGTGGCCTAGAAGCAAATTTTACATGGATGAATTCAGAAACCCCTCCTATGTCTTCATGGAAAGGGATATAGGGGGTTTTGATATTATATATTTTTTATGGCTAGTTATATGCTATATAAAATAAATAATATACGAGGAGGAGGATGAATTGAGTGTTAGCATGACAAGTTTGATGTGTAGATTACAAAACAAATTTGCTAAAAGGTCATAAGCTTATAACAGAAATGTAAGTGTGTGTTTTAAAAAATGCCACTATTTGTGTTTTACTGAGTTGGGCTTTGTAAATTTTTCTATATTGTTTGGGTCAATTATTTTGGTCACTTAACCAAGAGAAAGGAATTTGAAGGGATAATATGTGGAAAAGATGGTCAAGATAATTTTTGGAGATGATGAAATTTGAAGATATTTAAATTACTAATTCAATTTGTAAATTATTATGTTTATTTTTTATTTTTTATTTTTTAAAATGGTGAAAATTAAATGGAACATTGAAATTTTGAATATCATTTAAAAATGAATATTAAATTATATAAAAAAAATGATTTTAAAAATAAAATAATTAAATTAATATATTTATTGAATTATAAAATGTCATAACCAAATTCATAATAGTTTGCATGGAGAAAGTCCATTGTTGTCAACATAGATCTAAAACATAGATTTTGTTATGTATTTTTTAAAAATCCAACCTTTAAACTGGGAAATCCAAGCCATTTATAAGCTTAAAATACATGTCTAATTTCAGTTTGAATTAATGTGTGGGGCCTTCTATAGTGCACATTTGCAAGTTGATACACATTCAGCCCTATTGGACACAGATATTCAGTTGTATATATGAATCCTTAACTTATACAGTATGCTCTAGTGTGAACATGGTTCCCATAAATTCACCTATTAATTGTTCAATTTAATGTAATGAGGGTTCACTTTTGGCAAATGGTCATTGATAAGTTCAAGTAGGGGTAACTCAATGCTTGTACGGTGTGTCTGTTTTTGTTTTCCCAAATTCAAAATGACTGTCACAATTGGGTGTGATTAGTGCAGTGAAGGCTAATTCAGGGATATGTGGAATCAATTGACCCCAACTTGTTATTATTCAGTGTTCATAAATTGCTATTAGCTGAAACTCAACAAAATCAGGTACAATCAAAGCAACGAAGGTTGATAAATGGATTTATATACAATTTATTTTGTCATTATTTGGTATGATAAGGTCATGAAACTAAATTTGAAAAACCAAGCCTTCAGTTAAGTATAATCAAAATAATGAAGGTCAATTTGGGACTTGCATACAATTGACTTTTGTTTGTCATAATTTTGTGTTTATAGTTTGTTATTAAATTGAATTTGACAAACCAAATGTTTTATTTGGAGGTGATCAAAGCAATGTAAGTTGACTTGGGTTTGTACACATACAATAAATTATCGTATGTTATTATTCAATATTACTAAATTGTTATTAGATTAAAATTGACAAACTAAGGTTTCAATTAAGTGTGATTGAAACAATGAAGATCGATTTGGAATTACATGAACACAATTAACAATCATTTGTAATTATTTGGTGTTTGTAAGTTGTTGTAGAGTCAATTTAACCAAGTAAGGATTTAATTAGGAAAGATCAAAGCAATAAAATTTGACTTAGGTCACACACAAAAAATTGACCCTCATTTGTCATTGTTATATGTTTATGAGTCATTATTAAGGAATCAATCAAAGAATAGATGTGTGTTGGGGTTAGTTCATCCTAAACTCACAATAATTACTTGATCTCAGGGTTAGTGTGATCTTTTCTTATTTTTATTAAAAAATATAAAAAAATTGATTATTAATTATTTGATTGGTTCAATAAACTATGCAATTAGAGATAATCAAGTCTTAATTCATGTTACTTGGTTACAATTAGATTTCTAGAGCTTCAATTGCTTCAATTTCACACTCGATTGGACTAAGTACTTGATTTGTTTATGTTCATAATTGAAGGTTTATTGAGCCCAAAATTACAATAATAGTTTGTAATTAAGTTTGCATGAATAAATTATCCTAAATTTCACATAATGGGATGTACCTAGGACACACCACTGATTCCCACTAAGGCATATATTTATGATATTATTTACCATTATTTTATAAAGTATTCATAATCTCGTTTATCTATATTTTTGTTACCAAATATTGTACTCATAAGTGTATGCATGATTTGAACAAATTTAGAGGTACTTACCTCTATGTGGGTATTTCAATCACCTTCCAATTAAATTGAGTATATCTTCTTCAATTTTCATTAGATTATTATTATTGGCACTCACCCATGTGTGTTAAAAAAAAGAAAAATATTTTTCTGATTCATATGTACATTGGATTTCACTCTCGATTTATAGGCAAATAAAATTTTGTATCTGCATGTATTTCTTTAATTTTATATTTATAAATACACACACATCAAAGTGTGAAAATGTAGACACCTAAAAATAACCCTTATACATTTATTAGTCATTCAATTGTATGATTCTATCATAAGGCTTATTGTATGCTTTTCTTACTTCTTATGGTCTATGACACTCTCTCCCCCCTTATCTCCCTTTTTCTCTATGCTTATATATCTTCGATTTTGTTCTTCCCTTCAGAATTAGGTTTAGAGTCTATTTTTCTCTTTTTCCCAACTAACTAAAATTCTTCCTTTTTAATCTCTTTATCCATGATCACATTCAGGGGATAATCCTAACCTAAATGATCATGGTTATGGCACATCAAACACCAAAATGGAAGGTTTTCATAGTCTAAGGGTTGTTCAAGCTAGACTCTTTTAGGTAAGGGTTTTATCACATCTATTTGAACAAATATCTTATTATAAACAATATGATTTTTGTTATAATATTCATAAGAGATACTTATAATTTCTCTGAGGGAGGCTCCAATCTTTGAGAGAATAATCTCTACCCACAAGTGTTCATGAAGGTTAGATAATATTTACTAAAATCGATGCTAGCTTTGGATCTTCGTAGGGAAAATTGAAATTGGGGTTCCACAGTGTCATAAATAGCCTTGATCTACCCAAAAAAAGGCCTATGGTCAAACTCCTAAATTCGATTCTCTTTAGATGTAAATAAAATGATGAAGAAGCCCATTGACCCAAGGTTTATATCCACTTGTCCTTTTACCTTCTATTGAACTGAGACTCACGCTCGTAATTCCTGTTCATTCAGCTCCTAACCCACAATCTTACAAATCAAACCAACTTTTGTCAAGTTTGACATTTTTTTGCTTGATTTCGTTATGCTCGAATATGATGATCTACTGTTTCTTAATGACCGTGATGCATAGACATCTCATCCAAAGGTTTCCATTTCTTGTATCATTAACTTGAGCCCTTAGATTCACAAGAATCCAAGTTTTCTTCGTCTGCTTCTTTTCAGAATGATGGAGACTTGCACTTCCAAATCGAGAGGACGGTCCATAGAGTTAGAAAACATCGCACTAAATAACGGATTACAATGTATCACATGACCATAGTACAACCTTTAAACATCAGCTTAGTTGGCAAAGACACTGAGCATCAAAAACATCAGCAACAACATTTGAATGGCAATAACTGTGTTTCACTTTGCTGATCTTACCACTTATATTATTCTTTCATGGCTTACTCGAGATTCAATCTTGCAACTTGCAATCCCACATGCTTATGTACACCACACATGCATTTAAAAAAATAAGCTCTAAAATGTTTTTTCCTCTCCCATATCATAATTTTTTCTATATTTTAATTGAAAGGCAAAAGTGGTGGTCATAGAAAGTTTGAAACAAGAATTCCATTACCTTACAAAAAGAATTATTGTGAGACAAATGAGGAAAGCAATGGCATAAAATAAAACTTGTGCTTGGTCTTACCTATGGGATGAGATATTCGTGCAGCCGCCCGAATCTAATCTGCAGACTGCTGTTGTTTTTTGTTTTAATTTATTCCCAAATTTGACATCATACATGAACTTTTGAATATCAAAACGTGGTTGGAACTTCAGTATATTTTTCACTCGCAAGCTCAAAACATTTTTTAATATTTATATTGTTTAGTGGTAACATAAGTGGTGAAGTGGCTTGCCTTTGTTTGTTTCTTAAAATTGAAATTTCAATAATTTAATACCTAAATAGTTTAATAATCATTTTATTATATAATAGGTAGATAATTAATTGTATAATATAAATAATTATTAAAATTAAGATTATTAATTTATGTTATATAGATAATTATTATATTTATTTTTATAATTAATTTTCAAAATGTATAAATATTTATTTTTCATTTTCTTAAATTTCAACATTAATTTTACAATATATAATAAATAAATGTCTCCATCAAATTTATTAATTTTTATATTATTATTATTTTTTAATATTATAAATTTTCCTTTCATGAATGTAATCATATATAAAATATTTATATTATAGGTTGTGTGCATTGAATAGATGTTGTCATAACCTCATCATTTCAAAGTTTTGTTCATTGTAAATTCAATATTTTCAAAATGTGTACCACAATATGAGTAGCTATTTGTGAATTTGTGACTTTAATTGTGTCTAGATTTTTTGTCATCCACATGTTTCAATCTTGTATTCTCAAGGAAATGGGGTTAGGGAGTTACAAAGTTAACTTTTGGTTTTTAAGTTTATCACTTGTGGATTCCAGAGATGTGTTAAATTCACAATCTTCTTTTATATCTTCTTTCTTGTCTTTTCATTTGTTATGGCCATGTGGTGAAATCTTACACAATGTGTCATCGCCTATCCACTCAAAGTGATACATGTTGTATTCCCTCATTGTCTCTGAGTAATAGGGTCAGAGAGTCATAGAGTGTCTACAAGATTTTAAATTGCTTTATTTGAAGTCTATGGATCCTTTGAACTTTTCCTTTCACTTTGTATCCCTTGGCATCCACACTTTTCCTACATACAATGAATAAACATGTCACAATCATATTCAAAAAATGAATAAAGTACCCACACCACTTTAATAAAATTTGCAATACATCAAAAAAACATGTGGTGGTTAAAACATGATCATAAGGTCATAGAGACATGGAGTGACAAAGTCTCTTTTCTTCTCAAAGTAGCCTAAATGAACTTCAGGGATACATTGAAACTTTAAATTCACTTTATATTCTCATGTGTCCACTTTTCGTCTACATATTAAATAAACACAATGTGAGCATATTTTAAAATATTAATAAAGCACACATATTACTTTTAATAAAGTTTTTATATAAGAAGAAAACATGTGGCAATCATCATGGTGTCATAGTTCACAGAGGCATGGATTGTCTTTTTTATTCTTAAGGTGGCTTCATCGAACTCTGTGAATCTATTGAACATTGAATTCATTTTAAATTCATACATTCACTTTATCTTACACAAAATAAACAAACACACAATGATCACATCTTTTAAATAAATCTTGATTAATATATGTAATCATTGTCAAACTAAATTTTAAATAAAGGGAACTTTGCATGTGAAAAAGAATCACATGATCATGGAAAAACATCTAGCTTTTAATAACATAGTGTCAGTGCTATGTGAAGATACCCAAAAATGAACTTTGTTACCATAGTACTACATTTGATGGTCATATGGCCTTATTTATATATTTCCAAACTAAAATTTGAATGTTATAGCTTTATTAATCTATGGGACCATGGCCTTAGACACCTTAGTGAATCTCAACCATCCATGTATCACTAGCATGTGGTATTGAGGTCATGGAGGTTACAAAGTTTTAATATTCACTTAAATATGCTCATTTCCTCTCATAGACTACGCTATGCATTAAATCGATAAAATTAAGCTTCTATTCCTACTCAGGTCTGAATGCCATTTTGTATCAGGGCCACATGGTGAAATATTGTGTGTTATCATCAAGTTCCAAGTCTTCATTATCTTTTACCTCTATCATGTCCAATCAAAGTGATGCATGTGGCATGTTCTCATTATTTCATGGTCATAGAGTCAAGGAGTACCTTCAAGATTTCAAATGTCTTTGTGTAATGTCTACGGATCCAATGAAAAATTAATCTTCACTACATACCTATTGTGTGTGCACACCATTTACCTACATACAATGAATAAACATCCCATAATCATACTCAAAATATTAATAAATCATCATATCACTTTAATAAAATCTGCATCTATATCAAAGAAAACATGTGGTAGTCAAAACACATTCATGGGGTCATGGAGATAAAATGTTCATTTTACTCTCAATGTGGCCTTAATGAACTACACATATACATTGAAACCTTAAATTAATTTTATATTCACATGCTACATTTCCAATGAACATGATAAATGAAAATACTTATGATCATATCTCAAAAATTTGATAAAACACTATAAAATTTAATAAAATTATGATATCAAAAGTGAATTTGCATGTTATAGCTTTATTATTTCATTGGTTCATCAGCTTTTTCACCTTGGAAAATCTCAACCATTTAGGGGTCACCAACCCATAGTCTTGAGGTCATGGAGTTGTAATGTTCACTTCCTCCTGTCAACTGCTCATATGCGTTAAATCTTTAAATTCAGATTTTATGCCTTCTTAGGTCTAAATTCATTTTCATCTCAATGTGTATCATGACCATAGGGATAGATCTAGTGTAGTATTTCCTTGCCATGTTTCAAGATTTCATTATCTTTTACCTTTATAGTGCCCACTCAAAGTGATGCATGTGGCATGTTCTCATTACTTTGTAATCAAGAAGTACCTTCATGCTTGAAAATATCTTTATATAACATATGTAGATCCATTGAAACTTTGGTATCCACTTTATAACTCTTTTCTATCCACACCCTTTCCCTACATATGATGAACAAACATGTCATAGTCATACTAAAAAAGTAATAAAGCACCACACCACTTTCATAAAAAAATTGAAAAATAAAAAAAACACATGGCAATCAGAGCACAATCATCAGGTCATGAAGACATAGATTGTCTATTTTATTCTCAATGTGTCCTCAATAAACTTTGTGTAAAAGTATCGAGACTTTAAATTCAATTTATATTCATATTCATTCACATTTCCTCTATACAAAATAAATAAACATACATATGATCACATCTAAAAAAATAAATAAAATGCTTATAATAATTTAATAAAACTTGTGATATAAAAATCAAACATGTGACAATTAGAACACAATCAAGGGATCACAACATCATGGAGATTAAAAAAAAACTAGAGTTTATAATATAAAGAGAAAATTTAGTATAAAGAGAAAACATGTGTGGTCAAAACGTACCCATGGGATCACAAAATCACTTTATTTTCAAAACACAACTTAGAATTTAAAGTAAAAAGGCCCTCCGTAGATGCATTAACATATGATTTTTGTTTTAAAATTGTGGTTGGTTTCATTAGTTGCATGTGGTGTGAATAATAAAGCATAAACTAAAACTTAAGTTATATACATGTTGTTAGTGCCAATAAATTTAGATGTTTTTCAATCTAAGAAAAAATGGGGGTCTTTATTATTAAAAAAATGGGGGTGTGTTGATCAAAATAATATCAATTTTTTATATTCTTTCACCATGCTTGTATATTCATCTAATTGTAAATCAAAATTGTTATTTTCATCTAGCGTTGATTATGTTTTAAGGTGTTTTTTTTGGCAATGCCTAGTGAGATGCTTATAAAACATTAAATTATTCATAATTTTTACATACATAAATAAACATTCATTGTCTTCATTTTATGAAATATTTTTAAATAACATTATAAATTACTTTAAATAGTAGGTACTAAAATCACAACGTGGTAATTGTATTTCTTTTTGTAAAAAAAGAGGACTAGATCAAATTGTGGTGAAATAGTTTAACATGATTTAATACTATTACATATATCTTAAATATATTTATTGGAAAAAAATTCAAGTGATATCAATCTCAAGGCATTTATTTAGAATTTGACTCATATCACTTTAATTAGTGACTTTATTACCTTCTCAAAAAAGTTTCTATTAATTGGTGATAATGATCTCAATTCAGCTACATCACTCTATCGAAATTGAAAAACTCTTTCCCAAAACAAACTCAAAACTCTATCATATATTTAAGATATTTCAAAATTTCAATTAACTTTTATAATTATAAACAATTTTTTTTAAAAATGATAATGAAATAGATATCAAAATTAAAATTAAATTTTTTTAATGAAAATTAAGTAAACATTAAATTTAATTTTTTTTAAATTAATTATTAATAACTTACGAACATTACAATCCACTATCATCCTTAACACTAAAATTAACATAATTAATATATAAAAGTAATGTAGATGAACCTTACTTAAACAAAAATAAAAATCTATATTGTACTTTCATTATGTAAGGTTTAAAGACAATTGAACGTTTAATTTATCAATAAACCAAGTTAAGAGCTAAATTGGCTAGTATATCAAATATCCAATTATAAACCATTCATTGGGTGCATTGGAAGTCTCAAAGCATTCGAAACTCAACACAATTGTTTTATCTCTATAATTGTTAGATTGATTATGAGTGAGAGAGTTCAATTTTTTTCTTTAATAATGACTTAAAAATCCATGCGCATAGGTTTAATTAGAGCTTGATCCAATTAGTTTGTCAAATGCTCAACATTCTTTAACATCTGAATAAGGGTTTGTAATCCAATATGAATGTAACACTATGGACAATAATATATTTTAAAAATTTACAAATATTTTAAAGGTTTAATAATCATAATTCAAACTCACTTAAGTTTTTAGATTATTTAAGATTAGAATTTGAGAAAGCGAATTAAAAAAAAAGAGTGTCTATTGATTCATTTATAGTATTTTGAATGATAATATAATTATAAGTGTTTTATACCACTTATGAAAAGTGTTATCGAATGTATTATCACAAGGATCGACAATATGATCAATACAAAGTCTAACAAATTGTATGATAAAAAATAAGAACAAATTAAACATAACCCACATCATAAACCCTCTAACAAATCATTCACACACCTATACTTTCACAAGAAGCACAAATATATACACGATAGGTTTTTTTGTCAAAATTCAACAAAAATAAAACCATAATTTTATTTCTTATGAATACTTTATGATATATTTTATTGAATAATAAAATATATTTATAAATTATTATTGAGATGCTAAGAAAACTCAATATTATATTAGTGTGGGTATGTATGTACATGAATTATAAGTGTAATAACAACTCACTAATGATATTCTATGAAATTATGTAAGTTATCATAAGGATGTGAAAGAGATTGAAGGAAAGATAAAGATGAAGTTTGAATCCTCTCGTGTAGGATCACACTCATATGTTTATATAGATCACACTTATGTAGGTTTGAACTTGCTATCATTACGCTTCGGTCGTCTTCTCCTGAGTTCTCTGTGATTCTACTACTGCCGTGCTCTTCAGATGTTCGCTTCCCATTGTCTGCTTGCTCCTTTCATGTCTAAATTTCCTTCCTCAACGCCGTGTTCAGCTACATTCACTATCGTTATGCAAAGGTCTGTGTGCAGGTTTCTGCTTGACAATGTTTGTGTCGTGCTATTGCTTTCTCCCACTTTGTGCTCGCTGTTCAGTACTTCCAAAACCCGAGCTATGTGATTGGTCATGCGTGGATTTATCTGTATTTCAAATTTTTAGAATTTAATATTTAGGCTAAAGAAATTCTATATTGTGTAATTTAAAAATATTTTAAGTTTTATAGTTTTATTTGAGATATCAATAGTGTTTTATCTAAAATTTATTTGTATATAGTCTTGAAGTGGGATCTAGGGTAAGAGTTTCTAAGTGTCGAAAACATATTTTGTTATAATACTGCTTTATGTTTTTTTCCCTTGAACTATTGTTATCAAATATTGTTGATGACTTTCTTGGTGGATTCTTCAACATCTGTAAAGATTGTGTCTGTGCCATGAGATTGGGCTCCCTAACATGAGTAGGGATTTGGTACCCATATCAAATCTGGGACTAGCAATGTGGAATGGCTGTAGATTTTGAAAAGATTGAACGAAAAGATTCTCACACTTTGGTAGCCATGTCATGCGCATCAAAGTGGCATATTTGGTGAATCTCTTCGTTAGTACGTGTGGTGTTAACCAAGTCTTGACCTTTGCCAGATCTTTGGTGAAGCTCATCAAAAATGATTTCCAACTTTTCATATAGAAATGACTATCTATAATAGTGCTTTTATTGCAATCTTATTGGGACTGCTTTTGTGGCAATGCTCGTTTCTTTGGTATTATAACAAACATCGTTTATATTTAACGTATATATGGTTATTGTAAATTTGTTTTTAATGTATTTTTTTATTTGTGTTTGGATATTTTTGTATGTTAATGTTCTATTTACTTGTCTATGTGTTATTTTATTTCATTTATGTAGTCTTTTTCTTACTTAACTTTTTTTTTATTATTATTTTAGGTTAATAACGAGACTCCAGATTTTTTTTTTTGGGTGAGTAATATAGCATCTAAATCACAGCTGATATAATCAATTGGAGAGCATCTATTTTGACCAATAAGATCTCATTTGAAATTGATGTTTTAGTTTTAAAATTACTTATGATTAAATCTTTTTGAATTCTCTTTATTTGTTTCTATTTAAAATCTGACATATTGCTACCCAAATTTCACATCTGTAGAACACCACCAACATAAAAAACAACTCAAATAAAACCTTCATAATTTTTCAATCCCATAATTCCACATTACTACATCTATTGATTACTCTCATGTCTTTCTATTCAACATGTGACTCGATGCTCATAGTCATGTACTTCTTGTCAGAGACAGATAACAAAAAAAATAACAGAAAAATAAATATGAGAGACTTAGATTGCTACGGCAATCCTGAAAAAAGATTTTTATTAATCTTCTTGATCTTGCATTACAAAGCTGCGACCAAGGGTTCATTAAATAGATTTTTTTGGCAAATCTAACTGAAAGTAAACTGCATGCAAACTGAGACTAAACTAATCTAAAACTAACTGAATGTTAACTACTGAGCATGCAGATTGCATGCATGAGAGCTGCGTGCAAGAGAGGGAGGTGGAACTGGTAGTTTTGGAGAAATTATCTCCTGTTGATTTTAGTTTCTAACACTCCCCCTTAATTTCTACCACTAACTACTTCAACATTTACAATGCCTAAATTTTGTCTTAAATAATCAAAGGTCTCCTTTGCTAATGCCTTTGTGAATATATCTGCCAATTGGTCTTCAAATTTGCAGAACTCCAGATGGATTTCTCTATTGTTCACTAACTCTCTGATAAAATGAAATCTTGTATCAATATGCTTGCTCCTCTTGTGAAAAACATGATTTTTTGATAATGCAATTGCTGATTTGTTGTCACAAAAGATTGGTGTTGACTCCTTTTATGCTTGTAATAAATCTGTCAATACTCTTCTCATCCAAGTTGCTTGACATGCTGCTGATGTGGCTGCTACATACTCTACTTCAACTGATGAAAGTGTCACTATAGGTTGCTTTTTGGATGCCCATGTGACCACACCTATTCCTAAAAGAAAGGCATGTCCAGAAGTACTCTCCCTGTCATCAATGCTACCTACAAAATCACTATCAATATAACCAATCAAACAAAAATCATTAGTTGTGGAATATAAAATTCCATATTCTTTTGTTCCTGCCACATATCTCAATATCCTCTTTCCAACTTGCCAATGTGAGTCTTTTGGTGACTCTATGAATCTAGAGATTAAACTGACCCCATACATGATATCTAGTCTTGTAGTTGTAAGATACATCAAACTACCAACTAGTCTTTTGAATGTTGTAGAATAAATATTAGCCCCTTTGTCTTCTTTGCTAATTTTGGTCCCTATAGCAACTGGTGTAGGTGCTGGTTTACAATTCAGCATCTTAAACCTCCTTAACACATCCTTTGCATATTTAGTTTGGCAAATAAAAATTCCCTTCTCTGATTGTACAACTTCTATGCCCAAAAAGTACTTCATTAATCCCAAATCTGTCATTTCAAATTCTTTCTTCATTACTGATTTAAATGTGTCTACACACAAATTTCTAGTGAAAATTAAATCATCAACATATAAACACACAATCAAAATCTGACCTTCTTTATTGATTTTTGTGTACAATGTAGGCTCACTATTGCTTCTGCTGAATCTATTGTTTGTCATGTATGAATCAATCCTGCTATACCATGCTCTTGGTGCTTGCTTTAGACCATAGAGAGCCTTCTTCAATTTTTAGACTTTTTCTTCATGTCCATGCACTTCATAACCTGGTGGCTGTTTCACATACACTTCTTCATCTAGAAAACCATTCAAGAAGGTTGATTTGACATCCATTTGATATACATTTCAATTATGTTGAGCAGCTATTGCTAAAACCATTCTAATAGTATCAAGTCTAGCAACTGGAGCAAATATTTCATTATAATCAATTCCATGTTCTTGTGCACAACCTTTTGCTACTAACCTTGCCTTATGCTTTTCAACATTTCCTTCTACATCAAATTTGGTCTTATAAACCCATTTGACTCTTATGCAATCCTTACCTTCAGGTAGATTAGTTAGATCCCATGTTTGATTTCTTTCAATAGCATTCATCTCTTCATCCATTGCTTTTATCCAATGTTCCTCATTAACTGCTTCTTCATAATACATAGGATCATGAGAGAAAAGAGCAAAATTTGAACATAAATCTAACTTCTCTTCTTCTTGATTATAAATCTCATTCAAGTTTCTCATTTTTTTACCCTTAAATCTTGATCTTAAAGTGGCAAGAGTTGGATCTGATTCATCACTTACTTGTGAATTTGGAGTAGGATGACATGCATGACTAGATGATTCACCTTGTGCTAAGATCCTAGGTGTTCTTATTGGAGTGCTTGTTCTTGCTTGTGGAGAGGATTGATCACCTTGCAAATTTTTTTCTTTAGATTCTTCTTCATTTTGGGGAATTGGTGCTCCAATTGTGATGGTGCTACCATCCAATGCTTCTTCTTCCTTAAATTCAACATCTCTGCTAATAATCACTTTCTTTGAAATAGGGTTATACAACTTATAAGCATTTGATTCTTCACTATAGCCAATAAAAATGCATTTCTCACCTCTATCATCAAGGTTTCTTCTCAATTTAGATGGTATAAGAGAATATGCAATACAACCAAATTTTTTGAAATGATGTACACTATGTTTCTTACCACTCCAAGCTTCTTGTGGAATTCAATCTCTGACACTCTTTGTTGGGCTTCTATTTAGAATATATATTGCATATGCTACTGCTTCTACCCAATATTCATTTGACAAAGTTTGGCCTTCAACATGCTTCTAGCCATCTCCATGATTGTTCTATTCTTTCTTTCTGCTACACCATTCTACTGTGGTGTGTACCTTGTAGTCAGTTGCCTTTTAATGCCATGATATTTGTAAAAATCTTGAAATTCATTAGACATATATTCACCTCCTCTATTTGATCTAAGTACCTTGATGTAAAGGCCACTCTACTTTTCAACCATAGCCTTGAATTCTTTAAACTTTCTAAAGGCTTCAGACTTATTTTTGAGAAAATATATCCACGTCTTTCTGCTAAAGTCATCAATGAAGGTTATAAAATAAGAACTATCTCCAAATGATGGAATTTGCATTGGTCCACATAAATCACTATGGACTAGCTCCAATATTACCTTTGCTCTATACGAGGCTCCTACTAGAAAGCTCTCTCTATGTTGTTTTGCCAGAATGCAACTGTCACATGAACTTCTTAGTTGTTCTATTGGTGGTAATCCCTTCACCATATTTTTCTTTTGTAACAAATTCAAAACTCCAAAATGTAAATGTCCATACCTTAAGTGCCATAGCCATGATTGGTCTAGATGCATGGTTTTGAAGTGAGCTTCCTCTTCTCCTTAGATGCACTGAATTTGAAGAGGGAACATCTGATTCTTAGTCATCTCCACCTTTCCTATCAACCTGTCATTTAGAAACTTGTCTAGTATTGTACAAATATTATCCATAATGGATACTCTGTAACCTTTCTGTACTAACTGTCCAACACTCATAAGATTATGCTTTAGTCTAGGTACAAAATAAACATCAGGAATAAACTTTTTTTCACCATTTTTTGCCAAAACATTTATTACTCATTTACCCATTACATCCACTTTGTTATCATTTCCTAATTTCACTTCAGATTTTACGAAATCATCAAGACTAGCAAAGAATTATTTATTCCATGTCATATGATTACTGCATCCACTATCTAAGAACCAAATATCTCTAGCATTTTCTTGAGTAACATGACAAGTGAGAAATAAGCTTCTAGGATTACAACTAGATTCATTTGTGTAATTAGCATTCTTCTTGTCCACATCTCCTTGTTTCTTTCTGCATTCGCTTGCATAATGTCCATATTTTTTACAGTAATAACATTTAATGTTAGATTAATCAAACCTTTGTGAATTTTGCTGGAAGTGATTTTTACCAAGTCCTCTATTGTTGTAGTTTTGATTATTGTTTTCACCTTGATCTAGATTGTTTCTTCCATTTCTGCCTCTGCCTCTTCCTTTGAAGTTTGACCTTCCTCTTCCTCTTCCTCTGCCAAATGATACCTGAGACTTGAAAGCATTCTCAAGAGAAGTATTGTTATTCCTATTCATTCTAGATTCATGTGTTAACAAAGAACCCATTAATTCATCTACTGATAACTGTTCCAAATCCTTGGTTTCCTCAATAGCTACAACTATTGCATCAAATTTGTTGGGTAAACTCCTAAGTATTTTTTTATGATCTTCTGATCTGTTATAGTTTCTCCATTAGATCTAATTTGATTCACAATATTCAATACTTGACCCATAAACTGGTCTATTGAATATGAATCATTTATTTACAAATTTTTAAAACTTCTCCTAAGAGATTGCAATTTAGCAATTTTCACCTTTGTATTACCTTTATAAGTAGTCTTCAAGATTTTCCATGCCGATCTGGATCTCGTTGCTGCTGCAACTCTAGAAAAAATAGATTCATCAAATGCCTGTTGGATTAGAAATAGAGCTTTTGCATCTTTTTTCTTGTTTTCTTTAAGCTCTTCCTTTTGTGCTCGTGTTAATGCCTGATGGGCAACCTCATCCTATGGTTCTACAAAACTATTCTCTACCAAATCCCAAACATCTTGTGAGCAAAACAATGTTCTCATTTTAATTGCCTAAAAATCATAATTCTTACCATTGAAAATGGGAATTTGGGGCTGAGAGATACTGTTATTTGTTGTCATGTCTCACGCTGAACCTTGGATGGATGGTGAGAGGATCTTTCGACACTTATGTTTATGTCGCAGTTCCCCTAGTTGTGCTTAGCTGTGTGTGCTCTAAACCTGGCTGGTAGTGGTTTTATATTACGGATCCTTATAAAGGGTGCAATTTCTCTCTCTCTTCTCCTCTAGCACTAGCTGTAGCCTTCCACTATCTACCAGGCTTGCTACGATCTACTAACACCTTTAAAAAACCTCTCTACTGCTGCACTACTTTACTAAGTCAGCGATCTCCTTTAAACACTTTTTGACGTCTCTTTCTATTTCTGCCACACTAACAGCGTCACATTCAATTTTGATTTCCATGATCTTGTTGTTTGTTTTTTTGTTTTTATTTTATTTTTATTTTTATTTTTATTTTTATTTTTATTTTTACAGCAGCTACACTTCTCACCTATAATCTATTGGTTGCTCTTTCTCACGATCTGCGCACTCCTCCCAAGCTGTCTCAGCTGGTCAACTGCTACAACTACACTCATATGCTTCTGGATCGAAGGTCGATCTATCTTTTTCAAGAGGCTTTTGGCCATTCGAAAAAGAAAGAAAAAATCCAGCGGCTTCTTCCTTCCACAATCTCCTTCTGGCTGTGATCCTCTGTGCTTCCAACATTTGCTGCTATTGGACGTTGGCTGTAACTTTCCAAATCTGCACCATAGGCTCTGATACCAATCTGTCAGAGACAGTTAACAAAAAATAACAGAAAAATAAATATGAAAGACTTAGATTGCTACGGCAATCCTGAAAAAAGATTTTATTAATCTTCTTGATCTTCTTGATCTTGCATTACAAAGCTGCGCCCAAGGGTTCATTAAATAGAGTTTCTTGGCAAATCTAACTGAAAGTACACTGCATGTAAACTGAGACTAGACTAATCTTTAACTAATTTAAAATTGCTACTGCATGTGAACTAAGCAAGGAGTAAGACTGCTGTTTAACTGCAGATGAACTAAGACCAAAAATATCAATCATGCAAACTGCATGCATGAAAACAACGTGCAAGAGAGGGAGGTGGAACTGATAGTTTTGAAGAAATTAACCCCTGTTGACTTCAGTTTCTAACAACAGAATTTAGTAAATATATAGCTAGTGTTTTATATTATGTCGGTTCATGCGGGTATTATAGATTGGAGAAATGAAGAAACTGGTTGAAGAAGAGAAAATAAAACACATTGGACTTTCTGATGCTTCTGCATCAACAGTTCGAAGAGCTATGCCATTCATCCTATTACAGCAATTCAAATAGAATGGTCCTTCTGGTCTAGGGATGTAGAAGAAGTAATCATTCCAACTTTCAGGTATGTGAGGTTTTAGATTTAGAATTTTCAATGTTACATTTTGTTTCCTATGGAATGACTAACATTTATGTTTTTACTTGTAGAGAGCTTGTTGTTGGAATTGTGCCATATAGCCCTTTAGGCCGTGGTTTCCTCTCTTCTGGAGCAAAGATTCTTGAAAGCTTAGCGGATAACGATTTAGAAAGGTATTAGGATGTATGGGTTTTTATTAGCAGTTAAGATCTTCGCTAGATGCCTTGTTATTATCATTTGTGATCTTCCCATTTTGTTCCTGTTAATGATGACCATTGAACCATAAAATTGCTCTCTACCCACAAATAATAAGTTGTATGTTTCAATTCACCAATTCCAGGTGTCTTATATTGTGGCAAGTCAATTGCAAGTTAGTAGGAATGTCTGAATAAATACCAAGAAAGTGGGCACCTTGCTGAAGGCCTTAGTTTTGTCCTTAAGAACCCATATCCAAAAGTAGTAAGTTTCCAGCTTCATCTTGTATTGTTCAATTAGGATTTTGCTTTCTTATATTTACAATTGGGATGATCTCTGATTCTGTGAAAGTATTATTTGTGCAGAATTTGCCAAGTTTTACAGGGGAAAACCTTGAAAGGAACTAAGGTTATATTTGTCAAGATTTGTGCAATTGCTTCGAGCAATGGATGCACACCAGGGAAACTAGCACTTTCTTGGGACCAGCACCAAGGAAACGATCTTGGGTTCAGCAGGGCAACTAGCACTTTCATGGGTCCAGCACCAAGGAAACGATCTTGGGTTTAGCAGGACAACTAACATTTTCTTCGGTCCAGCACCAAGGAAATGATGTTGTACCAATTCCTGGGACAACCAAAGTTAAGAACTTGGAAGAGAACATCGGTGCTCTTTCTGTGAAGCTTACGCCCGAAGAGATGCAAGAAATAGAAGCATCCTTTGGTGGTGTCTATGGAGATCAATATGGTAGCACAGAAGTGGATTTTACATGGATGAAATCAGAAACTCCTCCTCTGTCTTCATGGAAAGGAATATAGGTGGTTCTGATAGTGTATATTTTATAAGACAAGCTTGTAATATGCAAACAATGCTAAATAAGTGGATTCTACATTTTTAAATATAAAATTAATAATATACAACGAGGAGGATGGAAAGAGTGTTAACATGACAAGTTTGATGTGCTTGAGTACAAAGCAAATTTGCTCAAAGGACATAGCCTTTTGTAGTGGCATTGGTTCCATACAGCTCAGGAGTTAGAACAATAAGTGTCATGTATGATGAATTTATGACAGAAATGTAACTGTGTTTCCTATTTTGTTTGGGTCAATCATTTTGTTCAGTTGAAAGAAGAGAATGGATTAGAAGAGATTATTTGTGGAAAAGCTGGTGCAGTCTGTGCAAGTTCACTATAAAGTAAATAAAGTCAAGGCAGGTGCGTTTTATAAGGTGCTGTGGATTTTCTAATAAATAGAATGAATGAATGGGGATTTTAAGGTCTAGGAGATAGCATATTTGATTGCAATAAAAGAATTCATGTCAAATTCAAAATGATAACTGCTTCAGAAGAAGATCAAATTAAAGAAAAATAAGTCACCATATCTATTTGAATCGACAACTTTTTATTCCGAATATCTTGCAATCCTGTTAAATCTAAATAATACTTAAATGCTTAACTGATACCTGTAACACTATTATATAAAATGATTGGAAGAGTTTTTATTTTTTAATTATTTAAATAGTCTAAGTTCATCCAAAAGCCACGAGTTCTGGATTTATGATGCCTCATCAAGTAGAATGATGTAATTGTGTGGTCTTCTGGAGGGGGCTGCTGCTCCAATTACTTTGTTTTAGGGGTTTTACGCAACTGTTAAAGAATGAAAACTGTATAAATAAATTATTTTTGAGAAGTAGGAGCAGCAACTGCTTTGGACAAGTAATTTCAAAGTTGGATAAAGGTTAGAGGGTATGGCTACCAAGCAATTATGGAGATATTTTTGCAAATAAAAAAATCACTTTTAACCATCAAAATTGTTTTAAAATGTATTTGGAATTCTTTTTCTTAAAAACTATTTCCTAAATTTTTCTCTTTATTAAAATGTTATGACATTTTTTAAATTAATGGCACTATTTCACGACGAAACTCCACTAAAATTATCTCCACGTCACCTACTGATTATTTTCAGTAGGTAAACAGCTGCATGGGATTAGAGCATTTGTGTGAAAATTAGAAGTCGTGGCTCATTTTTAGGACTACATTGAACTGTAATATACCTTAAAGTTTTATTGAGATATCTTCTTCCAAATTAGAGACAGTCGCACTTCAAGTAACACCCAAAGGTCTTTTGAATCGGAAAGATTCTATTGTTTCTATATGATTAGACGATATGACACTGATCCAAATAACATTGAGAATATTAGGCTCGAATAGAATCTATTGTTTATAATAATATAGGAGAAGGGGATCACTGGTTGGGACTTTTAATTTCGGGGTTTTATAGTTTTTAAAAAGCATCACATTATAATTCATCGTTTTAGATTTACGTAGTTCAATTAGTTATAAATTAAAATAAGTTATTTTGGAGACTTTTTCAGCATTTTTTAAAGTTGTAGGATGATTTTTTTTGGACATATCAATTTTTTATCCTTTTTAGGTGTGACCAATAGTTGGGACCTTAATGTCCAATTATTTTTATAAATTTGACCTATAATAATATACAAATGAATATATATTTTTTTATATTGACTTAAAATTTTGTGCACTTAGTCATGTCATTGAGTTTTGATGGGTCATTAATAAAAAATGAAGAGACATGTTGGAAGATGTGTGGGTGATTAAATGCAATGACGGGCCATGTTTAATGACATTTGGCGGGCTTTATTTCTATTAATGTTGCCAGTAAATGTCATCATGTGTGCCTTCAACCACATGTTCAACATGGATTTTCTAGACTCTTCTCCCCAAATAGTCATGGAACCCTTATGCGTCTTCTACCATCTGCAATATTTCATAGAGCTTGTAGCATTGACAATTCAGAGGGATGAAGTGTTGTTTCAAGGTGTGTGCATTATCCCTATAACTGAATCCACGACAATCTTTGGTTAGTTTTTTGCATGTTTGTAATATGTTATTTTCACTGTTATTTTAATGGTTTTTCACATGCCTTTACATTTGAGTCAACTTTTACTGATGTTTTCATGGCGTGGCTACAAGGTTTTCATTTAAATAGCAGTAAATGTTATTATTTTTATATCAAATGATATTGTTTTATGAATTCACTGGCCATGTTGGGACACGCTTGTGACATTTATATGCAATGAAGAGCCATGTTGGAAGATGTTTGGGTTATTAATATGCAACAGACATTTTTGAGGACCCCTAATAGTCTGTTGATGTTGCCATGCATGCCAACTTCAGTATGTTTGGTGTAGCTTGTTCAAGGCACTCTCCCCAAAATTAAATGGAATCCAAATTCTTGTTATTGTCATTGTAATTATTTTTCATGTTTTTACATCTCAGTGACTTTTATTGGTATGTGAATAAAAAACTCAAGGTTTGCATTCACATACCAGTTATTGTTCGATCTTTTTTTAATTTTATATGAAATGAAGGGTCATGTTTGAAGAAGTTTATCAAGATTTGTTTTCATCTATATTTATATTTAATGCCACCATGCATGCCCTCAACCACTTTTTTGGCATGGATTTTTGACACTCTTCTCCCTAAATAGTCATGAAACCCTTACGCCTCTTCTACCATATTCATAATTTTAAAGACCTTATAGTATTGACATTTCAGAGGGACAAAGCATTGTTTCAAGGTTTGTCTTGTGTAATTAACTCTACCCAAAATACAATAGAACCTAAATACCTATTTTGTCATTGCAATTATTTTTTTGTACCTTTATATTTGAGTGAATTTTACTGGTATGTGAATGAAAATATCAAAATTTCATTCACATACTAGTAAATGTTATCATTTTTTAAATTTAATATGAAATAATGGGCCATGTTCAAAGACATTTGGTGGGGTTTGTTTTCATTAATGTGGCCAGTTAATACCACCAAAGATAAACTCTAAAACTCATTTAGTGCCTTGTTCAAGTCACTCTTCTCTCATGGTCATAGAACCCAATTACATCTTCTAAAGAATACATAATTTCATAGAGTTTTTAGTGTAACCATGTTAGAGGGACGTAATGTTACCTACAACATTGGCATGTTTTCAATATATATATATATATATATATATATATATATATATATATATATATATATATATATATATATATATATTGGCTTACAAATTTATATGCTTAGTCACCCTATTGTGTTTTTGTATGTGAATTCATGCTGTTGTGTTATTTATATCCATGACATATTTTTATTTTCCTACATTGAAATGTTGTATTATTCATTCACATTTTGAACATTACAAATATTTTTTGCCTTAGTTGTTGTTGATATGTTAATCAAACACTTTTCACTAAATGTTCACACTCAGATTTTTTTTTTGGTGGAAAGGGATTTGAATTTGGGATGGAATACTAAACATTTACTAGTATACACACAAATTTTTGTTTGGATGGAAGGGTATTTGAACTTGGGATGGAAGACATATGATAATATTGGTATAGATACAAATGTTTTTTTAATGACTTTACTTCTTATTTAATTATGTGTATGATTAATTCATACATATTCTAACACATTTCAAAATTTGATGGGCATGAAATTATTTCTTATTTAGATGGAAATGGATTTGAACTAGGATGGAAGACAAAACATTTACTGGTATGTGGTTGGAATCACTGAAGGTTTTTATTCACATATTGGTAAATATAATTATCTTTATATCAAAATTAATATTTTCATTCACATACTAGTCAATGTAGAGTTAGATGTATCAAACCAAATCTTTTTTCGAATGAATATTTTTTTGCTATTCCTATGTTATTTTAAAGTCATGTTGTGTTATTCTTTCCCATTTTCAACTTTACAACTATTCTATGCAATAGTTGTTGTTGACATGTTCTCCATTCTATTGTCAATTACTTTATTCATGTGTTATTATTTTTTACAAAACTTTAATTGTTGTAAAGGATGAATGTTTGTTGGGTTGCTTGAAAAAATTTTACCTTGTATTTCTTGACACTTTTTATTTTTGAAGATATTGTACTACTTTTTCAATTTTTTTCATTGTGTTTATTAACACAGTATATGTTTGTGAAGATTATACTAAATTTATGCTATTACATTGATTGCATTTTAATTCTTAACATAGTTATTGTGTTTCTAAGATTTGTATTCCTTGTATTGTTTAAATGTGTTTTTTATGTTTGTCTTTTGTGTGTAATGATGACATATTTTGAAGTCAAGAGTGTCAAAGAATGATGGGGAACTCACTTTTAGGTGAAGGCTTATAAACTTTCATAAATCTTATTGTCCATTTCCATGTTGAGTAGTAGATAACAAGTAAATTTCAATACATTACGTTACTTAATACATGTCATTACATTGTATAAAAAACTAAATACATTATATTACATTAAATAAAAATTAACACAAAACCTACACCATCCAAGGTAAAAAAAAAATAGAGTTATGGCCTTCATTGGTTATGTTGGGAGAAAGTGGAGTTGTAGTTGATCCTTCAAGGGTTGTGTCCTTACTTGGATTTATTGCCATGTTAACAGATTTAGGAGGAGGGCTCCCACAAGAGCTAATTTTTATCATATCTTTGAATTTGTGATGTTGTCTGGGTAGAGGGCTGAATTCACTACTTAAATAAAATTGCTTCTCCAATTATTTTCTACCCTTCTCAAATTTACTAGTGAGAACATATGCTTTTTGACTATAAGGAGAATTAAAATTCACCTTATAGTATAGGAGTTTTAAAATTTATCCACTATTATAGGGAGAATGTCAATGATCCTTATAGTTAATGAAAACCTTAAGAGCTTCCATCCACATACTAGTGACTGTTTAGTCATGCACATGTGCATCATCCAACATATTGACTGAGGGAGGGAAACCATGTGGTTTAAGTTTGCATTATCAGGAAAGCTTTCTAGATTGGACAAATGAGGGAGTATAAAATCTTGGCTTTAATATCATTATATTGTCTACATGTTATAGGTAGGGATTCTAAAAAGCAACAACATGGATTCACTAACAGATGTTTAGTTTTCAAGTTATTCAAGGTAGGTAATGTTTCATCTATCTAACATGCTGAAGCTAAAATATATGTTAAACAATGCATTTTGCATAGAAGGCCATTAGGTTTCATTATCTTTCATCTCACATTTACTACGAATGACTGACATTCTAACATGGCACCCTGAATATGATTAACATGATAATATTTTATTATAATGTGAATGAAATGCATAATTTTGATACAAAGATAATATAATCTACTAATATGTGATTGAAAACTTAATTTTGATACAAAGATAATAATATTTACTAGTATGTGAATGAATGCCTTCATATCTTCCATCCACATACTAGTAAATATTAAGTCTTCCATCCCAAGTTGCTAGTATGTAAATGAAAACTTTGAGGGCTTCCATCCAAATATGAAGAAATGTTGAGTCAAATGTGAATGAAATAATGTAAATGCATGAATGAAAAACTTGAGGCCATGCCATGAACATACTAGCAATCACTGTCTTCTCTGATGAATACTTCTTCTCCCCTAAGTGCTTCCTCTTCCTCTAGTATCATCAATAATAGATCAGTCTTTAAGGCCTTCTTCTTAGGTCACATCACCCTCTGAGGAGCCTAAAGGTTGAGGCATAACCGTCTAACATTTCCAAAGGAATATGTGATTGTTGCGTTAGTGACTTCAACTTTTCATGCTTCGTTACCTTCTAATGGTGAACGTTTACCCCTATAACCTACAACTACAAGTATTCCCTATCATGGTCACATCTCAAAATTTGCCCTATGTGTATATTATGTATCTTGATGTTTAGTTCATTACCTATTTATATACTTATGATGCTTGTTTACTCATTCTAGAATTACACTATTTTTTGTCACTCTTAGCTCTGTAATCATAAATGGAAACAAAGGTAAAATGTAAAAATGAGCTCTCATGTCTTTTTATAGGCTCAAGGGGGTTAACCTGCATTTACTAACCCCTTTATTTTTGTCCATCACTTCTCATCATTAATGAAATTTAAATATCTATTGTTCTTTGATTGTCACTTCTCATCATAAATGAATTTAACTATTTTATCTTGTCATGATGTTGGCACATTTTTTGTAACCACTATTTTTTTTGCTTTAATAACATGTCCCATCTTGCACCTTCCTTTAAAGTGCAATACAACTGTGCCCCATGCTTTTATTTAGAGTGGAAGAGAGTCATTCTATTTATTTCAAAATTTCAAACTATTTGGTAGGAACACTCTATCCTTA
Organism: Torreya grandis; assembly: GCA_037957365.1. NCBI lineage: Eukaryota > Viridiplantae > Streptophyta > Pinopsida > Cupressales > Taxaceae > Torreya > Torreya grandis. The sequence continues at coordinate 3,041,939 of JARHVA010000462.1, forward strand.
GGCTATGTAGCTTATGTGACTTAAATACCTTGCATTCCTTAAGTAAATTGCACACCTTAAGTAACTTATGTGTCTATCTTTAATCATGAATTTAGATACCTTTTACCCCATACTAAAACTGAGTCATGGTCCTCCATAAAAATACAAGTATAAAACTTAAGAAATCCTATATTAAAGAAATGTTATGCACCACAAAAGCAACACTTTTATTGAAAACATGAAATCCTAGACTAGTGGCATAAGCCTTATTGTTATAAAATCTAAACTATTCAAAGGAAAAATACAATTAGAGTCAACTTTCATTGTAATGCCCATGAAGTAATTGGTCATCCAACCTATGTAATCAACAAGTACTAGTTGGTCAAATGCTATGAATTACAAAAGGACTGTCCCATTGAATTTGAAGTTTTATAGAATGAAACATAAACATGGAGTCATAGAGCAAAAATTTCATTCTAGGGGTGAATATTTTATGCTTGATGTGTCGATTGTGTCATGATTTTTGTTTGCACTTTTCCACATCTTGACTCCAATGAGAAAGGAAATGGGCTTCATCTAGATATAATAAAGTATTTAGGCATGCATTCAAGGATGAATCCTCATCTAATTGTCTAATGTGCATAATACGAAGAGATGGTACCAAGAACTCAACTAGTAGGACTACCTCTTTGCCATGTACCAAATTAAATGGTGTGTTCTTGTTTAGGTGCTTATAATTTATTCGATAAGCCCACATTACCATAGATACTTTGTCATCCTAATCAATTTGGCCAATATTACTAATTTTTTTCATTATTATGCCCAAGATTTTGTTAAAGGCCTCAATAGTTCCATTGTCTTGAGCGTGATGTGGTGTTGTTTTGTGATGAGCAATCATGAACTCAACAAGTAAGATGCGAATAGTTTCATTTAGGAAATGAGTGTTGTGATCACTAGTAAAACTCAGTGGGAATCCAAATTGAGTTATAATATGTTCCCAAATGAAGCACACAATAGTAAAAATAGTACAATCCTTTATTGGCATAGCTTCAGCTCAGTGCATGAGATAATCAGCTACTATAATGATATATCGAGACCCTATTTATCTTCTTGTTGGATTGATGGGCCACTAAAATCAATGGCCTACTTTTCAAAGGGTTCCTAAGAGAGAATTGGATGTAAAGGCATGGAATCCTGATGATTAGGTTTTCTTATGCACTGTCAAATGTCACACTTCTAAAAATATAACTTACCATCTTGAAAGAGATTAGGCCACCTAATCCAGCCAGTAGAACCTTACACATGATAGTCTCTCTAGCATAGTGTTCCCTCGTAATGCCTTCATGAAATTCTTGGATTACTTTGAAATGCTCATGTTTCATGACACAACACCAGAGAATTTCATCATGACTAAGATTATAAAGGTCCCCTCCTATGAGTTGAAAGGGTGCAGTGCAGACTATGAGCTGTTTCTTGGCCTATAGAATTAGACAGTTGGGTGTTGAGCTAGTAGTTAGAAATGATGCAATATCTTCCAACTCCTCCAGTATACAAGTGACATGAAAGAGTTAAACATTAGGAAAGACATCTTTAATAACACATGATGTTTCTCCAAAATCAATTCAAGAGAGGTGATCAGAGCCATAATTAACTTTCTCTAGTTTGACCATGACAAAAAATTGAAATTATTGAAACAACACTATCTCTTGACAAATTCATCCATGCAACATATGTTTAGTTACTAGATACTTTAAAGCTTCATGATCTGTATAGAATATAAAGAGAGTTACCAATAAGTACTACCAATTTTTTTTGTAGAGCATAGACCATTGACAAGGCATCATGCTCTATGGTGGTGTAATTCTACTTAGATGGAGTAAGTTTCCTACTAGAAAAGTAGATGAGGTGATCAAGGTGACCTTCACCTTGTTGTGCAAGGATTGCACCAATTTCCATTCTAGAAGTATCAACATGGACGTGGAATGGGCTTATCCAGTCAGGGAATTAGAGGATTGGAGTGGTAACTAGTTTGTCCTTTAAGGCCTCAAAGGATTCTTGGTAGGAGCAAGTCCATATAAAGTGCTCCTTATGTTTTAAGAGTTCTTCCAGAGCCGAGACAATCTTTGCATGCCCATGGATGAATTTCCTATAATAACCTACATGTCCTAGAAAGGTGCAGACCTCATGCTGAGACTTGGGCACTGTGAGGTGACGAATGATAGATACTTTTATTGGGTCCACCAGAAGTCCATTCTTCAAAATAATATATCTTAGAAGAACACTAAAAGGTTTAGTAAATAGACACTTCTTTAGATTTAAGGACATTTGTAAGACTCAGTAATGCTCAAGCATGAGTTATAGATTTGAGTAATGGTCTTTGACCAAGCCATAAACTATCCATTCATCCAAGTAGACTTGAAAAAACTTATGGATGAAATCCTTAAAAGCTTCAATAACTATATGTGAGAACATAGTTGGTACATTATTTAACCCAAAAGGCATGATACTATATGTGAAGGATCTCCATTTAGTGGCAAATATAGTCTTAGGTTGATCCTCCTCAGTGATCTAGACCTGATGGTATCTTGAAAATCCATCTATGAAAGTATATATTTCACATCTAGTGACACATTCAAGTATTTCTTCTATGAATGGTGTTGGGAAGGGATTATTGATGCAAGATGCATTAAATACTCGATAATCAATGCAAATTTTGATGCATCTATATTTATTTATACTTATCACCATGGGACTAATCCATTTAGATTCATAAATTAGGGTGATTACTCCAACACACAACATACTATCAATTTCTTCCTTTACATGCACCCATAAATTAGGATTCATCTTGTATGGCCTTTTCTTGAAATGTTGAGCACTGTCAACTAGTTTAATATGCATCTTACTTAGGGATGGATGAAATCCTTTCATCTCACTGTAGCTTCTTGGAAAGACATCTTGGTATTCTTTTAACAACTTAGATATCTTTAAAACTTCTGTGTTAGTCCAATAGTTACCTATAATAGCTATCTTTGGTTCTTCCTTTGTGTTGATGTTGTGCTAAATAGTTTGAATGGGATCTTATTAAGGGTGGTCTATGCCAAGATTAGTGTCATGAATAGCTCATGTGCCATAGTATGTAGGGACTTATAAGTGATTTGATAGAGGGTATGTGGGTTAAACCCTTCACCTTCTTCTACTTAAAACACTAGCTTTTATTTTCCTAGATGTATCTCTTTATGTCGGTCTTGATCAAGGACTGGTTCTAGCATGGGAATAAGTTATGCAAATGATTCATTGAAGAGAACTAAATTTTTTTCTAGGACATTATGGATATATCTCAAGTGATCTTTAATGGGAATAGGGTCACAAATAACTGCTTCACACTTGCCCTGAAGAGTGAGGCATAAATCCATCCTTGGAGAGGAATAAGATAGTATCAAGTTCATATTTTCCTTTAATAGATGCCAAAATTGAGTACCCACATGTTTCTTTTCATGAACATACCATGCTAATGCCTAGGTTCATAAATTTATATAGAATGCATGTACCCTGGTAAGTATGACTCTTCATCTCTCCATATTGACTCACAGGCCTCTATATGGGGTTCAGGTGCTTCTACTCTGCTATAGCTAATTGTTCCCCTAACTTAGTTGTCATGATGGAACCAATGATACAAAGTAGAGCATACTTGATCCCACTAAAGTATTCACTCATGATGGGTTCACCACCATCTTGCAACGGTACTGTCAAAGAGGTGAACCAAGGATCATAGACAATCACTATTAGAGTTATAAAATTCTTCAAGGCATTGGACAAAGTTACAGACTTCCATTTGTCTATGGAAGTGTGGGGATTTATTGAGTCTTTTTAGAGGTGCATCTATCATTATTCCTCTCATGACTTGGTTGATAAGAAGACAAATAAAACTATGGCATTTATGATACTGGCATGGAACATTCTCCTGACTACTAATAGCCCTACACTCTCTTCCCATAAGGTCATAGTTACTATGTGCCCAATAATTACAAGCATTGCTTATAATATTAAAAAGGGATTGAGTGTCCATCCATTGAAAGATTCCATTAGGAGTAGGATCATGTTGCTCATCATTTCTGGTAGTGACATTTTAAATTTGGTTAATATCTTCTTCCACATTAATATGTTCTATATATGGGGGCCCTTGTGTTTGATCTAGGGGAATAACAATGTGCTAATCAACATTCTCAAAATTGATGTAACACTTTTTGAAACTTAAGTATGTGTTGTTTTCATAACACTAGGGTTAGACCAATAGCATTAGAAAAAATTTTGCCTCAGCTAACTCAAGAACTTCAAAGTCAACTTTGAAAGGTACTCGAAAGATATCCATTGTTGCATTATTGAGGATGCTAATTGGTAGAGCATGAGTTTTATTAGCCATAAATAATACGTGTGGTGATGGTTGTAATTATAGACTAGCCATTTTTCACCATGCATCCTTAGTGAGGATGTTAACTTTAGTGCCAGTGTCAACTAGGATTTCCCAAATTACCCATCCATCGATGGAAACATTCACTAGTATTTCTTTATCTTCTAAAGGGGGAGGAGGAATAGGGGTATATTTACACCTAATATGATTCAAATGTTGATCTTCAATATGTCGAGTCATTTGAGGTTGAGAATCAGTTAGTACTTGTACCTGATTCTTAAGCCAAATGCTTAGCTATGGGACAATGTCTTCATCTAACATATGCTTACAAATATCTTAGAAATCATCTCATGCCACATTTTAAGGCTCTACTGCCTTCTACATATCAACACATTATATTTATTTTTGTTCATTAAGAAATTGGATTTATCCTTGTAATTCTCATACTAGCATCATAGTGTCTTGGAGCACATCCTTCTATTGTTGGGCATCAGGATACTTCCTCGCTTGAGGCTTTTCACATTATACCTTCTCAATAGGAATAGATGTAGATTGAGATTGTCCTCTGCTACACATAGTGATAATCACTTGTTGAGTTGTTAGGGTGATTGAACATGTGTGATAGTGTGGTTTTTCAATATGAATCATACCTGTACCCTTTTCATTTCTCTCTATAGTGATGGCTGTGTACAAGCCAAGACATTCTTCCAACTGATGGTCCTTTTACAAAAAGCACACATAGGGTAAATTGGCAATCTATTTGATAGTGGTCTTTGGATATGTACTTATAACATGTTCTTGGTGGGAAATGACCACCTCCTCATCCTTGTCCTCTACCTCAACCATGATAGCCACCATTAACTTGATTTTTAGATACAATAGTTTAGTGCATACCACACATACATGCTTCATGGATATCACTAATCAGTTGACAATCATTTGTGTCATGGGTGTAGGCATTGCATATTTTATAGTTTTTAGATACCTTAGAATGTGTGGGTCACTATAAAAGAGGATAGGTGCATACATTGTACTCTTCATGGTAGATTTCATGTGAATATTTTAGTATAACATAAATGTTTTTACATGGGTAGTTGCTTCGATTAGGTCCTTCAGATTTGTAATCGGTGTACCAAAGACCATTACATGTATCATACACATTGTTTTTAGTTAGTTTTTCAAGATGTGATGCCATTGAAGCTATTTGGGCTTCTATGAAAGGACTAATCCTAGTGTCAATACTACCAACAACTTTAGTAATGAGGATGACTTCCAAAGCTTCGTGCGGGCTAGTGAAGGTATTTTGGGATAGTATTCATCGAAAGGGAAGTAAAAAACCTCCCATGAACCACTAGGCACGATGAGAAGTATTTATTTCAAATGATATCTTTGACAAATTTTTTTTGAACCTTACATCATATTCTCGTACACTTTCAATAATTTTCTACTTTGTATCCTTCAGTGTGGCAATACTTTATTGTTTAAATTTAGGAATGTTGAATTCCTAAAGGAATACTATTTTGAGCTGATCATAGTCAACCAATGCTTGTTGTGGGTTAAACTTTCTATACCATTTATGCACTCACTCCAAAAGCGTAGTCATGAATTAAATAATAATATAATTTTGATACAAAGATAATATAATTTACTAGTATGTGATTGAAAACTTAATTTTGATATAAAGATAATAATATTTACTAGTATGTGAATGAACACCTTCATATCTTCCATCTACATACTAGTAAATGTTAAGTCTTCCATCCCAAGTTACTTGTATGTAAATGAAAACTTTGAGGGCTTCCATCCAAACATCAAGAAATGTTGAGTCAAATGTGAATGAAATCATGTAAATGCATGAATGAAAAACTTGAGGCCACACCATGAACATGCTAGTAAAAGATGACTTAGATGTAAATTCACACCAAATAACTATTAAAATAATAGCTAAAATCATGTATTAAGGCATGCTAAAAAATTTATAAACTACTATGGGTTTAATTATAGGAACAAGGCACACACCTTGAAATAATGTTTCATCCATCCAAAATGTTGATGCCACAAGCTTTATGAAACATTGAAGATGGTAAAAAAAGCATAAGGGTTCCATGACTATTTGGGGACAAGATTCCCAAAAATCCATGCCGAACTAGTGTTTGATGATGTGCATGGTGGTATTTACTAGAAACATTAATGGAAATAAATCCCATGCAACATCTTTGGACATGGCCCTCCATTTCATATAAGATTAAAAAAATAATGACATTTACTGATATGTGAATGAAAAAAATGATATTTTCATTCACAAAAGCATCTTCCAACATGTGTGTCAAATTCTGAAATGTGTTAAAATATATATGAAGTAATTTAATACAAAATTAAATAAACATGTCAGTCACTAAAAAAAAACACTTTTGTGGATACCAATATTTTCCTCCCAATTGAATTCTCAAATGTGTTAGAATAGGTATGAATTAATCATATGCATAATTAAATAAGTATTGCAACCATAAAAAACCATATATTTGTATACTAATATTGTCATGCCTTCCATCCCAAGTTCAAATACCTTTCCATCCAAACAAGCATTTATGTGTATATTAGTAAATGTTCAATTTTCCATCCCTAGTTCAAATCCCTTTCCATCCAAACAAGCATTAATATGTGGGAATGTTTAGTGGGTGCTTGTAGAATCCATAGAAAATTGGAGGTAGGGAAATAGATTCATGTTGTGGATATAAAGAAACAATAATGTGAATGGAAAACATATGGAACCCAATGGGGTTCTATGCAGAATGCATTATTTAATAGAGGATGTAGCTTCAACATGTTATGTAGATGAAACATTGGTTGGTATAGAATTTTTCATTTATAGAGATATTGTATCTCACAAACCAATTTTAAATTTTAATTATGCATAGAAATGGAGAGGATTATAATTTATTTTAATCTTAAATCTTGTAGGTAGATGTAATTAATTAAGGAGATTGGTTGTTAATGCTACATATTGTATAGCCAATTTTTGGAGCCAAATATTTGAATTTTGAATATGGTATGATGTAATAAAGGTATAAGTGCATGGATATTAGAGATTTTATCCTCTAAGACTTACAATCAGGATGCAAAATTTTAACTCTATGCCTCTCATTTAATTAATAAAGTTAGTGTTTTCAAATTATTGGCACTTAAAAATATATGAAAATGATGTATTTTTTTATGAAGTGTTTGTAATTTTGAATAAAATGTACATTATTTTCAATATGATATAACTTTTTTTGAAATAATCATGTTTAATTTTTTATTTTTATGTACTAAATATTTTTAATATATGTTCAGAATTTTAATATTGTTTATTTAAACAAAAATAAGACCCTTATTTATATGTATAAGGTACTTTGATCAAAAGTACTAGAATACTTATGCATAATTAAATAATATTTTTTAATTATAATTAAGGAATCACTTCACCATGGGGTGATAACAATTAGACCCCACCCAACTACTATTTCCCTTCCCTTATATGATTAAATATGACCCTAAGCCAAATAACATTGAGAAAATTAGATTTGAATAGATGATATGGCCATTTGATGCATGTTTTTTTGAATTATATCAAAAGTCTGTCTTATTCTCTTAGACTAGACCAATTATATTATATTAACTTTACTTTAGATGATAACATTTATAATATAAATTTAAAGCATTCTCTACAGTTTAGTAGTAAAGAGCATAACGTGTTGATTCATAATTTTGTTTGAATCAACAATTTATTTTAATGAAAAAACAATGTAAAAAGTGTGATCTTTATTTAATAAATTTTGTGTTGTTGGGTTGGTTGAGTACACTAATTATGTTAGTGTAGGATTTTTCTCGTTGTTGGTTTTACCTACATGGTTATTAGTTAGCTTGCTTAGGGTTGTTCAGGTGATTAGGGGAAATACACTTAATGTGTTTTCTAATTGTGAGTTGACTTATTACCTTTATGGTGACCTAATATCTCATTATATAATATACCTCCTTTGTAATTTTTGGCTAATGCATCACTTAAATGAATATTTATGAAGCTCACTTTTGATTTTCATTGCTCTTATCTGCTCTTAGGGCTTTCGTGTAATCTATGATGTTTAGATATATTGAAGTGATCTAACATGGTATTAGAGCTTTGATCTGATGGCCATATTTACAATTCTAAAATTCTTGGTGAGATCTCGTCTACTAACATTCTTGTTGGTTTTCTTGATTTTCAATGATTTCATAGGTTTAGTGGGATTTCATGAAATCCAATATTAAGTATCCAATAGTGAAAATGATAGTTCTATCATATTTATAATGCATCAAAACCTTAAAACCAGCTGTAAACATGACATATATTTGTGACAGTGATTTTTGTCCACTTTTAAAGGGTTTCAAGTTTTTTTAGTCATTTCACGCATATTTATATAGTAAGATTCTCAAATCAGGAAACAATTTTAAGATTTTTACAGGTTTTTTAAAATATTAAATGGGTCTCTTATTTTTTATAAGAGTCATACCAAATTTATAAATTTTAAGATTTTCTAGTTTCTACAGATTTATAACGCTTACAAGTGGTTTTGGTAGTTTTTGGTCTGTGTCAGACTTTTAAGTTAGAAAAATAGGCCTCAATAGACATTTTATCCTTGAAGGAAATTCAAGATCATTATTTTAGACCTATACAAACCCAATTCCTCTACTAGTAAACTTGTTAAAACCTGACACCACTTTCAATAAGCCTATTAGACCCTGACGCCTCTACCAACAAGCTCATTAGAACCTGACATCCCTACCAACAAGCCTATCATACCTCAATGCCTCTACCATCAAGATCATAAAACCCCAATGTCACTTTCAACAAGGATATTATAATTCATCACCTCTATAGGCACACATTGCAAACTCTGACCATGGCAAAAACACCCCTGTAGACTCCCACCACTCTCTTTGCACGTTGTGACATCTAAGAGGCCATCAACTTTAATGGTGTGAATTGTAGCACTGTTCATTTGAAAAAGTGGTGTTTTTTTAGATGATGTCACTCCTCCATCAATAAAAATGGAAGGTGGGGGGCACCCAAAAAAGGTCTTAACCCCTGGTCATATGAGAATAAGTCCCTAGTCACTTCTAACCCAAAAGTGCTTAAATTTTGTTCTAAAAGACCTTAAGTTTTTTTTGAGGAAATTAATTCATTTTTTTTTTAATTTTTTACCACAAGGGGCCTCATTTTTTTTGAGAAATTTGATTCAAAATATATTTGATTACTATTTCCACCCAAAATTTTCTTGTGAGCTCATATTTTCAAACGATTATAACTTTTGATCGGTAGCTCAAATTTGAGTGTCATCTTCTTCAAAAGTTTCTATTTTTCATGATCTATGTATTGGTTACATTTTTTTATTACTATAAATCCATTTTTACATATTCTACCTCTTATATGTATTATTGGTAGGGCCTGATGTCCCTCCAATTCTTTCATACTTATACACAGATTGCTCAAAGATGCATTCTCAATTGTGTCTACCATTTAGAAGAGTGTTCTTGTATTTTAAAATTTAATGAGGGTTTTATAATATTTATAAGTGGGTATTATGTAGTGTCGTGTATTATTTGGTGTCACTTTTATGCATTCTCATTTTCTGCATTATTTTGATTTCTACACTTACTACTCATTTGGACATATTATCGGTTGTGCCTGATGTCCTCTTCATGAATGTTCATTGTTATTGTAATTAGGGATCATTGTAGTTTATTTTATGTGGTTTTTCACTTCTTTTGTGTCTTCTCTCAGTCATGTTAACTTCACTTGAGAGGAAAGTTGATTTTACACCAGTGATTCTTCTTAGAAAGAGAAACTATACTTCTTGTCATGCTTATATAGAACAATTGTTCATGAAAAAGGGAAAGAGTCATATCACATTACTATATGGATAGATTCATAATTCCATTAATTCTATAAAGTATATTAAGTGGGTTAACACTTGTGACAAGGTTCGTAGTACCTTGTTTATGGACATTTCATGGGATTTATATCACCATGTACAACTCAACATGTGCCCCAACACTATTTGGAGAATCCTTCAATATATTTTCAAAGAGCTTGCAAAGATTTATATCACTCATACTCCCCCTCTTTCTATCATCTATTTGGAGATTACTTTACTCTTTCCTCCTACTCCTATTTATTGGAAATATTGTCATTGATGTCAAAGGTCTAACATTATTGGTGACAAAGGACCCATAAAATTTAATGTCTAAAATTGTTTTTAATGTTCATATTTTGGTTAAAAGTATGTTGATATTTATTTAATATTAATAAATATATTTTTGATTGCATAAAGTTAAAAAAGGGCTCATTAAAAAGTCAAAGAGTCATGAGGTAAATACAAAAGAGGGAAAGGACACATTTTTCCATGAAGGGTCATCTTGAGGAATTCAAACAGTCACCAAGTGAAGATAAAAGAGGAAGGGCACATTTTCTCATGAAGGATCACCTTGAGGAATTCAAAAAGTCACCAAGATAAAGACAAAAGGGGAAAGGACACATTTGCTCATGAAGGGTCACCATGTGACTTTTCAAATGAAAAGATTTGAAGGGTCATGCAAATGTGGTGCCATTTTCTATGAGGAGTGAAGGGTCACAAAGGGTGAATGCCAAAGGTCATTTGGAAAGCTATAAAAGGAGGCTTGGAAATCTATTTAAAAATATGAAAGTATGCATGGCTTTTAATTGTTTTATTTTAAGAAAAGAGTAGAGAATAGAAAGAGATATAGTAGAGTTCTATCATTTGTTGAGAAAACAACATTAAGAGATAGTTGTGTTTTACATAAGAGGGGTTGGTGCTCCTATGGGTTGGTGCTCACAAATAGTTACTGTGTTGGTGCTTAACAAAGGGGTTGGTGCTCCTACAAGTTGGTGCTTGAGAACTTTATAATTTAAGTTGGTGATCATTCATATACTTGAGATTTTTATCTATGATTTTCCCACATTGGGTTTCCATGTAAAAATTTGGTGTCTATCTCTCTCTCTTGTGTGGTGCATGTTATTTTTTCAATTTTATTGAATATCTTTAATGTATGGTTAAGTAGAGTTTGATTAAGTGAAAGTTTATAATATATATGATATATTGATTCACCCTCCCTCTTAGTATATCTCATGCTTAATAATTAGTATTAGAGCAAGTTCCTTCAAAAAGAGTTTAATAACTTGAAGGTAGATTGGGGAAAGCATGATGGTTGGATCACATAAAGGTTTTTTATATAAATAAGGTTAAGATTCAAGAATCAAGTGACAGATCTAGAGATGAAGAAGATATTCTATGCATGACCATACATGAAGATGCCTCCATAAGTAAAAGTATAGATGATCAAGAAGAATATGACAAAAGCAAAGATGAAGCTAAGATAAATCTAGAAGGAGAACTCATTTATGCCTTAGAAGAATTAAAATCTCTTGAGAAGAAAAATCAAAGGTTAAAGCTCTAGATTGAGAAAAATGAAAAGGAGTCAAAAAAATAATTGAAGATCTACAAGCACACATTGAAGAAGCTAAAAAAACTGAAGAAGATCTAACATCTCAATTGCAAAAAATAAGTGAAGAATGTGAAAGGTATGCTATTTAAATTGCCCTTTTAAAAGAATATATCGAGAAAACCAATAAAGCAGTCAATGATAGAGCAACAAATGATTCAAAATTTGAGAATAGCACTAACATATTGAATAAGATGTTAGAAAGTCAAAAATAAATATTAGATAAGATAGGTATCAGATTTGAAAATAAAAAGAACTATGCTAAAATCTTACGAAAGAGGAAATAAAAAGGGAAGAAGTTAAGAATGAAGATGACAACTCAAACAAAGAAGGCTATAAGGAACAAAGCTAAAAAAGTCAATCAGGTCAAAGATACACAAATTAGAATAGGTTATATTTTTATGGTTATTTTTTTTATTGTAATGGTTATAGTCATAAGAAAATAGAATGTTAGAAAAGAGTTAACAATTTTAGAAACAAGGAGAAAAAACTCATGTAAAGTTAACTAGAATCCACAACTCTTTTGCTCCTCTATTAGGATTTGATGAAGATGCCATAATATGTTATACGTGTAATAGTTTTAGACACATATCCCAAAATTGTAGAAGTGTGTTCGAGCCAGTCAAGAAGGACCAAAGTTTCAAGGCTCCATTCATCAAGAAGAAAGTTTAGACAGGTTCATAGTAGAAGAAACAACCTAAAAAGTCTATGTTAGTCCAGACAACTTTGCATGCAATAAATGTAGAAAAGCCATGGTTCATTGAGAGCAGATGTTAAAGGCATATGACAGGAGATAAGAGCAACATAACTCTAAAGAATATCAATGGTGGCATAGTGAAATTCAAAGAAAATACCACTATTAGAATAGCTAGAAAAGGTACATTAAATTTGAATATTGGTAGAACTAAGACTAAAAATGTTCTATATGTAGAAGCTATTAATCATAATCTATTGAGTGTAAGTCAAATGTGTGATAGGGATACACACTAAAGTTTTATGTAGAAAGTTGTGAAATTAGGAAAAAAGATTCAGATGTGTTGATTGCATATGCTCAGAGGATAGGTAACAATTTATATATGTTATCAGATATCAAAAGTCAAAGATGTTGTTTGAGTCAGATTAAATAAAGTTAGCTCTAACACAAGAGGATGGGACACATAAATTTTGACAATATTGTTAACATTAGCAAGAAGCAAGAAATTAGAGATCTTCCAAAGATTACAAAGCCCTCTAACATGCTTTGTGAACCATGTCAGCATGGGAAGTAGATCAAAAGATGGTTCAAGACAAAATAATACTCAACCACTCAGATGTTAGAGATTGTTCACACTGATCTATGTGGACCTACCAGAACTCAAAGTACTCAAAGTGATAAATACTTCATGTTGATTATTTATGATTTTACACGTATGACTTGGGTGATGTTTTTGAAGAAAACATTAGAAGCTTTCAACCACTTCAAAGCAATCAAGGCTTTAGTTGATAATGAAACTAGTTTGAAGATTAAGTGTTTGAGATCAAATCAAGGAGGAGAATTCATGTCAGATCAGTTTATTAAGTATTATGAAGACCGTGGAATAGAGAGACATTATTTAGCAGGCAAAATTCCATAGTAAAATGAAGTAGTTGAGTAGAAAAATATAATAGTATAGAAAATGGTGAGGACAATGCTAAAGGAATCCAAGATACTAGATACATATTTGAGAGAGTTAGTAGGCACAATACTACATATCCAAAATAGAGCATTGTTGAGAGTCAATAGTGACAAGACTCCCTATGAGTTATGGAAAGATAAACTAGCTACTATTGATTATTTCAAAGTTTTTGGTAGCAAATGTTTCATAAAGAGAATCGATGAAAACTTGGGTAAGTTTGAATCTAGAATAGATAAAGGTATATTTCTTAGATATTCTTGAAAAATTAAAGCTTATAAATGTCATAACAAAAGAACCAAGAAAATAGTTGAAAGTGAAAGTGTTAGGATAGATGAAGATGTAGCACAAAGAGCTAACGATTTGGTAGACACTCCTAAAATCATTGAAGAAGAAGATTTTGAAGAATCAGATGAAGATGAGAAGAAGAAGAAAAAGGACACCAAAACGCCATCCAAATATGTCCAAAGAAATCATAATGAAAGTGACATCATTAGGAACATAAATGAAAGAGTTCACACTAGAAAAATGATGGTAAGTGAATCTGAGCAAGCTAATTTTTCTTTGTTATCCAAAATTTAGCCTAGATTTTTTTCATAAGATATACATGGTGAGCATTGGGTTAAAACAATGGATGAAGAATTAAATTGGATAGAAAAGAATGATACTTGTGAATTAGTGCCTAGAACAAAAGATCAAAATGTGATAGGAATAAAATGGGTATATAGAAATAAATTGAATGAAGATGGTGAAGTTATTGGGAATAAAGCAAGGTTAGTATGTAAAGAATATGCTTAGATTGAGGGTATAGATTTTGAATTTTTTTTTGCACTAGTAGTGAGGCTAGAGGCTATTAGAATGTTTCTTGCATATCCAGTGTTTAAGAATTTCAAAGTGTTTTAAATGGATGTCAAGTCTGCTTTCCTAGATGAGAATCTAGAAGAGGAGGCCTATATTGAGCAACCTGAGGGATTTATTCTCTCAAATGATAGTAGCCATGTATGTAGATTAAATAAATCACTATATGAATTGAAATAAGCTCCCAGAGCTTGGTATGTAAGTGTTGATAAGTACCTATAGGATCAAGGTTTCAAGAGAGGTTTTGCTAACATTAATCTCTACATCAAAATAGAAGGTGAACATTAGTTGATTATTGTGGTATATTTTGATGGCATAATATTTGGAGGTAACATTAAAAAGATGACAAGAATTTTATGATAATATGAAAAAAGAATTTGAGATGTCTATGTTTGGAGAATTGTCATTTTTCTTAGGGTTGAATATATTTCAATCAGATAAAGGATTTTTCATATCTTAAAGTAAATATGCCAAAGAAATGTTGAAAAAAAAATGGTTTTGAGGATTGTGAACCAGTTGGCACACCAATGGGTACTAGGAACAAGGTGAGTAAGGATGAAGATTCACCTATTTCATATCAATCTTTGTATAGATCTATGATTGATAGTATTTTATATTTAATAGCATCGAGGCTAGACATCATGCATGTATTAGGTATGGTTGTGAGATATTAGGTAACCCTGAAGGAGAGTCATGTTTAGTTGGTGAAGAGAGTATTTAGATATGTCAAGGGAATAATGGATTATAGATTGTGGTATCCCACAGGCAGAGATTTTACTTTAGTTACTTATATAGATTTAGATTGGGCAGGTTGTTTGGATGATAGAAAGATTACAATTGGAGGATATTTCTTCCTCACTGATAGCTTAGTCTCTTGGCTAAGCAAAAAGTAGAACTCAGTATCACTTTTTATAGTTGAAAAAGAATATATTGTAGCAATGTTATGTTGTACTCAAGTACTTTGGATGAAGCAAACTTTAGAAGACATCAAGGTAAAATATAATGAACCTATTTCTATTTTTTGTGATAACACAAGTGCTATTAATATTTTAAGAATCTAGTGATGCATTCAAGAATAAAGCATATTCTTATTAGATATCACTAATGGAGAGAGTAGGTTGCAGATTAACAAGTTAATTTGGAATATATCAGTACTACAAAATAAATTGTAAATATTTTCACAAAGACACTACCAAAGGACACATTCAAATATTTGTGAGAGAAGTTGGGAGTAATTTCTTTTACTTCCTACCATTGAGGATCAACATCAGTTGAGGGGGAGCTAAGTGTTAGCTCTAGGATAGGCCCTTTGCCATTGATGTAAAAGGGGGAGAAGTACAAGAATAGGTACAAAAATAGGTATACGAATAGGGACATGATGCTATAGTAAGGGGGAGTTACTGTATGTTTTTTAGTTTGGTAATATGTGTAGGTTGGCATGTACAATACAGATTTTAGGATGTGGTAGTTTTAGTTTGTGGTTGGCATCAATGACAAAAAGGGAGATTATTGGAAATATTTTCATTGATGTCAAAGGTCTAACATTATTGGTTATAAAGGCTCCATAGTATTTAATGTCTAAAGGTGTTTTTAATATTCATATTTTGGCTAAAGTGTGTTGATATTTATTTAATATTAACAAATATATTTTTGGTTTCATAAAATAAAAAAGGGCTCATGAAGAAGTCAAAGATTCATGAGGTAAAGATAAAAGAGGGAAAGGATGCATTTTCCCATAAAGGGTCATGTTGAGGAGTTCAAAGAGTCACCAAGTGAATAAAAAAGAGGAAGGGCACATTTTCTTGTGAAGGGTCACCTTGAAGAATTTGAAAAGTCACCAAGATAAAGACAAAAGGGGAAATGACACATTTGCTCATGAAGGGTCACCATGTGACTTTTAAAATGAAAGGATTCAAAGGGTCATGCAAATGTGGTGCCAATTTCTATGAGGAGTGAAGGGTCACAAAGGGTGAATGCCAAAGGTCATTTGGAATACTATAAAAGGAGGCTTGGGAAGCCATTTGAAAATATGCAAGTGTGCATGGTTAGTAATTGTTTTATTTTAAGAAAAGAAGAGATAATATAAAGAGATATAGTAGAGTTCTATCATTTATTGAGAAAACAACATTGAGAGATGTGTTTTACATAAGATGGCTTGGTGCTCCTGTGGGTTGGTGCTCACAAATAGTTACTATGTTAGTGCTTAGCAAAGGGGTTGGTGCTCAACAAAGGGGGTTGTAATTTGAGCTAGTGCTCATTCATATACTTGAGATTGTTCTTCATGGTTTTTTCCACATTGGGTTTCCACTTAAAAATCGGGTCTCTCTCTCTCTCTCTCTCATGTGTGGTGCATGTTATTATTTTAGTTTTATTGCATATATTTAATGTATGGTTAAGTGGAATTTGATTAAGTGAAATTTTATAAGATATATGATATAATGATTCACACCCCTCTCAGTAGAGTTAACACTATTTTCTATGTTAGATGAAGAACAAAGCTGACTAAAATTGTAAAGTAGGGTTGATGAACACGTATGTGAATTGATCTATTTTATCATTATATAATATTTTGTATGCATTGTAAATTTGATAGATTAGTATTTGATCTCATAATGTAAAGAGTCCTGTCTTTTTGACATAGTAAAAGGTTGGAAGATGAAGAGATAATGTTTTTATAAAATCTTTATAAATAGTACAAGTGTAATTGAGAATGCTTATATATGTGATAGAGATTAATATAATGTTCTAAATGGTTTATATATATATTTTACTTATGATTTATGCGTAGTGTGTATTATGGATGTTTTAATCTATTATTAATATAATTTATGTTGACTATTTTGTATACATTAATTTTGTATGTCTTCATATAATGAACTTGAATTAGTCTTTAATATCTTCATTCAGTCTGAATTATTGACAAATATTCTATTTTTTTACTAAGTATGTAAGTTATCCATATGATTAGTATGTTTTAGAGTTTTTTTGGAACCTCTACTAATAATGGTGTGGTGATTGTGGAACTCTTTGAAACATATTGAGATGGTTGCCAAGATAGAGAGATTTAAAAATATGGTCGAATGAGAAAAAATGAAAATTTGTAGAGGAAGAAGAAAGAAGAGTTGAAGTGAATGTGAAGGAGATAATTCAAGAGCATATATATGGAGAGATTTATGAAATATTTTGGTGTGAATTACCTAGATTGTTAACTATGTGGTTGTTAGTATTGAGGTATTAATGTTTCCAACTAGAAATATAAAGTGTATAGTCTCAATGGAATAAAATTTAGGTAGATTGCAAAGTCTAGATACTAATTGGACCCATGTTGTAGAATACTAGACCTAGATTATAATTGATAGCTATATCATAGAATTTATTATGTAAAGTTATTTGGCCTTTGAAGTTATATAAGACCTATTTTTCATATTAATTCATGGTAAGTTTCTTTAGTGACTACCTACATTGATCAAAATGTTGGTTGTCAAAAATAACATGGTGATTACTCCTGCCAACATGGAGTAGTCACTTTGGGCACTATGAGGGTGTGTGCATGATAGAAGTGAATGATGTGAAGTTGAGTAGATAAACTTGTACCTAAATTGAGAATGTGAAGAATGACAAGAGCCAGAGTGAGAAGAATATACTTGGATTAGAAAAAGAACTGTGACAACATAGAAGATCGAACAAAGTGAGTAATCCAGAGTTAATAGTGCATAGGAGTAGGAGTAGAGTATAATGTGATAGAGATGGAAAAGTGTAGGGAGACGATATGAAATATTTTAGAAGTAAAAGATGTAGATAATATATAGAAGGGCCCAATGAAGAGGAAGAAAGAAATAGAAATAGTGTAGATATGGAGCTCATGGAGTAGGAAGAAGAAAGTAGGTTAGAAATAGAACTAGAAGCAAGGTTAATTTTAAGAGGCCTTAGTGGAAAACCTATTAGAAATATTTAGAAAATATAATGAAATTTGATTCATTGGTGTGGTGAATCATCTATGGGTGATGGAAAATCCTCTATTGATTATTTTTTCATATAATAATTTAACTATATCGCAAGATAGACACCAAATGATTACACTAAAATGATATGTCAAATTCCCATGCAAGACATTTGCATTGAACAACAAGGCTAAATGGCTGGGCTGACTAGCAAGGCTAAACAATTAAGCTAAATGCTTGAGATGAATAGCTTTTTAATCATCTAGTGATGAATAGTGATGTCGAGACATACTGATGGAGTCATTTAGCTCTATCATTCAGTGCTAGGATCTATCATTCAACACTATCATTTGGCATTTTAGTTCAACACTATCATTTAGTTACTATGTTTAGCACTGTCATTTGATTTTGTGGTCTTTTAGTTTTAGTTCTACTTGTTGGTTTGGTTGGTATTAGTAGGTGGTTGTACTATATATGTGGTGAATTGAAGTGTGATCTTATATATTATTGTAAAAGGTTGGCAAGTTAACCCCAAAAATAATTTATATTCATAAAATTTTGATGATTTAGTCCCATCTACAGACCCTAAAAAATTTCCAAAACCAAAATCTAAAAATTAAAAAATTCATGAATTAATGAATATTCATCGCTAAAATTTACCCTGACTTAAAGATATAAATAGATCATAGTTAATGAAAGGGATATTATATAGACGTAGGAAGGAATATTCTTGGAAAGAATTTAGGCTAAATAGTAGAACTATCATATTTTCAAGTTCAAAGTTGGAATAAGTTCAAAATAGATATCTTCACTTCAAAAGTATGCACCCCAAACACAATTTATCATTTGGGATAATAAGAAGTGAATGAGAAGAGATAGATACAAGTTGGTTTTATTATTTTATAGATAATTTTGGTATGTTAAGTGTGAAGACAAAATAATTAATAGAAAATAAGAGGAAAAAAGAGTTAGTATTCATTTTTAGGACACCTAAAAAGATGAGTGCAAAGATGTCCCTAGTCATAATTACTAGTGCATAGACACATATAATCACAGCCCCCAGTGCATAGACACCCATATTGATAGTCATCAATGTGTATAAACTAATTTTAGTAATTTCAAATGTGACAACTATATTAATTAATGGAGGCATGTTTATTTCTTTAATGAAATATGATGGGTCTACGGATCCTGAGTAATAATTGGTAAATTGTGATAAGAAATGGAACATTAAAAGGTAACATCTGATGATGTAAAGAAATGCAAACTCGTAGGGGATTTATTAGGTTGAGCCTTAGAGTTAATTTGTAAAAGGAACGTTAATAATCTTGATCTTATACAAGTTAAAGATCTATTAGTAACAAAGTTTAAGGTGAATAAATTCATAATCCAGACTATTCAAGACGTAAATGGGATTTGACAAAAGTCAAGCTAATTGATTAGAGACTATGATTGTAAATTTTATAATGTTATGAATAAAATTGATTTCATCTTAGAAGACAAGGATAAGGATGATTGGTTCGTAGAAGGGCTATGACCAAGAATTAGATTTGATATTGCATAGTCTTAATTCTTGACTAAGGTTGATGCCCATTCTTTTGCTCTATGAGTGGAGTAAATTGAAGATTATGGTAAACTTATATTAAGGGTTCCAAATTAGAATTAAAACTAGATACTTTTATGATAAGAATGGATGAGATGTACCAAAATGATAATCCTAAATTAGGCTTTTGGTTTATAGAATATGTTTGAGAAGGACACCACAAGAATAACTATTTAAAACTCAAAACAAAGTTTTGTGAAATTTGTAGAGTAGTTAGACATGCTACTTAAAAGTGTCATTTGTTATATTTAGAAATTGTAGAGTATGTACTACCACTCATTTAAATTGATGAATCATGATGAGAGGATTTTTAGAGCTCTATAAGAACTAAAAGAATATATTATGATTAATGTCTTCATACTTGTTGCATAAAAATTACCAATTAAGAATCAGGGTATCTTGTGCCTAGACGTGGACATGACAAGTGTGATATAAGGTAGTCCCTAGTGGATACCTTCAACATCATAACACCAACCCTAAGGTTTGGTTGGATGGATGCCATGCACTCCACAACACCAATATCATTCTTCCTAGAATAATGTGAGTCTAAAGCAATACTAATCTAATTGGAATCCAATTTCACCTCAACACTAATATAAAGGATATGATGCACAATAAAACAATCAATGAGGATACACTAGATAATAGTTACAAGTATGGGGATACCAATAAAATAGAGGTGGATATAAAGGAGGCTATAGGGGATGATATCGAGAAGGGTATCAATTATGTTGTAACAATGACAATCGATAAGCCTGACCACCTATGTAATGTTATTGTGTAGACAATACAATCACTATACAAAGAATTAACCTACCAATCTGTAGAGATAGATCTATTTTTTGAACTATAGAGTTAAAGTCTAACATCAAATGGAAGATTATCCAATGATTTAAAAGTAAAAGAAGGAGAAGCCTATGAAAAATATGAACTTGATCAATGCACAACCTAAGGAGAACACATTCCTCCAAGTAGTTACTAGACAACATGTAGAATAAGTATTTTTTATTTTGAAAATGCCAGTAGATTGGGAAATTAGAGAAAATTCCACTTGATAAATATGTTGATCCCATAATGGAGAAGACTTTTATTTATCAAGCACCTAAAGTTCTATAAAATATACAATAGCATAATGCTTTATAAGGAGATACACCAACCATTGATGTGTGGATGTATGGACAAATTATGCACATAATGAAATAGGAAGTATTTGTAATTACTTTAAAAGACTTAATAAAGTTACTTAGTATGCTACAAAATGAGGATATATCGTAGAATATTATTAACCTATTACATAATTTGTTGGAGTGTGCACAGTGAGGTTAACACCATGCAGATAAGGTTGTTTGGTATGTGAAAACTAATAAGCCTTGGGATGTTAAATCCCACATGGATATTGAGCTTGAAGGTTATGAAATTCCTATCTAGTGTTTAAATTTTGGAGTTCTATGAATATGATCCTGATATCAACATGGGAATATATTTGTAGGACACACTTGAGCTACAATCATGTCACCCTCACACTCACAAATTATAGGTAGGTAGAACCGATTGGTCACCTCAAGGATGTGGAGATTAGAGTGGTCAAGATAATTCTATGTGGTGATTTTGAAGTCATTGATATGAAGATTGATAAGACCCATTCACTCATTAATTGGTAAGAAATGGGCTTATGATGCTCAAATGACTATTAACACAATGCATAATCAACTAAGGGCTCATCAAATAGACAAAATAGTTGTCATCCCTTTTAATAAATTAGAATAGAATCTTTACATAATTATGAAGGAACCAAATTTATCATATGCTTAGGGTGATAATAGTTGGTTTAAATTCAACATAGATACATATAAAAATGCACTACAAGTTGTCGAGTTTTTGTTTTTGAACCCACAAATGGAGTAATTATAGATAACAAAATTGCCATTGTATAAGTTAGTAATAACAAAATCTTCATCACCATAATTTCAACTCAAAGGTTGTACCTCTCCCTTGATGTGATATCCTACTAGGTCAGAGGTGGATTTACTTTAAAATATAAGTGTAACAATGATGGATTATACATAACCTATTGCATAAGGTGTTTTACCTTTGGAAACAACATCTTTCATAAGTGGTGATTCAGATAGTCATATGTTGAACTGGGTGAGGGGATTTTATGAGATAAATCCTTTACACATAATATTCACTATCGAATGTCAATTACCTCAATAATTTTAGATGTAGGACCTTAATCCATTTATCTTGAGTTGTACCTCTCCCTTGATGTGATATCCTACTAGGTCAGAGGTGGATTTACTTTGAAATATAAGTGTAACAATGATGGATTATACATAACCTACTGCATAAGGTGTTTTACCTTTGGAAACAACATCTTTCATAAGTGGTGATTCAGATAGTCATATGTTGAACTAGGTGAGGGGATTTTATGAGATAAATCCTTTGAACATAGTATTCACTATCGAATGTCAATTACCTCAATAATTTTAGATATAGGACCTTAATCCATTTATCTTGAGGATAGAACACCATGTGTCATAGGTGAATCAAAGAGTTGGTACACTTAGTTATGCATTAAAATGTATTTTTGTAACTTGGTGGGTAGTGCATATAGATATAGAGATACATTGGGAAGAAGCATGTGAGTTTTGCATGTGCAGTTTTAGTTATTACCTACAGTGAAATCCAAAAGGTAATTATTTCAAGAAGGCTAATAACTTGAGCTACACATTCATTAATGTGTAGATATATGGTCTATGCAAGGAGTGGAGTTGAGGTATTGGGTACACATTTTTATCCACACACTAGTGCCACTGCTAATGGCCTGGTATATGCATCACGAGAATAGGAGGGAGATCAAACATTGGGCATAAGTCAACATGATTTCATTCAAATTTTTGTGTTTGAGGATGATAACCCTTTAGTATAAAATTCACTACATAAACTTAAACTATTTATATATCATGGGCAAGAAGAATATTTAGGAGCTACAATAGAGTCATCATCATAATAAGAAACAATTAATGACTTGAATCTAGACCTTCACACTTATAAAAATAGTCAATAAGAATAAACTCATATTAAGCCTTGTAATAGAATAATAATTGATCTGATGGAATCTATAAATACTGATGTAGATTTAGATTTAGAAGGCTTCTTTAAACCAAAAAGGGAAGTTGAACTAACACTAGCCTAAAGCTAATAACAAGTTGAAGAGGAAAGTATGTGCAATATAAACATTATAAAACAGGAAGGGGAACACACTATGCAAGAGACTCTACCCAATGTATCAAACAAAGTGTATCAAGAACCACTAAAAAATATTAAAGGAAACATTGTAACAGATTCACTAAGCTTTTGACTATGGGAGATTACTGGGGGTGGGAATAGATCTCAAATGCCTTGCAACTACAACAAGACTATGGAAATGTTTTCCTAACTAAATTATTTGAAATAAAAGGTGTAGATTTTTCATTGGGGGAGATGCCCATAGAGTTGAAAGAGTGTGTTTAACCCTTTAAAAATTTCTCTTACAAGCTAAACCCCAACATGAAAATAAATGTAAAGGCTAAACCAGATCAAGTACAAGAAGCCAAAATCATTTATCTAGTTGAAAAAATAGATTGGTTGAGTACCATAGTGATACATCCAAATAAGTTTGGGGACATGAGGGTTTATGAAGACTACCACACACTCAATGATTCCTGCATCAACAATCATTTTCCAATACCATTCATGTATGAATACCTTGAGTCAGTCACTGATCATGATGTGTACTCATTCATAGATGGATTAAGTGGGTACCATAGGTACCATAGGTACCATCATATTTTGATCACATAAAAGGACTAAGCTAAGATATGTTTTGAAACTAAATGGGGACCATTCACATTTAAGGTAATACCTTTTGGTTTGAATAATGCACTAATAGTTTTTATCTAGATCCATAGTAACTACATTTAAAGACTTCATTCATGATTTATTGGAAGTATATTTAGATGATTGGGTTGTCTTTTCTCTACTTAAATATCATATGTCAAAACTATGACACATTTTAGAATGACGTCAAGCTATATACATTGCTCTGAATTTAAATAAGTGCTTATTTTCACATCTTTTGGTCTTATATTTTTCCATGTTGTATGTAGTGATGGGATTTTGCTTGACCAAGCTAAGATTATTGCAATAGTGGGGATGCCACCCTTGACTAACCATACATAAGTATATACCTTTCTGGGTCATATAAATTACTATAGAAAATTTATAAAAATATATGCATCCATATATGTGCCAATTAAAAAAAAATTGTGCAAAGATATAAAGTTTGAGTGGACCTCAAAATGCCAAGCAAATTTTATCGATCTCAAACAAAGGTTGGTAACAACACTTATTTTAGTTTTTATTAACTGGAATAAGCCATTCCATGTACATGTGGATGCTTCTGGTATTGTAGTAGGGGTTGCCTTAGCATAGCCAAGGGATGTAGGGTTGGATCACCCCATACATTTTTTCATAAGGATGCTATCAAAAATAGAGAAAAAATATACAACTATATAAAGAGAGACCTTAACTATGGTATTTATATTGCAAAAGTTTCAACACTATCTATTGGCCACACCATTTGAGCTTTTTATGGATCACCATGCATTATGATACCTGGTTAACAAACCAATGTTGGGAGGATATATTTTTAGGTGGCTCATGTTGTTTCAATATTTTCAATTTTGAATCAATGTGATGCCAAGCCATAAAATTTTTGGAACAGATCATCTAAGCAAGATATAAACTAATGAAGAACTAGAAGAACTAGAGGATGAGTTCTTAGATATACACTTATTTAGGGATACTATAATATAGGATAATATGGATAAAATTTAAAACTTATTAGAGAAAGGAAATTTCCATGTGTATTATATGGAAAGGGATAAAAAGTAAATGGCCACCCAAGTTATCCCATATAGTCTCATTAATAGATTTCTACATAATATTGGGAAAGATGATGTATTGTGTAGATTCGTATTAGAATATGAACGACCATAAATTATTCAAGAATCACATCAAGGAATTATAAGGGATCACTTTACAGGTGAATCCACTATAATAAAAATCTTACAAAGTGGTCTTTGGTGGTCAACTTTGTTTCAAGATCTACATAGGGTAACTATACATTATGATGTGTGTCAATGAATGGGAAATCCAAATCAGTAGGATGAGGCACCTTTAGTCCCAATGATCATAGAATAACCATTTAAAAAATATGTAATTTATTTTTTCAAACCTATAATTCTCTGAAGCAGATAAATTCATGCATGATACATTTTTACTATGATAGATTACTTCACCAAGTGGGCAGAAGTTGGTGCAACCCCAAGTTGTAGTGTAAAGGATGCTGTCAAATTATTATACCAAAAATATTATTATAATATTTGGATTACCAATAAAATTGGTCAATGATATAGAAACTAATTTCCTTAATAACACTATCAAGACCCTCACTGAGGAGTTATGATATCGTACTGTAAGAGCACAGATTGTCACCCTCAAGTAAATGGACAAGCTAAAGTATCAAATAAATTATTGGGGAAAGTATGAATGCAAATATTTAATGTTTAAATGGATGATTGGGAGGATCACATTCATATGGTTCTTTGGGAATATAAAAATATTTCACACCCTTTTAGCTCATCTATGGTCTTGAGGCAATAATGCTCATGGAATACATTATTCTAATTCTCTGCATTACAATGGTTATGAGGATAGGTGATCAATATTACCTAAAGTAAATATTAATGGACTTGGTAATAATGGATCAAAGTCAATAAAGGGAAAAATTGATGCAATATATCCACAATTTAATCCAAAAGACATAGTATGATCGTAATTTGTGATTTAAATAATTTCATCCAGAATAAGTGGTATTATTATATGATGGCAGGTTTAAGTCATTCTCAAGAAAATTGTAGATTAGATGGAATGGATCCTACACTATTCATTAAGTCTCAAAATAATGTACCATTATGTTAATATATATAGGGAATCATATTACCATGATGTGTTAATGGTTGTAGGCTTAAGCTTTACTGTCGTTAGTTTTTATCACTCTTATTGTTAAAAAGAGAGGGTGTTGAGTAGCACCATGTATATTAGGATTTTTGTTTAACATTATTTTGTGTTTTATTTGTTTTGTTTATTTTTTTAGGATTAGAGTCTTTGTACAATGTGATCTTTGGATTGCAACACATCAAAACACAAATGGAAGAGTGAACATCACAAAATGTGATCGATTCATGTAGACAACCTGAAGGACAACTAGTAATAATTACACCTAGGTCATCAAATAAGTCTTGGAATATGGTGTTGACAAGACAAGTATGGTTAAAATATGGATAAAAATCATTCAAGGCCATTAATGACAAGGAACTTGAGAATATTGCATCTTTCTATAAGGCATGTATCACATGGTAGAATGACAGGTGGGGTCATAAAATAAATGAGATATATGAAAGGATATCAAGTAATATCAACTACCTGATAAGGCATGTATCAAATAAACTAGAAAAAAGAGGGTAGTTGATATATTAAATAACAACCAATTGATATTGATTGATGAGATAAACACATGCATAATCACTATAGTGTATTTAAACTAGTTAGTTATATGGATTTGGGTGCTAAAAACTATATAACAAAGGGCATGGATAAAACACAACCATTAAACAATTATACTAACAAGAAAGTATTGTGATATACATTAAAAATAGCTATTTGTGCCCATAGTGTTTAACCTAGCTAGACTAAGTGAAGGAAGTGTTTGAACCATCCCACACTAACAACCATGGATCAATCTCAATTATCGATTCCACTGACTAATTTTAAAGAATAGGAAATAGGAATTGGCTTAGGCCTAAGGCAAACTAAAGATAATTACCATGACCCCTTGAACTTTATTGATCAAGAAAAACATACTCTATTTACTCCTAGCCCACAAGAATCTACATAAGCATGAGCCTTAATGCTCCCACATCCAATGTGAGGCTCATATGTGGAAATAATGATCAAACTACATACATTTGGGCAACTAGATGAGGTAATGTTCACTCTTATAAGTAGTTATAACAAAGGGGATATTCATTTATCTAAGGATGTTATAATCTAGTTCAATTTTTAAACTATAACACGAGTAATATGTATCCTAGCTTAGGTAGAATCTTTTATCCCTAACAATTCCACCACTCCACGAATTCATTCTAACATTAGAAAGAAGTATAAAATAAGGGCATGTAGAGGGATACCAATTTATTCAATAGATGATGCTTTAGTTCACATTGTGGTTGAATGAATTACCAAAAGGTTTTGGAAAACTACAAAATAGGATAAGTAGGCAATAAAAGGGTTATAGATATTATGTATCACATGATACACCTGCATGAATACTTCAACTAGATTGAGTTTATAGCCTCAGAGCTAACCACCAAATATTGAGAATATAATTGCAAGAACGTCCTAGACATTATAATATTAGTTTTTGGTCATGCTTCTTTACTTTACATAGTGGAAATTTCTAGATGGACCAGTCAAGCTAGATATACATTTTTGGCCTACTACCACATTTGTAAACATTGCATGGACTAAAATAGGACAATACTATGAACAATTGGGTAGATTCAACACATAATGTATTGAGGCCCTCACCTAGATTAATTTGCATCCCTAAATACCCTATAATGTCATGCAATATCTGGGGTAACATGCATTAGTTACTAAGTTATACAATGGGTTCCTAATGAAAGTGCATGAGTTGTCTAATCCAACTGTAATTTCATTGTTATTATTATCACTACGTTGGATTTGTAGGTATAAGTTTGGTGTAAGAAATTCCTAGATGTGAGGTTAGTGAAACCTATATGTCCCATGCCTCCAGGTGAAAAACAACCCATTCCTGAATAACTAAAAGCAAAACCACAAGTACAACCATATGCCCTGCCACAACCATCAACAAATCCATCACAACATGACAAAGTTAGAAGAAAGGAACCATCACAAACAACCTCACAACCACCACCAAAGAAGAGAAATCATCAAGCAAAGTCTTGGTTGGAAAATCCAAATGTTCTAAAATTCACAAGTGAGTGTGACTTGATAGAGCTAAGGGTCAAAGAATAGGAGGTTATGAATTCTATACTAGAAGACACCATCAATGATCATAATGAGCATGAAAAAGAAAATGAATTCTTTTTATACAAGGTAGTGTGCACTTAACAAGTGTATAATTAGGTAAGGTAATACCTTTGGGTTTACATCATTTAACCTCCCCATCTATTATTATTGACATTGTAAGACATGAAGTAGATTGACAAAAGTTGAAGGCCAAAATATTTTATAGAGATCCATCTGTAGGATCTTCTAATGTGTACCAAGAATAACCTATACAAGAGAGTTCATGTCCACCCCTGTTTCACAAACCAAGGACTCATCCTTCAACAAGGACATCCCAAAAAATAAAAAATAAAATGGTATCTTTTGGAGAATAAACAAAAGAGAGGGTAGCATAGTAAGCACTGAAAGCATAGGCATATCCCCAAGGCTAGGATGAAAAGAGGGAAAGGAAGAGCCTCACTCACCCTCATACATCTAGAAATAAAATGGTTGTGAGAAAGAGTACTATGGTTGAATCTTCCATTTTTAAATATTTACAATCAATGAACCAACTAGGCTTACCAACCTCTATATAAGAATTAGAAGACACCAGCTTTATGCAAACCTAACCACAAATAGAAGTTATGTATGAGTTAGAGGATCTAGAGGATGATCAAAAGAAGGTATAAATGAAGGAAGAAGAATGTAAACAATAGGTATCTACACAAGAATATCAACACCAATAATAAACTATGTAGAAATCATACCATAAACAAGTTGATGAAGTAGAGGCTCACAAGAAATGATCTGTATAAGTAGAGGCTAAAAATAAGCAAGTTGAGGAAGTAGAGGATCATAAGAAATGAACCAAAGAAACAAAGATGAATAAAAATCAACAATAAGAAGTAGTGCAAGAAAATTAGGAAATGCAAGATACACAATAGAAATAGGAGGAAGCAACATCACAAGTAAAGGGTTAAGAGGACCAAAATTCCAAATAAGAGTAGTACATTAAAGATAAATAAGCCAAGCACATAGTTGAAGAATAAGTATCCAAGAACAAAGCCAAATCTAAAGCTAAGGTTCAATCCATAAAATAAAAAGAGTCCAAATCCAAGGAATAATTGGAGTGCATAAAATAATATAAAATGAATACACAGGAAGGTGTGTAAGATGAGGTTTCATAATTGAAACCTCAAATCACTAGCCAATGGTTGTGGGATGTTCACACATCATCCACCCAATGCACCACCATATCTCTTCCTTTGAATCAATTCACACCGTATCCTATAATGATTCCAACCACATCCATGACACTTATTACCACTATACTTGAATTATCTTTGGATGTTGGCCAGTTATCATTGACTAAGTAGATTGAGGATGCAGCTGCATTTCAAGAATCCATGTCACAAAAGGATTTAGCCTTAGAAAAAGAAGTCTTTCATCTATGAAATGATAATAAATAATTTATTTGATAGCTTATAAATGTGTGTCATATAATTAATAATAGTTTTCTGACATTAGTTACACAAGTCCTAGGTGACCAAGTGATGTCTAAAGAAAAAAAACTCACAGATTTATTGAATCAACTCACAAAGGATTGGATAGTTGCACAACACTTGCAAGCACTGAGAGCATACAGATATAGTCTAAAATAAGATATGGAGGAAATATGTGAACTATTCAAGGAATATGAGTAGGTTTTAGATACCCCTATGTAGTAAGTAAAATAGATAACATAAGGGATGTTGAATTAGAGATAACACCTTAATAATTAATTGGTTACCACTCAATCAGAATTCATAATAGTATACAAATTCAAATATTTAATGGATTACTAGACATCTATTTCTTTTGTGATGAGCAATGACCTCAAGAAATTACTAGATTCTAAGGATACCACCTTGTAAAAACTTTAGGCTTAGCACAATGAGACTCTACACAATACATCTATTAGACCACAAGTTCAAAAGTATATGGATCAACTATATGAGTTGGCTATAGATATCTAGCTCAAGGTATGATATGATAAATCACTTTTTAGTATCATAGAAGATTAATATGTGCAATTCTTGATGGTAATCCATACCCCGCTATACATAATAATTATTATGGTGCAGGAAGTGCTCATGAGCTAGAAGATGTTTAATCAAGATATTTCCCATGTTGATCCTTCCATTTCTCAAATTATGGATGAGCCTCAATTCATTCTATTATAGTAACTCCAAGAGATACTACAATAGAAGAAGATAGATATGAATCTAAAAATAGACACACAACAACAATAACTCCCACTAACAAATTATGTGAAACCAAGTGATTCATCTACAAAAAAAGTAGAACTAACACAATAACAACCTATTATGCAACCATTTCAAATCGTGCCACCATCCACCTAATAGGTACTGCACAATCCAATTTTATAGTTTTCAAAAATTCTACACAATTTTATTGGACAACCTTAAACATTAGGAGAAGGTATATGATGGTTGAAAATCCATAAAAGGAAGCCACCTAGTTATGCTAGTCTATTGAAAACCTAAAAGGGTGATAGGCTGGTATGATACTTAGCTAAAAACCTTTAAGGGTGGCTAAGTAGTGCACGAGATTGAAAATTGGTAAATGACACCTGGAGCGATAACCATGACTCTTATTTTTGGTTCATTCCTTTAGCTTCATATCAGAGTATTTTTATGCAACCTTATCTTAGGACAAGACAAAAAATTAAGTTCAAGAAAATGTTGGATGAAGAACAGGGCTGACTAAAATCACAAAGTATAATTGATGAACACATGTACAAATTGATCTATTTTGTATTTGTATAATTTTTTGTATATATTCAACCTTTGATAGAATAGTCTTTGATCTCAAAATGTGAAGAGTCCTTTCTTTTTGGCATAGTAAAATGTTGGAAGATGAAGAGACAACACTTTGTAAAATCTTTATAAATTGTACCCAGTTATAATTAGGAATGGTTTTATATGTGATAGAGATTAATACAATGTTCTAAATGGTTTTTATATATATCTTTTAATTATGATCTATGTGTTCAATGAGTATTATGGATATATATAAACCCTAAACCTTATACATGCATCTGGAAGATTTACCTCATTGAATGGAATGAATTATGTGAATAAAATGTATTTGATGACATCTTCATCCCAACATTGTAATAATAACAACCTTTTGCACTCTGTTTTTTGTTATGAGGATACTTTTAAAAATAAATATTGTTGAGATTATTTGATAGTGCAAGTGTATATAATGATATGAAGAGAATGTTAAAAATGATATAACCTATTTGATGAAAGAGAAGAAAATGGTAAAGATGAGTACAAGTGAAATTGACAAGCCATGGAGATTTCATCATGGGTGTCATTGAAGTGTTGAAATAGGGGTTGCACATGGAAGAAGAGATGTTTAAAAGGTTCCAAAATAATGGTGAAGGAATGAAAAAGAGAGATGATGGAAAAGTTCCAAAATTATGTGGTATGTATATACATTTAGTGAGTACAAAATGTGAATAATAAGTGCCAAATGATATTAAACTAGTGTAGTAAGGGTATCCACATTAGAATAATGAAATGTAATCAACAAAGTTAATAAATATGTGAATAATGTCCACCAATGGGCCAAGTAGATTACCCATTCCAATTAAGGATCACGAAGAAAATCATCAAATGGTGTAGCAAAATCATGAGATGCACTTCACACTAATATATGACTCTATCTAAAACATTATACTATTTTCTCCCATATAGTTTTAATTACAACATGTATTTAAGGATTCTAAGTTACTTTTAATAATTACACCATCAAATTTAGATTTTAAATAATAATGTGAGCTAAATTTTATGCAAAATTATGATCACAAAAAAATGTAAACACACACACACACGTATCTATTAAAACCATAAAGGAATACATTGATAAATTGAATATCAACCCAAAAAGAGCTTGACATATTTACATTTGTCTTAAAATGACATCATGACACATAATAGAAGTAATTTTTCCCTAAAGGTTATATGAGATAAGGCTCAAAGGAGGAACTTTCGCTTCATTAGATAAAGTATTGATAAAATGTACTAAATAAATATGTATATCCCTTACTTAGATCTATGGTCCATCTTACCAATTATAAAGAAGACAAGACAATCTTGATAGGGAAATATTTATATCAAGAATGGTATAAGTAATAGTAACATCCACAATGTCAGTTGAAAATAAGGAAAAGAGATAATTGATCATATTATGTTTATTACATCACTTTGTAAGGTGGAGGAAGTTTGCATAAAGATTTAGTGATGGAGTAATTGATCCCCATTTACAATAATCACTTATATTGTTGATAATGATGGTTCATATTTAGTGGCACAAAAAAAATTCACAACTATTTTAGGATATCATGAAATGGTGGATATCTCAACACTTCAAAGACATTATTTAGAATATAAGGAAGGAAGATCAATCTATGATGATGATGTAGAATATAATATTATAGATAGGCTTTTATCAACCTATCTCCAAAGTTTGGATGATGGAAATATTCTAGTACTATATAATCTTCCTTGTGATGAGTTATAATAAAAAGACAAACAAAGTGTTTCCTTAAGACACTATAAAATATTTTGGAAGCTTAATATTTGTGCTATAATAGAGTTAGGAATTGACCCAGTAGTGCTCCACTAATTATGTTACTCAGGGAAAGGGTTGTGTGACTCTTTTGAGTTCAAATTTGTACCAAGTTATTGTTCAACATATTCACTAATAGTTTGTTGTAGGAATCAATGAACATAAATACTATTATTCGACGTAATGTCATGCTTAGTAGTCACATGGGTAAGTGTATATGAGTTATATGTTGTATTAGTTGGTGGGTTAAGTGTATGTGAGTTATATGTTATAATAGTCAGTGGGTTTATAATGTGTATTATTGTGTGTGAGAGAGAGTGAGTTGTGATGCAGATAAAGTTAGCTAAGATATAGGAGATATAAAATAGGAGATTGGGTGTAAGAGAGTAATGTACAAAATAAAAATATTAGGTGATATAGTTAGTTGACTGATTGTAGGGCTTTATAAAACCTATTTATGTATTGTGATTTATTGATGAATATAATGGATTGTGATCTATTGATGAATATAATGAAGAAGAGTTTCTATTATTAATTTTTTTCAAAACTCTACCTCAAATTATATTTGGTATCAAATAAGTTTTGTTTTGGAAAGAGACAAATGATTTTTTGAGTTTTGTAAGTGCCTTTCCAAACACCTTAGTGTAAAGACATATAGTTATGATTTGGTCAATAATATTGATGATTCCCTTAGTAGAGTTATTTTTAAAGTTTTTTTGAATGTAGGTTGTGTTGTAATAAATATACTCTTTAATCACTATGGTTTAATTATGGATTTCATTAAAAACATCTCAAATTCTTGTTGTGATCTCCTTCCACCATTTTGATTGATTTTTCTCCAAGCATTTGAGGAATAGGCCATCCTATGATTGAGGGTGTAGAAAATAGTTTCAAAATGGATTTCAATTCAAAACAAGTTTATTCTTTTTAAAATACTTTCATTAATGATAATTACAAGACAAGGTGCCCCTTAGAATAGAAGGTTTGAATATTCTTTATAAGAATAAGAGTGCCCTAAATTTTAAGGTTAATTAAGAGTCCATATAGATTTTGATTTTTTAAAATCTAACATGTATCTTTATAATTATAATATAAGATAAATGAGTTAATTTGGTTACCAAAACAAATGGGTATTTTATTGTATTAATTTTATAACAAAGGATATTAAAGTAAGGACTACCTATAATTTAATTTAATTATTTTTGAAGACACCAACTAATTAATATGTTGATAATAATTGTGACACGAAGTTTTTTAAAGGTAGTTCAACATAATCTAAAAGCTTTTTCAATGGAAAAATAAGGTAGTGAATCAAAAGACCAAAGAAATGGATTTAAAAGAAATATAAAATCAAGACTTGTGTCTTACCAAGCATTTTGGTGTAAATACATATAGTTTTGATTTGATTAATGGTATTAATGATTTTCTTAGTAGACCTCTTTCGGAAGGCTTATTTGAATGTAGGGTGTGTCCTAATAAATACATTTTGAATCAGATTTATTTGAATGTAGGTTGTGCCCTAAAAATATATTTTGAATTTAGTGGGGTTTATTTATGGCTTCAATTAAAATAACGTCTCAAATGATTATGATGATCTCCTTCCACCATGTTGATTGATATCTATCCAAGAAATTAAGGAATAGGCCAACCTGTAAGAAAACTTCCATTTTATGATCTAATGTGTACAAAATAATTTCAAAATGGATTACAATTCAATCAAATATTGGTATATGTGCAGTTGATCTAGGACAATGAGGAGACCCAATGGATAACCTACTTAAACAAATTTAATGGGGTTAGATGTGGAAGTGAATTAAGAATGATAGATAACATGAACATATAATATGTTAAAGAACAAGGAAAAGAAGAAAGAGATGACAACCAATATAGAATTGTAATAACAAAATTATATTATGCTAAGTTTTATACAATCTAAGAGATTAGATGTCTTATGTCTGTTTACTTCTTAATTCTATACTTATATGGTTTTACTCACTAAGATGCTAACTTATAGAGAATGGAAGTATACAATATTATACAATGAAGGATATTGAGGCATTAGTTTCACTATTACCATAGTTGGTAATAATCGCTTCATAATTGAAGAGTGTGATGATGTCACTAACTACTGTTACTTATGAGTTATATACTATAGTACTGACATTGAAGGAGCTATGACGTAATCTAGGAGTGGAATTGCATTGAAAAATTGGCATGTAGGTGTAGAACCCATTTCCCACATTTTTGACATTAGCATAAGATTTGATGTACAACAATAATAATGTTCAATAAGATATAATGACAAAAATCAATCTAGATCAGTCACCCTTCCTTAAAGTGTAACGATCCCCATTGTGTGTAGTTGTGAAATAAGATGTGGAAATAAATTGGTAACTTGCATTTCTATAAATAATTTTCCTTGAAAATGTTCTTAGCCTAATTTTCCAATTTGGAAGAGAAGGATCTCTAGTCAATGTGTTTGTTTAACCTAAGCATCAATAACTTAATCTAATTTTGTTGAAATACTACAATCGAGATTAATATTTTTTTTCTAAAGAGTCTCTATAGTATATGAAGTATCCAATAGGGGTGGAAATTAATGACACAAAAAGGGTAAAACACAATCCTTAAAATAGTGAAATATTAAATCCAACCATTATCCCAAAAAGGGTCAACCATTGTAGCAAGGGTATCTGCATTAGAATAGTGAAATGTTATGAAATATCATCAACAAATCTAATAAGGATGATAACACTATCCACAATGAGCCAAGCATAGTACCCTCATTCTAATTAAGGATCACAAAGAAAATCTTCAAATGGTGTAGCCTAATCAGGAGAGGCACTTTACACTAATATATGACTCTATCTCAAACATTATACGATATTCTCCCATATATTTTTAATTACAACATATATTGAAGGATTGCAAGTTACTTTTAATAATTACATCAAGAAAATATTAAATATTTTCATATTAAAATATGGCCATATAACCATCAAATTTAATTTTGTAATAATAATGTGAGATAAATTTTATTTAAAAAGATGATCACCACAAAATTTTAACACACACACACACACACACACACACACGTGTGTGTGTGTGTGTGTGTGTGTGTGTGTGTGTGTGTGTGTGTGTGTCCATTAAAACCATAAAGTCATACAAAATAAGAACATAATAGATTATTAGGTGAGTTCCATATAGTCATAGGATTCTAAACACACATACATTTCCATATAGGAATACAAAAAAGTACATTATTTAAGAACATAATAGAATGTTAGGTGAATGCCATATAGTCATACAATGCCAAAAATGTGTACATTTTCATATAATCACACAAACAATTACATCATCTAAGACATCCTACTCATCAAGAAGCCTCCCTCTCTTTGTCTTCATCAAAGAAAACTCTCCCTAGGATGTCTTGTTTATAGACAAATATCCCTTAGATGCCTTGGATTTATCCCATGTCTTACTATGATTCATTTTATGCTCATAGATTTCTTGTAGCTAAGCTTGTTCATATACAAATATTATTAGAAAATTTACATACTAGACATGCAACCAAGTTTAAAAATTAATTATAAACTAATACAAAAATTATTTAAGCATGCACTTACCATTATCTCATAGTCATGCTGAATTTAACTTTGATGCTCAACAAGGCCAATGATAGGTCAAGGTACACGTATAGGAGTGAGAAATAAGAAAAATACATGAGAAGGTGCCCTACTAATCATTTGAATGAGATTATTAGATATCATTAGATAACCCTATGTACACAATACATTCACATAAGTTATATTTTCCTATGTATAGATTAAAATTATTAAATAAAATCTATATTTACAATTCAAAATTACAAGTTAACATACCTCAGTGAGTGGCTATGGAGATGAAATTGTAATGATAATTCATGTGACTATTTTAGCTAGTATAGATGGAGAAGTCTCTACTATGATCATCAACTGAACAAACAAATATATGATTATTAGTTGAGTATAGATCTATATAAATAAATACATGTACATGAAGTATAGTATTAACTAAAATTACCTATGTATATGTAAACATCAACTGAGTATCATACACAAATGTAGTAATAAATGAACCACAAATTGGTTGTGAATATGATGGTACCATCTCCTTCTGCAACATAAAAAATTACATATATATTATTAAATTTATATGTAAATTAATTGTTACCTTTTAAACAAATATATAACTAAAATTTAACATGTCAAGTATATAAGATACTTGTATATATGTAGTCGATGTTTGTACACCAAATGTACATGCCAAAAAAATATCACTCAAAACTATAGTATCTAAGCCTTCAGAAGCACCATCATCATCATCATCATCATCATCATCATTATCATCATCATCATCATCATCATCATCATCTAAATTTCTAGTGCATATATCACTAGAGGATTTTCAAGGGTGAGATCAGGTATGCATACTAGATGGAGTATCCACATGTCCACCCTCTCTAGCATTAGTCTTAGAAATATTACTTGTATGTTGAACGAGTGTGTCAATATGTGCATAAAATACATGCAAAGTATCAATCTCAATGAACTTATTCAATTTAGATTGGATATTATGCTAAAGTGGGTTTTGGGTAGGAATCTTGTAGGCCTATTAGGTGCACAATGTGCTCCTGGTCTATCTTGTATAGATACTTTCAATTGATCCTAAAACTTTGAGTAGTCAAAATAATTGAGAATCTCATTAAAGATAAACTCACAATAGAGTTTATTAAAAAAATACAATTAGAACATCATGGTTGTTATAAGGTGGGTAATTAAAGAGCAACCACCATCAGTCCCAAATATTATTTCTTATAAAATTATGCTAACATTGGGGGATTGATAACCATTTTATTGATAATGGAAAATGTGCATTGGTTGATTGATCAATGAATAAGGCACGAATTTGGTCTTTTGTTATTTTTTTGTCATTCACTTCATGTGATAACAATTTATTAGCATAATCCCTACATCTCTCCCTATAAGGTTCCATCTACCAATTTGACTTGTTATCAAGTCAATTTGGCCTATTATTGATTTTAGCATATTAACCAAACATATATGATGGGTGTTGGCCAAAATGGGGTCCCTCATTTGTTGAAAATATTGTCATTGATGTCAAAGGTTTAGCATTATTGGTGATAAAGGCCCCATTGCATTTAATATTGTTTATCTTGGCTAATGTGAGTTAATATTTATTTAATATTAACGAATATATTTTTGGTTGCATATGAGACAAAAGAAGGGCCCATGGAGAAGTCAAAGAGCCATGGGGTAAAGACAAAAGAAGGATGGGACGTATTTTCCCATGAAGAGTCATCTTGGGGAATACCAAGAGTCACCAAGTGAAGACAAAAGAGTAAGGGTGCAATTTCTCATGAAGGGACACTTTGAGGAATACAAAGAGTCACCAAAGATAAGGATAAAAGTGGGAAGGACGTTTTTGGTCATGAAGGGTCACCACATGACTTTTTAGAGGCTTGAATATGAAGGGTCATACAAGATTGGCACCATTTTCCATGGGGATTGAAAGGTCACAAAGGGGGAAGGCCAAAGGTCATTTGGAAAGCTATAAATAAAGGCTTAAGTAGCCATTTGTAATGTGAAAGTGAGAGGTTGATTTGATATTGTAATATCTACCTTAGAAGAGCAATTGTGAGAGATGAATATGATTTGTATTTGTTATATCTAGCTTAGAAGAGAAAAGGTGAGAGAGAGGAAGGAGATGTTGTATTGATCTATCATTTGTTGAGATAGCAACATTGAGAGATAGGTGTGTGGTATACACAAAGGGGTTGGTGCTCCTATGGGTTAGTGCTCATGAATTATTGCTAGGTTGGTGCTCGACAAAGGGGTTGGTGTTACTATGGGTTGGTGCTCACAAATTGTTGCTGGGTTGGTGCTCGGCAAAGGGGTTGGTGCTCGGCAAAGGGGTTTGAAGCTCCTGTGGGTTGGTGCTCATGAATTGTAGCTGAGGTTGGTACTCGGCAAAGGGGTATGGTGCTCCTGTGGGTTTGTTCTCATGAGTATACTTGAGATTGTTCTCTATGGTTTTTCCCACATTGGGTTTCCACGTTATACTAGTGTCTCTCTCTATCTTGTGTGATGTTTATTGTTTGAGTTTTATTGCATATCTTGAATGTTTGATTAAGTGGAATTTGATAAAGGGAAAGTTTTATAAGATATATAATATATTGATTCACCCCCCCTCTTAGTATATTCCATGCTTAACATCATGTTCCTAATTGTCTCTTTAATTTGTATTATATTCACTACTATGTGTGCAATGAAATCCTCTTGACTACTTGGGGGTTCTTGTGAAATTATAGGAGGGATAGGAGGGTTAGGAGGAGGGTCAAGAGGGTGTTGTTCTACACTTGAAGAGGTTGTTAAAATGAAAAAAAAAATATATCAAAAAAATAATGCAAATAAAAATAAATTACTATAATTTTGTGTTAATAAGTTTGAATTATGATTGCTTACCTCTCCTTCATGGTGGCATTTTTAATTTGTTGAGCTAACTAGAAACGATGGTGTGTTTTCTCCTCCTAACAATAAAAAGTGAATGTGGTTCCATGGTTAAGGGTAGAGAAGAGGTAAAAGGCAAAACAAAATAGGTTTTTTTACATTTAGACAAGGTTTTTCATTTTTATGCTAACTCAAAAAAATGTGTATACATCATTAATTATTATAAGACCACATATGTGGTTCTTACACTTATAAGACAATGTACATAGTTATTACACTATATACCATGTATGTTGTTCTTACACTAGATATCACATACATATTATTACACTATATAACACATACACAACTATGGATCAATGATTACCACTTATAATTTTGAATAATGGATATGCATTATTGCTATAACATGTATGTGTTATGCAATAATATGCACATGCAACTCAAAAAAATCAATGGAATTATCCTCCAACTCCATACACATACCCTTATCTAAAATAGAAAAGTCAAGGTTCATTTTAAGAGACCATATCATAAAACCCCTTAGGTTTATTTAAGTGAATCCAATTTGTATCCTTGGTGAATATGAAAATTTACAAAAAAAAATATTCTTCTCAAGTTTTTTGTACAATCGCTCATTTACATAGTTAAAACATATAAGTTGTGGGATAAATTAAAAAAGTGTATAAATAACTTTCCTAAACCTTAATATTAATGCATGTTTTTACTCCTCTTCAATAAATATGTAATTTATAAAAATCATCTCAAATGGAGTCAGTATGTAAACAGTATAACCTCTAGAAGTTGGTGCTTAGTTGCATCGCATCATGCTACCACCTGATAGCATGATAAAATTTGTATTCCTCTTGAAGAGCTATACAATTTCAAAAAAAAATCACCTCAAACTTGTTAGAGGTATAAAACATTGAGAGGGGTGAATCAATGGTGGCAAACAATCCAATTAAATTTCCAAACCCTTCAAACACTTAAGTATTCAATACACCATTCATGAAGCATACAAGATGTTTATAGAAATGAACAATGAAGATAAGCAATATTACACACACATAAAACATATATATATATATATATATATATATATATATATATAAGTGGGAAACCCTAATGGGGATAAAACTCACTCTCAATCATATAAGATCATGGACTATAGTCTTATAATAAGTATGCAACCAAGAGAATTTAGTGAAATAACTGCTTTACAAAGAGTATCTGCCTCTAAGGATTGTCAGGTCCTTCTGACCTAGATGTTGAACACCCTTCCAACACCTATGATATGAGAACACCTCTAAAATTTTATTGTCTTCAATTTGTTTAAGACACCCTAAAAACACAACCCCTTCACTTATTCACACACTCACAAACCCTCATCACCAAGCTATGTACTCAAAACATGCAAATATGACACCCTCTCCTATTTCACTTATCCTCAATCTTCAAACCTACATGAGTACTATTCTGACATTAGAAATATGACTTATAGGTCATAAACACAATCCAAAACCTTCTCTACTCTATAACCCATCTAGTAGGCACACTCCCTTTCTTCTTTCCTTTGCTCCACAACTCTCACACATGCCTCTTCTACAACTCTAGAAACCATCACCTTTGATTTCACCTTTTATAGAGCCTTCATGATTATTATCTTCTTTGTCAGCCATTAGAATTGAATTAACACTTAATACTTATATCAAACCAATACATATCTTAAAACAATCATCACAAGTTAACCATAGCATTCATGGGTCACCCTTAAGCAACTACTTGTTTTAAATAGGCCTTTGTGGCCCTTATAGTTCTCATTGAGACCTATTCATTCCTTTATTACTTCATCAAGCAAAATAGGAACACAAGACCACTTCCAAATGCATAGGTCCACTCCACATGACCCCTTAAAC
Organism: Torreya grandis; assembly: GCA_037957365.1. Lineage (NCBI taxonomy): Eukaryota > Viridiplantae > Streptophyta > Pinopsida > Cupressales > Taxaceae > Torreya > Torreya grandis. The sequence continues at coordinate 3,083,124 of JARHVA010000462.1, forward strand.
ATCCTCAATTGATTAAAGTCATAATTATACTCCTCTGAAAATGGTCAATCTACTCAAACAATAGTCTTATACACAAGAACATCATAAATGAACAAATATTCAACCTATAAGCATTTTTTCATATTGAATATGGATTAGTAAAACATCCAAAATCCATATAGATCATCCTTAGGTAGTATAAAACACTCTATAATATCTAAAGTCACCTTGAAAGATCCAAATATCATTAGAATAACTCAAATATCCTTCTTGGGTCACTTATAATACATGGTCAAACACAATCAACTTTAGAGCTCAATATATTTGACTATATAGACATTCAAATCATCTAACTAGATTCTATGGATGAGCCTTGAAATCCTTTAAAAATTTAATTTTTAATGCATCAATAAATTCATCCTAGATCAAAAGATATAGATAAAAAAACTATATAGTAGTTTTTCCTTCATTAATTTGAATATTCAAATTCCAATGGTCACTAAGCAAATGTTAAACATCAAACACTTTGACCTCATCTCATGCTCCTTGGCAACTTTGAAAAATACACACCATCTATATCCTCACATTAGACTGGTCTTTACCATGCAACACTCACCATTGATCTTAAATCAAAGCTCCCATGGTAGTGCCACTTAGTAGCTCTAAGTGCCTTCTCCATATTTGACTCTTTGAATCGACCCACACCATTGATCTTTTATCCAAGCTTTGTGAATATGACACATGTCACTATCACATTCATTCTTTGACATATAAACTTTATGCATGCCATTGGACCATAATCTATGATTTAACATGCATCATTATATCTACTAACTAATTGACCTCAGACTTCAACATAGTTAAACTTGATGATCTCTATCCCATCACAGTCTGTAAGAGTAACTTTGAAAGTTTAAGAGTCTAAATATTCAAGGAACCTTATTAGAACTATAGACAACATCTCCATGAAAACCTTTGACCTCAATTGAATTTTTGAATACCTACATTAAATGCACAAATTTTATGGTTCATTCATATCTACATGATGTGAAGTGACAGTCTAGCTAAGTATATAAACTTAGTGAACTTCTGTTTAAGAGGCCAACTTTTCATCTACATATCTTTAGCTACGCTCCATGTCTAGACCTGAAATTTGAACCATATGATCTCATCACATAGGGGAATCCATCTATGTATCAAAATACTCCTAAAATCTTCACACATGTGAAATATTATGTCATCAATCTGAGTATTTAAATTTATCTGTCAAGATGACTACTTGAGCTTAGACATTCATATGAATATTTTGATGAATTTTGATCACTTATATAATCACTCTAAGCACTCATAACATCCCATAGGGTCACGGCAACATGTTCATGTCATTAATAACATCCATTAATTCCCTCACTAATTCAAACACTGAAGAACCATCAATCTGATCACTGTCATTAATGCCTATGATCTCATGCTCTCTTTGACATCAATGACAACCTAAAATCAATGAACATGATCAACAATCTCCCCCTTTATAATTGATGTCAAAACACCCTTAGAATGACTTTATTTGAACTCGTTCATTATAATCTTTCTCCCCCTTTGACATTAATGACAAAGTGTCTCTTCCTCAACATGCCAAAAATCATTCCTCAACATTATCTATGCATTCAAATACTATTTTAGATGCTTAGAATACCTACATACTTTAAAGCATATGAATCAATTTATCACCCTTTATCATGCACCAATTTGAACTTAAAATTCTCTGATCCTTAGACCTGACAAATTGCTTATATAGGCTTAAAAAGCCCCCCCTAACATCATGCTTCATCTCATGTCATCTGTTCATTGACATACACCAATTTGAATTTGGACTTCTCTGATCCTTGGACCTATCTATCTATAAAACTGACAAGATCTCTTTGCTCATGCATGAAGATTCAACATATTTTCACAATTATGACTAGGTTTGATTAAGTCATCATATCAACATTATTGATTCTCATTTTTAGTAGATATCACCACATCTTCAAAATGACTAAAGAATCTCACATGTGATCCTCCTTATATGATGCATATATCCTCAAGTCACTCAAACTATTTGAGTTAGCTCCCCCTAATTCTATGCATACCACTTCGTACCTTGAACTTCTCAACCATGCTCCATGATAACACTCTTATTTGATCATGCACTACTATTAGTGAGGACAAATCACACATGAATACTAGAAACTACTTTATCTAACCTTAGAAAATATTAATAGGGACGCCCCCTAGTCTACCTGAGCTTAGGCATCCTTTGAGCATCTTTAGACCATCTTCAACCATGATGAAACAACACATTTGCCTTCAAATCTTCTCACTTCAAGCTACTTCCATGATTACCAACATTTGAACAAGATAATATTCAAACCAAAAATATGCACATAAACAACAAATAGACTCATTCAAGAGTAACCATACCTTTTTCATTTAGAGAAAATGACCAAAGGCCACTCTTCTCTTCACTATCCTTGCTTAGAGGCCTAGTAGCCCTACCTTAACCTTAAAACATCCATATATTTTTGTGTATGTACCTTCAGGACTTAAAATTACATATTTGAGGTAACTCATGTGCCCCCTCATTCATGCCAAAAATGATCTTCCAAATCTACTTCTGAACCATAGCTCCTTCACAAACCTACTAGCCAAATAATCCTCAATTTGCACAAATCCTCATCCATATAAAACAACATGAACTTACATAAGGATTTGAAAGGATTTTTGAGCACACATTTGGCCATTTCAACTAATTAATAAACCTTAGATCTCAAATCATTAGGCAAACCATTTTTCCAACATGAGAAAAAACACTAGGTTTATAAGAGAAACTTGGTCAACACACCACCTTCCAGTCAATTCCCATCTCTAAAAAATTTCTCACACTTAAAGCTCATCAATACACACTTCTAGACCAAATTTTGAGTCTATAATTCTTTGGTAACCCATACTTTCTATACCATGGTTTTTGACCTAGATACCCTTAAACACAAATTGGGAAACCTGAGAGCAAACACAAAGCTTCAACTTGCACTCAAAATATATTCAAAGCATAAAATCACTTGTAACTCAAATGAATAGAGTCAACACACCTTTAAATATAACAAAAACATCTTGACAACTCATATTTCTTATTTTGACAATTGAAAACCTCCATACTCTACCCGCAAACCTTTAGGACCACATCCCCTAAATACTCTTGGAACACACAATTCACCACAACATCTGAAGTAGGATTATGATTTTTTTGCTCCCCCTTAACCAATAACATCTTCTCATGACCTTTATTTTCTGGAAATGTCAACCCAAGATCAAATATCATCCACCATTCTTCCTCTTTCTTATCAAGTGTCTCCTTGAAGCCTAGATAGAGACACCTTAACTCACAATATCCTAGAACAATGTGAAACCAAGAGTTTCCCACAAATCCTCATATTCCTTCTCTTTATTGTCATCTGATAATGATAGTTATTCTTCTTCTTATTATTAGGCTTAAGATAAGTAACGTGCTCATCCACTATAATGTTTTGCTTTTCTTCTAAGATTGGAATGACAACATATGGAGACAACAAAGATTCATGACATACCTTTTAAACTAAAGAAGGAACCTCATCAGTGGGCATTGACAATTGTTTTTATTTACATGAAACTTTCTTAACAATACCAGAATGTTCTCTTGAATCCATACATACCTCATAACTATCCTCAATTAGTACTTTAGTCTTTTCCTAGAGCTTGACTTGAACTAACTTTTGAATCTCCTTTTCTATCTGGTCAGATAACACATTATCTTAGCATTCCTGAACCTTCTTCATATTTGATTCCTCTTTTGATTCAGTAGGCATTCCACCTTGATCTTTCAACTCAACTAAATTAGTTTTCTTGGTCTTCACTTCCTTAGGATTCCATACCAAAGATTGACCTTTCTTGAGCACACTAGGAATTCCATGCACCTTCTTATGACTTGAGAGCTTGATTTTACATTATCTTGTAATATGACCAACTTGATGACAAATAAAACAAATAACATCATTCATAACTACTTCATGATGAATATTATGAATCTTAACAAACATACGGTCTTGTATCTTAGGTTCATTATGCTCAAGCTCAATTGTCTTAGGTCTCCATACCTGGGTTAATATTTTCCCATACATTTTGGGGAAGAATCTAACAATATGTCCCATGACATGACAATTATAGTAGACTACATTATCCATACCTATAGTTGACCAGTTGTTCTTCCTTCTATAGTTTCTTGCTTTATGACCAAAAATCTTACATGCAATGTAGTGACTTTGAAATGAACTTTCATACCTTATAGAGTTTGGTTTCCTAATAGGTTTTCTCATGTCGCACTTGGTGCTTACATCTTTATTGTCTTGAGCTAACCTTTATTGCTCTTTCTCAACCTTGTTTACCTTGACAACAAATTTCTCATGCTCATGTTGCTTTGAACTCAACTTGGCCTTTGTATCTTCTAAGTGAGTCTTGATTTGTCTACATTCTTCCTCTTTTGAACTTGAATTAGTCTATGTAACTCTTAATTGATCCTCTAGATATTGCATGGTCATCTTGTCTTCTTTGACTATGACTGTTCATGCTCATCCTTTAGGGAAATAAGATTAGTCTTCAATTGAACAAATTCATCATTTTTAGCTCTTATGGTTGAACTTACAGCCTCTAATTGAATTTTGATATCTTTGATGGTCTCCTTATCTTCCTTGGCTTCTTTAGCCATGTCATCCTTCAATCTACATGCTTGTTATTCCATAGACTTGATCAGTTCTTGATTTTTCTTTTCCTCTCTTATGGACTTGCCTAATAAACTCCCTTCAATATAACTAACTTGAGTATCAAGACCTTTTATCATATTTATCATATTTATCATTTTATGATTCCTCTTCTTTTGCTCCTTCAGTTCACCAAGTGTACTCATGAGCTTAGATTTTAGATCAACTTCTTATTCCTCACTTTCATAAACAAATTCTTCTTATTCATTGTCATCATAAAATTCTTCATCATCCATGATGTTCTTTTCTTTTAAACAACTTTCCTTTTTACCCATATTGTACCTTAGATCACCTTCAAGTGGTTAAACTTGTAAAGAAGGTCCTTCTCTAATACCATTTGTTAGAGGTATAAAACACTGAGATGGGGAGGGTGAATTAGTGGTGGAAAACAATCCAATTCAATTTCAAAACCCTTAAAACACCTAATCATTTAATACAACCATTCACAAAGCATACAAGATGTTTATAGCAATCAATGATGAAGATAAGCAAGATTACACACACATAACACATAGTTCTATGTGGAAAAAATTCATGGAGGATAAAACTCACTCTCAATCCTACAATATCATGGACTAAAATTATATAATAAATATTAACCAATATAATTTATTGAACCACCTACTTCACAAGGAGCACCTACCCCTAAGGATGGTCAAGTCCTTCTGACCTAGATGTTGAACACCCTCCCAAAACCTATGATATGACAACACCTATGAAATTTGATTATATTTAATATGATCGAGACACCCTAAAAACATATCCCCCTTCACTACTTCACACACTCACAAACCCTCATCACCAATCTATGCACTCAAAACATGCAAATATGACACCCTCTCCTCTTTTGCTTGTCCTCAATCTTCAAATCTGCAAGATCACTATTTTGAAATTAGAAATATGACCTAAAGGTCATACACACAATCCTCAACTTGATATGATCTATAACCCATCCACTAGGCACACTCCATTTCTTCTTTCCTTCGCTCCATAACTCTCACACATGCCTCTTCTATAGCTCTAGAAACCATCACCTTTGATTTCACTTTTTATAGAGTCTTCATGATTATTATATTTTTTGTCAGCCATTAAATTTTCCTTAACCCTTAATACTTATATCACACTAGGACATAGCTCAATACAATCTTCATAGGTCATCCATAGCATCCATGGGTCACCCTTAAGCAACTACTTCTTTTAACTAGGCCTTAGTAGCCCTTATAGATCTTATGGAGACCTATTCATTCTTTTAGTACTTCATTGAGTAAAATAGGAACACAAGATCACTTATAAATTCATAGGTCCACTCCACTTGACCCATTCAACATCCTCAAATTATTAAAGTCATCATTATACTTCTTTATAAATGCTTAATCTACTGGAACAATAGTCTTGTATACAAAAACATCATGAATGAACAAACAATCGAATTTTAAGCATTTGTTCATACTAAATATGGATTGGTAAAATCTCCAAAATCTATATATATCATCCTTGGGGAGTATACAACACTTTTCAATAGATAAGTCACCTTGAAACATCCAAATATCATTAGAACAACTCAAATATCCTTCTCAGGTTACTTACATAACATTGGTAAAAAAAATAGCCAACTTTGAAGATCAATATCTTTGACTATATATACATTTAAATATTCTAACTATAATTTTTATATTTAAATTGAATTCCTCTATAACTTTGTTTTTTACTTCATCAAGAAATTTTTTTTGGATCAAAATATATAGCTCAAAAGCTATAGACTAGTTTTTCCCTTGTTAATTTGAATATTCAAATTCCAACTGTCACTGAGCAAATGTTAAACATTGGACACTTTGATCTCATCTTGTTCTCCCTAGAAAATTTGATCAAATACACACCATCTAACTCCATAGATCAACATGGTCTTTACCATTTAATGCTCACCATTTATCTTAGATCAGATCTCCTGCTATTATGCCACTTGGTAGCTCTACATACCATCTACATATTTGACTCTTTGACTCAACCCACACAATTGATATCTATTTGTACAAACATCTACAAATCATTGATCTTTTATCCAAGTTCTATGAATGTGACACATGAAATTAGTGAATTCATTCTTTGACATATTAACTTTACACATGCCATTGGATCATAATCTATGATTTAATGCACATCATTAGATCTACTGACTAATTAACCTCAGACTTTAACATAGTTAAACTTGATGTTCTCTGGCCCATCATAGTTTGGAAGAGAAAAATTGAAGGTTTATAACTTAAGCTAAAAAAACACTTCAAGAGTCCAAATCTACAGTGTACTTTCTTGGTACTATAGAGAACATATTTATGAAAACCTTTGACCTTAGTTAAATTTATGAGTACCTACATTAAATTCACAAACTTGATGGTTCATTCATATCTACATGACATGTAGTGACGGTCTGGCTAAGTATAAATACTTAGTGAACTTCTATCTGAGAAGCCAAATTTTCACCCACATATCTTTAGTTATGCTCCATGTCTAGACCTAAAATTTGAACCATATGATCTCCACACATAGAAGAATCCATCCATGTATTAAACTACTCTTGAAACCTTAACATATGTGAAATATGATGTCATGAATCTACTCACTTAACTTTATCTATCAAGATTACTTGAGCTTAGACATTTATATGATTATTATGATGAATTCCGTTCACTTTCATAAGCACTCTAAGCACTCATAACATCCCATAGGGTCTCTGCAACATGTCCATGTCATCAATAACATCCATTAATTGCCTCACTAATTCAAATACTAAAGAACCATAAATATGATCACTTTATCATTAATTCAATATGATCTCATGATCTCTTTGACATCAATGACCATGCTCAACAAAACTAAGTCCGTATGCAAAAGTTATGACCTCTAAAATTTGGTATACAATTATATCATATCACCTGAAAACATGTTACCACCTGACAATATGCTTCTAACTAGTAGCATTCTAAAATTTGGATTCATCTTGAAGAGAAAAACATTTTTTTTAAAAAATCACCTCAAACTAAGTCTGTATGCAAAAGTTGTGGCCTCTAAATGTTGGTGTATAGTTACATTACATAATGCTACCACCTAATAGTATGTTGTCCCCTGATAGCATGCTACCACCCGACAATATGATGTTGCCTAGTAACATGCTAAAATTTGGATTTCTTTTGAAGAGATAAACAATTTCAAAAAATATCACATTAAACCAAGTGTGTATGCAAAAGTTAGGGCCTATAAAAGTTTGTGCACATTTACATTACATAATGTTTCCACCCAACATGTTGTTTCCTGACAACATGATACCACCCAATAATATGTTGTCGAGTAATAACATGATCCTAAGTGATAGCATGTTGTCAAGAAACATGCTACTAAGTGATAGCATGCTATCAAGTGACAACATACTACTGAGTGACATCATACTATCAAGTGGTAGCATGTTGTCAAGTGACATCATGCTACCAAGTGACAATATGTTACCGAGTGCCAACATGTTGTCGAGCAGTTGCCTGTTATTGAGTGATAACATCATGATTCTAATGAGGTAAAGAATGAGACTTAGATGCTAACCCCTACGAACATATCTACTATATATAAAAGGTGAATCACATGTATGTCCCCATTATTATTATAAATGATTGGTGAACCAACCCCTAATAATTTTTACATCCCAAAATTTTAGGCGAATGGGTCCTATGTACTAATCCAAAAAAATTGCCAAATATAATCTCCCAAAAAATGAATATTCATGAATTAATTAATATTCACCACTAAAATTAACCTCGAGAAAATGAAATGAAAAAATGAATATATATTTTTAAAGTTATCTGATATACCATTCATTTTTATTTTTTTACAGAACATAATTTATAAAATTATAAGATGTTAATTTTTTGAAATAAAAAAAGAAACCAAATAGAAATGATAGTTTCTAAAAATTTGTATGACACTTTAGTCATAACACAAATTAATGATGTTCAAACATTGAAAAACATTAGTGTACTAAATTTTTTGGTGCATTTATATGCTTTATTACATTTACTTATATTTATTATTTAGATTGGTACACTAATTATTATTATAATTAGTTTATTATGTTTATTAATAATTTGCATCAAATAGGATAAACTTGCTTACCTAGTAGTCAACTTGGACACCTATCTTGTTATAGTGAAGTTCCACTCCACTATTCAGAGTAAGATAGGATAATATTGCTTAGTTAGTAGTCAACTTGTGTTGATCATTTACACAAGTTGGACACCTATCTTGTTAGTGTAGAGTTGCACTCCACTATTCATGTAGTCAGATATCAATTGAACTACATGTGTTGTGTGAGTTCTCTGATCTTTATCTTGCATGCCTTGATCTATAGAAATAATGGCTATTTTTGTATTTTACGTCAGATCAATATTGAATTATCAGAGTAATTTATCATATTTGAGTTATTTATTTATTTCAATTATTGTCTCGAATATATAGTTATTATTTATTACTATTACTATTTTATTTTTTGTTCATGATTTTTATTAGATTCATTAGATCCTGTATGGTAATTCTAACATGGTACTAGAGCTATCTTGAATCTATATATTTTTAAATATTCAAGAGAAAAATATCTAAATATAAGATCAATTTTTTTTAATTTTATATATAGGTAAAAATTAGAGCTTTGTAGAGAATTTATAAGATCATCATTGAGTTTAGAGTGCCTGAGATAGTTAAAATCATCTACAATTTTGTCCAAATTGGGCATAGGAGGTGTAATTGAAAAGAGTTTGATCTAGAAGCACTATGCCCAAATTTGGTAAATACTTACAAATTTAAGTGTTTTTGAGCAAAATGAACCTCATGGTTGTATTTGGAAGGCATCAAAACCTATAGATCCATATAAAATTTATCTAATTTGGACAAAGTCACCCGAAAGGAAATTTTTTTTACTCCTAGGTACGATCGTATGGACTATGTTGGGAATTTTTTTTTTTGAGCAGGCATCATGAATCAATAGACAAAGTTGATAGGGAAACTTCGGGAACCCACCATTTGAACACTAGGAGTTATTTTTGAGTTATATATATTTTTTGAAATAGCTTTAAATTTCATGCTCTCTACTACTGTACTTTCAATTTTCCATTTTTTCTAGCTTTTGTAACTTCAAAGGCTCATAAATTTCACATACAACCTCATATTGAAGTCCCATTTTTTTTTAAAGTTAATATTTTTTCACGTACAACCCATTGGCATAAAGTTTTTTGTAATAAAGTACATATTTTTTGTAATTTTAAACTAGAGGGCCTAATTGAGCTTTTTGTAAACTAGAAAAATTATAATTCAGCCTTGTAACTGCACTCAATTATAAAGTGCCAAAAAATACTTATTGGGTAGAATTAAACTAAGTAATTCAGGGGGATTTTATGTGTGTTTTATACTTCAATTTTTGCTTTGTGATGGTTTATTTTCAATCACATCATGGGGAATCCTAAGTTCCCACTATTAATAACATACAACTATAACACATAGAAATAGAATGCTTAGAATGTATTAATGATGCTAAGATATATGCCTTACATAACAACTCTTCTTACTCCACTTATTGATGCAAAAGAGTTACAACACTTTCTCTTTGAAACTACTAAAGTTATTGGATGCATTCGGTCTTACATGTCTTTAGATTTGAATTTCCATCTTGACAAATGTACAACTCTAAAAGAGGTTGGGGATAAATTAACATCATTGTTTGGAAAAATAGATGAGGTTCGTGGTTACTAAATTGAAAATAAACTCATTAGTTTGGATCCTAAAAATTATGCTACAATACAAGACTACATCACTAAAGTCATAGATCTTAGAGCACAACTTTATGAATGTAAAATTGATAAAAAGGATATTCAGTTGATTTTTAGTGCCTTACACAATTAGGTATTGAATATTAATCCTTTGTCTCTAGCTTTCAAACTCATAGGCTCACATTGGGTACATCTTATCAAATACCCACCTTTGAGGTATTCTCTAAGATTTTAATGGCTGAAGAAGAAAATTTAATAGCTATGGGTCTAATCAAGTCATCAAAATCTCAAGCTCTAGTTGCAATTCAACCTTAACATAAGCAAGTTTCAACATCAACATCAAATACAGATTCAAGTAAAAAGAAGCAGAATAATCAGAGTAAGTTATAGAAAGATAGGAATAAAGGGCAACAATCTTCCTCACAAGGAGATTATAAATCCACTAATAAGAAAGGGGATTCACAAAAAAATACTAGCACTCCTTGTCCTTATTGTAAAAAGGGGTTTCATAGTGAAAAATATTGTTGGAAGAAAGAGATTGATGACCTTAAGGGTCTTCTCAAAAAGAATAACATCAACCAATCCTCTTCAAAAGATTCTTCCACTCTTGCAAATTTAGGGAAAGGGAAAGCTACGACACTAGTTGCACTAACAAATTATCCTAAGTCATGGGTAGTTGACTTAGGTGCTTCAAACCATATGGGTTTTGATCAAGAATAATTTTCTAGATTAGAACCAAGTTCCTTGCCTCATATTCTCATAGGTGATGATTCTAAGGTAGATGTCATAGGAAAAGGTATAGTTGATGTCGATAGTAGTGTATTTGAGGATGTCTTTTGTGTGCCAGAATTATCAACTAACCTTCTCTCTATCTACCAAATCACCCACTTTGATACTGGTAGGAAAGTTGAGTTCACATTCATATCTATTTCAATCATAAAATTGAAGGATAATGCCTTAGTTGCAGTGGAAAAAGTTGACAATAATACACAACTTTATTCATTCTCCCACTCTGTGCCTCAGTCTTCCTCTATAACTTTGATCTCACACACTGATTTAGTGAGAAAGCTATGGCATGAGTGGTTTGGTCATCTAAACTATTGCTATTTACAACAGCTTAGTCAATAAGAGATGGTTATAGGACTTCCATAGCTTCAATTTTTAGGGGGTATATGTCATGGTTGTGCCTTAGGAAAACATCCAAAGGATAAGTTTGATAAAGGGAAGGCTTGGAGGGCTACACAAGTCCTCAAAATTGTTCATCATGATTTAGTGGGTCCATTACCTACTTTGTCTTTTAGTAAAACCCATTATTTTCTCACATTTATTGATGACTATTCCAAATACACTTGGGTTTATTTTTTGAAACTCAAGAGTGAAGTATTTGATAGATTTATAGAGTTCAAAGCTCTAGCAGAGAAACAATTTGGGAAGTATGTCAAGATCCTCTACACAAATAATGGGAGGGAATATGTGAAAAATAATTTTGAACAATTATGTGCTCTTGAAGGAATTGATCTTCAACATTAAGTTGCATACACACCTCAACATAATGGTGTAGCAGAGAGAAAGAATAGATTATTAAAAGAGATGGCAAGTTGTATGATTCATGCAAAATCATTAGTAATTGAGTACTGGGTAGAAGTATTTAATTATGCTACATATATACATAATAAGGTTCCTTATAAAGCTTTAAAGGGGATAACACCTCTTGAAGCTTGGTGCAATAGGAAACTAATAGTGGATCATTTCAAAGTCTTTGATAGTACAACATGGGCTCACATACCTTATAAAAAGCATCATGCTTTAGAACACCAAAGTTGAACTTGCATATTTGTGGGTTATCTTGATGGTGTTAAGGGAATCAACTCATTGATCCAGATTCACATGAGCTTATTATAGTAAGAAGTGTTTACTTTGAAGAAATTCCTTCAGATTTATCTTTTAACATTTCTCATTCTTCTTTCTTAGAAGAATCAGATAATAGTGATGATGATACTCCTACTTCATCTACTCATAGGGATGATGAGGTGATACCATCCTAGTAGGGTTTAGCAGGTCATGTTCCTCCTCTTCCTCCTCCATATCCTCACCCATTGATGCCTTTGTGAGCTAGACAGACTTTGGTAGATTGAGACATTATTTTAGGGATCCATTAGATAGAAGGAGAACATGGTCACAACATGATCTTCCACATTCCTACATTGCCATAGCTTCTAATCCATAGTCTTTTTAGGAAGCCACAGGGACAGTTGAGTGGAATTAAATAATGAAAGAAGAGTATGACTCATTGATTAGGAACAACACTTGGGATCTTGTTCCTCTTCATAAGGGAAGAAAATTTATATGATGTAGGTGGATATATTGGACCAAGTTTGTAGCAGATGAAAATATTGATAAGTATAAATCACGCTTAGTGGACAAAGGTTTTTCTCAAGTGGAAGGCATTGACTATATACAAACCTTTGCTCCTATTGCTAAGATGAATTCTATTCACTTGATTCTAGTTATTGGTGTAGCTCATAGTTAGGTTGTACATCAGATAGATGTGAAGAGCACATTTCTTCATGGGGATATTCATGAGGAAATATATATGGAGCAGTCATAGGGGTTCATTTAGGGTTCTTCATTGGTACGACACTTATAGAAGTCTCTCTATGGTCTAAACAAGCCCCTAAGGCTTGGTAATCCAAGATGGACACATTTCTTCTTTCAATTAAGTTCTCAAGATTTCACTTAGATCTCAATGTTTACATTCTAAGGTAGGGGGATTCACTATTATACTTGGTGCTCTATGTTGATGATCTCATTATTATAGGGAACACAACATCCATCATTAGTTATGTTAAGAATACACTTCACGATAGGTGTTCTATGATAGACATGTGCCTATTGCACTATTTTTTTGGGATTTAGATAACACAATCTTCTTCTAATATTAAACTTTCATAGCCCAAGTATGCCATGGACTTGTTAGCTCAGTTTCACATGGATGATTATAGGCCTGTATCGACTCCTTTCTTATCTAGAGTTAGACTTGAAGTTCATTGTTCCACTCCCTTGGTTGATGCCACATTGTATCACCAGCGTGTAGGAAGCCTCATCTATCTAACTCATACATGGCCTAACATTTCATATGCAGTTGGTATGGTTTCATGCTTTATGCAGACACCATAGGAGCTTTATTAAAGAACCAACACATGTATTTTGAGCTACATTTAGGGCACTATCAGATATGGGATTAACTATATAGTAGGTGTAGGTTCAAACTTGGTGGGATACATAGATTCTGAATGGGCTGGTGATTATGATGGTCATAAGTCCATTTTTGGTTACAACTTTCACTTTAGATCTAGCTCCATTTATTGGTAGAGCAAAAAGTAGCATGCTATTAACATTTCATCTATAGAGGTTGTGTATCATGGTGTTGTTAATGACACTAAAAAGGCTATTTGGCTTTAGAATATTCTCACTATGCTTGGTGTTTCATTTCAAAAGCCATCAATCATCTACTATGATAACCAGAGCACTATCTAGATTTCAAAGAATCTGGTTCATCATCAAAGAACCAAACACATAGAGATCCATATGTACTTTATCAAGGAGTTGATTCAGGTGGAGATCATTGATCTTCAATATTATCCTATGGAGGATCAGATTGCAAATATTTTTACCAAACCTTTCACTGAGAGCAATTATCTTCACTTGTGATCTTTTTTGGGGGTGCGAGACATTAGTTCTTCAAAGGACATCAATTATTTAGGGGGGTCTCCTAGACCTTCATTTTGAGGAGTTTTTTTCCTTAATGTTTTCTCCTTTCCTCATCTATTTATACATAGTACCTAATATGGATACACATTACTGGAACTCTTATCTACATAGCTCTACCTAAGCTTCACTTATGGGAGGTGTTGGTGCATTTATTTGATTTAATGCATTCAATTGTATTTATTATTTATATTGGTGCACTAATTACTTATTATAATTAATTTATTTTGTTTATTAATAATTTGCACCAAATAGGATAAGCTTGCTTAACTAGTAGTCAACTTGGACACCTATCTTGTTATTGTGGAGTTTCACTCTACTATTCAAGGTAAGATAGGATAAGATTGATTAACTAGTAGTCAACTTGTGATGATCATTTACATAAGTTGGACACCTATCTTGTTAGTGTGGAGTTGCACTCCACTATTCATGTAGTCAGATATCAGTTGAACTACACATGTTGTGTGAGTTTCCTAATCTATATCTTGCATCCCTTGCTCTAAATAAGCAATGGATATTTTTTATTCTACATCAGATCAATATTAATTTATCAGAGTAATTAATCATATTTGAGTTATTTATTCATTTCATTTATTATATTAGATATTGTTGTTGTTGTTGTTGTATCTCTTGTTCATACTTTTTATTAAATTCATTAGAACCTGTATGCTAATTCTAACAAAATTACCTGATAAAGAGAATGAAAATTATTGAAAATTAATTATTATAACCCATTGTATAATTTGTATATGTCTCTTTTGTAAAATTTGTTATTTTTAGTTGAGCCTACAAAAAAAATACAAAAAAAAATCTATGTTATAAAAATATCTCAATAGTAAATAATTTAATAAAGAATAGTAAAATTAAAATTTCCTTGCTTGCATTTGAGGCTTGTGATTTTTATTATTAACATTCATTGAATGAGAGGGCCTAAAATAAGTGGGATGGATTAGGGTCTACAACAAGTGATAAGGATTAGTTCCTTCTGAAGTGTTTTACAAATTTTATTTTTCCCATATTTAGTCTATTATTTTAAATTAGTTGAAATAGAAAGGGCATCAAATATGAGGAATAATTTCCAAAAAGGTATTTGATATTGTAATTAGAAAGTATACAAAGCAATCGAGAAATAACATTTGAGATATACTGATAGTGTTCAAATATTTTTAACTGTTGTCGAGATCTAAATTATGTGACAAAGAAAAGGAAAAAACACCAAAGTAAATATAGATTAAAAATGGAATGAATTCTTAAAAGGCATTATGACACTCTATAACTTAGATATGTCTTTAAGAATAAGTGTTTCTTGATTAAGTGTGAAATAAACACTAAAACTTTAAAACATGTTGAAATGTGATTGTATTCATCCTCTAGAAAGATGATGTAATACAATTTTCATATATTGAATTTCATTCTATGTGGTTATATTATAAACTACATAGAATTTTTAATGTCATCTACAAATTATAGAAGACTAAGATCAATGAGATTAGCTTGTACTCAAGTTTTACTCCACATTAAATTAATCTAAGAGTAGGGTCCTAATATTAATATCTTGGCTTAGATTAAAATCTATACACAAACCACACCCTAATATTCATTCTTGGTTCAAAGACACACACTTCACAAAAAAACATTCTATGGTGTCAGGGATGAGTAGAAATAAAGGGCAAAGTATGTAGGGTCTAAAGGCTTCCATGATTCCTAAGGAAACATAGTTGGTCATATAGGGAATATGGCACACTAAATCCAACATGAACTCACAACTTGTTATGACATTTTTAGTTTATAGAATAATTAAAATAGATTAACCAACAAACATCTACATCAAATTTAAATATATTGATAATCTATAAAATAGAAGTGGGACTTCTATAAGTAAGTTAGAACCATTCCATGTTTCTATATGTCATTCTATAAGCCATAGGATTATACCATACAAGAATACAAAGGATTGTAGTATAATTTATAGCCTGGCATAGCAATGATTTAATTAGGTGACTCCTTGACACAAAAGTTAAAAATTGGATGAATAAACTCAATCAGTAGATGAAATGATTCTTATGCAAAAAATAATTAAATAATAGCATTTGCACAATAAACTTACCATTGAAAGAAAAATAAATAAATTAAATTTATTAACCTCTCACCCTTTTGTATCAACCACCACCTCACTACCAATAACATGTATGAAACATGTAAATGCAATCATAGTCACCCTCCAACATTGAATGTGAACCATCAATCAAGTATGAAATAGGCTAAATCTAATAGGTGCACACCTATTGGCATAAATATCTTAATGAGTCCCATTGGCCATTCTTGGCTTGTCATGGACATGACCATCCAAATTAAATTAAAAATATATATACTGAATAATAAAGGAAAAGGTGCCCTTACCTTGTAGTACAAAAGGATTGGACAAGCAAATTAGAACAAGAAAAAACATCTCCAAGAGAATAAAATGATATAATTAAAAATACCAACAATCCAAATAACCAAACCAACATACAAGCACAAGAAAAATAGATAAAAGGTCTATAATGTAATATCCCCTGTTTCCCTTGAATTCTAAAACTGGATATTTTCTGACTATTTCTCTGTATTTTGCTTTTTTGATATTTTTGCATGAATAAAGATGGATTTTGTAAGATAAATTCAAATAAACAATAAACCACAGTATAATCTCTTAACTGGAAAATAAATGATCTTATTTATTCATCCAGTTGATTACAATAGATGTCCTCTGTCATGCATATAAATAATATTGAAATACGATCTTAAAAACCTGGTCTTTTGCAAATCTAGAAATAAAACTTGAATCTGGAACAACTCAAGTTGCTGTGTGAAAACATAGTCACCGACGTCGGTTATACTGCCATCATCGATCGATATACTACTAACGTCAGTCTCAGTCAGTTGATCTGCTCTACCGACGTCGGTATTAAGTCGGCCGATGTCAGTCTCTAGTCTGCTGATGTCAGTCTCTGAGCTGCCTGCGGCTCGGTAGGACCTAATGCTAAACTATACAGATTCCATACTATAGCAAGAAAATAGTACGGCCTCTATGCTGGATGCTAGATCTCAAGAATTCTTCCACTAATATAGAAAAGCTTAATTTGGGCAATTTCTAAAACAAAAAACTAATGAAATGAATACCTAAAATCTCTGTGATAACTTCTGTATGAAATTATCTCTCAAAATGGCAATAGATTAGCTGATCTCTCACAAATTTTGAATCACACACACTGAAGAGTGGATGTTCTCCAATGCAAATGGAAACCTGGAACCCTTGGCTCAGTCTTCACAGAAGAATTCTTAGCAATAATCAATAATCATAATCAATGGATAATAATATGACTCTCCCTCCTATGAGAAACCCTTATATCCTCCAAAAAGGTGTGCTTTCCCTAATTAGGGTTTCATAATTAATAATTAGGGTTTTATAATTAAAAATAGGCCAAATAATTAATATTTGATTAAATCAATCAAATATTAATATCTCCCTAAATACAAGTCAGATCCTTGAACCGTCTGAAGCTGGTGAACCAGGGAATGATTCTGCATATGACCATATCAAAACAAGGGTGCTCTACTGTATGTCAAATATCCCTAAAAAAATAGGAGCTCAGACAAATGTGTCTGAAAGAGCCTGAATGAAAGCCAACTGTAGAAATTATACTAATCAAAGCCAAGCCAAGCTCCATCAAGACCCTCTATCCATCCTATCAGCCTACGAGGGTCACATAATAGGCTAACCATCAACTCTGAAGATGTCAAATAAAAAGGGGACATGACAATCTGCCCCTCCAAAAATTGCTTGTCCCCAAGCAATGGCTGAACAAAAAACCAATCAATCCCCCTGGATCCCAAATGTAGTCATGAACTATACTACTATCAATCAACGCAAGCTCCTGTAATATCCTCAGAAATATAACCAAGAGGAACCCATAATCAAACTGGCAAACACAACTCCCACACGAAACTACACTAAGTGTGGAGAATCCACACGCTGTACCTCTACTGTAATCTACATATCCCTATAGATCACTAGTCATGGTCTCACCACCCAAACTCATATGCATCACTAATAATGAAGAGACATCACATGTTAGATAGTAACAACACAAACCACATCTATTTGCCATCAACTTTTGCTCTAAGTCATGCACCAACAAACTGTCAATCGCAGCACCTATCACCATGCCATGTCTATCACAACTCTCATCCCATGGTGTCAAATCATCCCAAGTACCAAGATAAGGATCCCAACAGCCAATCCATGAATGGAAAACCACTGACAACTGATCACTAACTAAGCCCAAACCAACTACTACCTCCCAAGACACCTCCAAAGGAAGAGTATCACAAACAGGAACCAATCCAACTGCTGGCTCACCAACATCACAGCTGATCCATGATATAACCTCACTAGTCCTCGTGCCATCAGTAGTAGAGATCATCACCATATCAAGCTGACTACCATGCTCAACTCCACTATCTCTAATGATCTTGACTATGGACATCCTCGGGTCTCTAGATACCACACCCTATGATTGTATAGACTCTGGTAAACACTGAAGTCGCTCTAACTCCATGGTCATCTCAGCCAAATGAAATTGTGACTCCTTGAAAGCCAACTGCGTACTCTCAAGAATCTCAAAAGTCACTTTGAGTTGCTGAGTAAGCTCACTCACCTTATCTTCCTTGACCAATAATGCATCATATGCTGTGGTGCCCCACTCCATAAGATAATCTCTGTCAGCTACCAACTGCATATAATCCTGTCTCAAAATCTAGATAGCCTCCCATAAAGAGTGGATCTCTGACAAGGAAAAATAACTACCTCCCCACTCATCGCTAGTAGGAGAACCCCATCCATAAACTGCTAACAACTGACGAGTAGCATCGAAATGCTCGCAAGCGATAGCAATGTCTCGCTCATTAACTCTCAGCTGACTAGACACATGATGGCACTGGCTAGATTGTCTCCTACAATCCTCCTCTGATGCATGGTCCAAAAGAGTAGACTCAAAATTACTAATCTTTTGAGTACTACCATCCATACCCTGTGAATCAACTCCAAAGCTCTGATACCACTATACTAGTGGTATCACTGTACAAACCACTCTACCCAAACTACCCAACAGGATGGCAGGACAAAAGCTTTGATACCACTGTAATAGTGGTATCACTGTACATACCACTCTACCCAAACTACCCAACAGGATGGCAGGACAAAAGCTCTGATACCACTGTAATATCCCTTATTTCCCTTGAATTTTGAAACTGGATATTTTTTGACTATTTCTCTGTATTTTGCTTTTTTGATATTTTTGCATGAATAAAGATGGATTTTGTAAGATAAATTCAAATAAACAATAAACCACAGTATAATCTCTTAACTGGCAAATCAATGATCTTATTTATTCGTCCAATTGATTACAATAGATGTCCTCTATCATGCATATAAAGAATATTGAAATAGGGTCTTAAAAACTTGGTCTTTTGCAAATCTAGAAATAAAACCTGAATCTAGAACAGTTCGGGTTGTTGTGTGAAAATATAGTCACTGATGTCAATTTTACTACTGTCGTCAGTCGATATATTACCGACGTCGGTATTAAGTCGGCTGATGTCGGTCTTTGGTCTACCGATGTCGGTCTCTGAGTTGCCTGCGGCTCTGTATGCCCTGATGCTGAACTGTACAGATTCTGTACCATAGCAGGAAAATAGTATGGCCTCTATGCTGGATGCCAGATCTCAAGAATTCTTCCACTAATATAGAAAAGCTTAATCTGGGCAATTTCTAAAACAAAAAACTAATGAAATGAATACCTGAAATCTCTGTGATAACTTCTGTATGAAGTTATCTCTCAAACTGGTAATAGATCGACTGATCTCTCACAACCTCTAAATCACACACACTGAAGAGTGGACATTCTCCAATGCAAATGGAATCCTGGAACCCTTGGCTCAGTCTTCACAGAAGAATTCTTAGCAATAATCAATAATCATAATCAATGGATAATAATATGACTCTCCCTCCTATGAGAAACCCTTATATCCTCTAAAAAGGTGTGCTTGCCCTAATTAGGGTTTCATAATTAAGAATTAGGGTTTCATAATTAAAAATAGGCCAAATAATTAATATTTGATTAAATCAATCAAATATTAATATCTCCCTCAATACAAGTCAGATCCTCGTACCATCTGAAGCTGGTGAACCAGGGAGTGATTTCGCATATGACCATATCAAAGCAGGGGTGCTCTGATGTATGTCAAATATCCCTAAAAAAATAGGAGCTCAGACAAATGTGTTTGAAAGAGCCCGAATGAAAGCCAACTATAGAAATTTTGCTAATCGAAGCCAAGCCAAGCTACATCAAGACCCTCTATTCATCTTATCAGCCTACGAGGGTCGCATAATAGGCTAACCATCAACTCTGAAGATGTCAACTAAAAAGGGGACATGACATATAATCACTTCATAAGATGACTTTAAATTGAAATATGAAAACCCAAAATAGATTACACCATGGGAGTATGAAGGAAGCTCCTCAAAGAAATAAAAATCTACATAAACCTCTTGAAATGTAACCCCATAAAAAGCATAGAAACTTCAAGACTCGAATGACCAAAAAAAATTGGATCCACTTGTAACAATTGATAACTACCACAACCAAAATGTGTAGAATGTTCATATGAAATTATTTTGTAGTCTTCTAAGGAACTATGAACTTCCCTTTAGCTCATCGAGAAAATGGGGATGCCAAATTTGAAGCAGGTGAGACAAGAAAAATTACCATAGTCCTCTTAACCTCAAGTTGGAAATTGAGTATGAGTCAAATATTTATTAATGATTTTCATACATTCTTCCTAAGGAGGGTGACTTTCACAAAACCAACCTTCATTAAGAAGAAGATGAAGAGTCTCAAAGTTTCCATGAAATCTGCTGAAGAATTGGTTTCACAATATGTACGAGAGAATTAAATATTTTTAAAAAAGGGATGAATCAAACCATATTATGAATGACTAAATTGAGCTTCCACTGGTCAGTTCTACCTACTTTGAAAATGTTAATGATCAAAAGAGAATCATCTTAGACATTTAATTTTCTAAAATTTGAGTCAACAATAATTCTCCAACTTCTGAGACGAGCTTGAGCTTTAGCAAAATTATTTGATACCAATGGGATATTAAATTCATAATAGGAAAGAACTTATCCAAGATTAGTTCTAAAGATACATCCCAAGAGACTTGGATCTTCTTTACAATATTTAACAAACTTAATCTATACAAAGTTGCTACTCAGGGGTTTCCAAGAAACCATCAACTTTTGGTTTCTTTGAGAAAGAAGGTTGAAGTTGTTTACTGATAATTTCCATTTTAAAAGAATATGGAGATCTTCTCCAAATATCTCCTTTTTTGGGGGTGGGACTATTATCTTAAAAACCTCTTGAAGAAGCGTCTATATTTTAGAGTTAAGAGGTCTTTTAAGAGAGAAAAATTTCTAAAGACTCTATTGTCTCTTTCTCACCATAAGCTCCATATAATCAAAGATGGGGTTGTTGCCCAAATGCATCTCACTTGATCCCCACCCTCCTTAGTCCAATTAATAAATAATTTCTAAATAGAACCCACAACCACCCAAAATTTGTTCATTTTATGAAAGAACCAGTTATGGATTATCTAGGCAAAGGTATAGTGGAGGAGGACATGGTCTAGGGATTCTAAATTACCCTTATAGAAGATGCACCAAGATGACCCTTAAAATCCAATCCTTTGAAATTAATCCCAAAAAAGAGTTTTTTTTCTTCATGGCTATCCACAAGTTTATGTTAGCCTTAGGAAGGCCTTAGGGATTCATACTTTTTCTACTAGCTAATTTGGGGATTGATATGAGAGATTAACTTATTATAGACATGTTTCATAGAAAAATTACCTGAAGCATCTTCATTCCATTTAATATCATTACTCTCCTCCAACCTATTGATACGATGAGAATTCAGAAAGTTTTTGAAAAAATGAGAAGATTAACAAGATGATTGACAACCATAAGGATCATTTTTTTTGAACTTTTTTGAAGGCACCAGACATACTAATTTTTTACCTAATAATATTGAACTAGGGGTCTCCAAATATTTGAGAAGTAATCTTCCAGAGTGTGGAAGGATTATTGCAGAGGGAACCCACATTAGACTAGGCATCCTTTTAATGATTGAAAGATCTTCCATTGTTGATATCCCAATAGAGGGAGTTAGAATTTAAGGATCTACATTTCCCAAGGAAATTATAGTTATGTGACCCATACATAGAGTGATCTATGGTTAAAATATGTGTAGGATCCTTCACATTATTAAAGCACTTTCTTTGTACCAAAGTACTCTAAATGTTGTCTTTGTCATAATAAATTCTCCATAGAAATTTGTCTTCTTTTTTGATCGACCATCAAAAGGGGACCCCCAAGTACTTACTATGAAGACAACCTATGGGGAAGCCAAGGATTTGCTTAATTTTTTCTTTGGATAAATAAGTATGGAGGAGAAAGATACTTGATTTTAGGAGGTTAACTGCCTAGCCCAAGGCTTATTAATACCATTCAATGATTATCTTTATCATTCTAGCTTTTTGAAGATGAGTCAGGTTACCTAGAATTGTATCGTCCATGAACTACCCATCAACAAAGTTTATGTTCTCAATAATGTTGATTTCACTAATGACATTCAAAGATTCAACCTTTGAGAAAGCTCTTCCCAGAGTTTCAACGATGATAATTTATGCACAACACAAGTTAATTCTATCAAATCATACTTTGTGTGGGAACATTTGTTGACTTTAACCATGATTTTGTATCGTGTAATAATTTAGGTGGTAATTACAAATTAAGTTTGATTTCCAATTTATAAAAAATGTTGACAAAACACCTTGATTCAAATCTCCAAGAGTACAATATAAATAACACATAAACTTAAGGAAATTAAAAAATCAATCCTACAAACAATAAACTTAACTATTAGCTCTCTAAGCAACCTACTAAATTTTCATAGTATGAGGTATTGTGAGAATACCAACTTCAAAACAAAAACAAAATTGGCTTGGCTTTAAAATTTTCTATCAAATCACATAACTATTCCTGCTTATATTATGATAGGATTGTCTTGAATCACAATCTTTTAATCTATGCACACACATTTAATAAATGGTGACATCCTATAATATTATTTCCGAATATTCATTTAAAAAAAAGAAAAAAAAAATTCAATATATAAATTGTCATCTTTGAATAAAAAATAAAATAAAATAGATTTAATTACGTACATGAGACCAAACTACAAATGAAATGGCGGACAAAACATTAAATGAGAAGGCCATGGAAAGTTGAGAAAGTAAACAAAATACAAGGATACCATCTCTTTCATATCGAAATCTGACATCTCACATACATACCCTACAAGTACCATTCACTATCCCAAAAATTAGAAGGATGGTGGACAGTTGGAAAAGTAAATGAAAGACGCCAAATGTCGTCCATTTGATACCGAAGATTGACATCTCAACAAATACGGGGTTTGCTCAGAAAATTTAAGAGCCATAATAATTAATAAGGGACCCAAAGATCCTACGTAGTTTTGACAAAAAGTGAATGAATATACGGAGAGGCAAACACGTGTCAAGAATCCAAAGAACACAAACAACGGACGGTGAGATCAAAAATAGCCAAACCCATGGCTACAATCCTATAAGAGGAATCAAGACGAGTCGATCGCATGACGCTCTGTTTGCAGTCCTGGACCAGTGCCAACGGGTCCATCCCCGAGTAGTAAGTTAAACTGTTGATTTTGCAATATTCTTCTCTTGTTTGTTCCAAATTATTTTAACTACTTTTCTGCATATGTTGCCTATATTACCAGTCCTGGCTATTGTCTAAGTTTTGAACGTGCACAATAACAGTGTTTGCTGTGAAGTTGTTGTTACTCAGTAGCAACCAAAAAATCCATATGTAGGTGTGAATTCTAAGTTTTTGTAACCTTCCCCATCAAGCAGCGATAGGCCCATTTGCCCACAGGATTAGAGCATTCTTTAATCTTGTCATATGTTTAGCCTATTTATCACGCTGCTAGCGCACTCTGTTAGAATTGGTATCAGAGCCTGATAAGCCAATTGTGTAGCAGAAATTAAATATCTTTGCTCCACTCCTGTGTAAAGATCTACAAGCCAATCGTGAAGCCCAAAAAGAGCTCGACACGTTTACATCCGTCTTGAAATGGCATCACGGCACATAACAGAAGTTAGTTTTCCCCACAGGCTCTACCAGATAAGTCTCTGGGGAGGATCTTTCTCTTCATCAGATGAAGTCTTGATAAAATGTACTGAAGAAATATGTCTATCCCTTACTCAGATCTATGGTCCATCTTACTATTTAGTAAGAAGACAAGACAATCACGATAGGGAAAGATTTATATCAAAAACGGTAGAAACAATAGTAACATCCACAGCATCCGTCAGAAACAATGAAAGGAGACAGTTGATCATATTATGTTTATTGCATCACTTTGTAAGGTGGATGCAGTCTGCAGAAAGATTGAGTGATCGAGTAATTGATCCTCATTTTACAAGAATCACTTCTATTGTTGACGATGATGGTTCATATTCAGTGGCACAAACAAACTTCACAACTATTGCGGGATATCTTGAAATGATGGATATCCGAACACTTCAGAGGCATTATTCAGAAAATAGGGAAGGAAGATCGATCTATGATGATGATGTAGAATACAATATTCCAGATAGGCTTCCAGCAACCTATCTCCAAAGTCTGGATGATGGAAATAATCCAGTACTAGATCATCTTCCTCGTGAGGATCTGTAATAAGAAGACAGACAAAGTGTTTCCTTAAGACACTGGAAAAGCTTTTGGAAGCTTAATCTCTGTGCTAGAACAGAGTTAGGATATGATCCAGTGGGGTTCCACTAATCGTGTTACTCCGGGAAAGGGTTGTGTGACTCTTTTGAGTTCAGATCTGTAACATGTTGCTGTTCAAGGCGTTCGCTGACTGTTTGTTGCAGGCATCAGTGATCATAGCTACTGCTGTTCAGTGTAATGTCATGCGTAGTAGTCACATGGCTAAGTGTATGTGAGTTATATGTTGTAATAGTTGGTGGGTTAAGCTAATGTGAGTTGTACGTTGTAATAGTTGGTCGGTTAATAATATGTATTATTGTGTGAGAGAGAGAGTTGTGATGCAGATAAAGTTAACTGATATTAGAGATAATAGGAGATTGGGCAGAGATAAAATAATATAATGTTTAAATATTTTAGGTAATATAGTTGGTTGAGTGATCGTAGGGTTTTGTAAAGTCTCTATATGTATTGTGATTTATTGATGAATATATTAAATTGTGATTTATTTATAAATATAATGAAAAAGAGTTTGTATTGTTAGTTTTTGGTATTAAAATAGTTTTGTTTTGGAAAGAGACAAATGAATTTTTGAGTTTTGTAAGTATCTTTCCAAACATCTTAATATAAATACATATAGTTATGATTTGATCAATAGTATCTATGATTCCCTTAATAAACTTGTTTTGAAAGGTTTATTTGAATGGAGGGTATATTCTAATAAATATACTCTTCAATCACTAGGATTTAGTTATGGCTTCCATTAAAAAATGTCTCAAATGCTTGTTGTTCTCTCTTTCCACAATTTTAATTGACTTTTCTACACGCATTGGAGGAACAGAGCATCCTATGATTCCAATCCAAAACTAGTTTATTCTTTTTAAAATACTTTCATTAACGGTAATTACAAGAGAAGGTGCCCCTAAAATAAAAGCTTTGACTCTTTTGTATAAGAATAAGAGTGAGAAACTCGGTGCCTTCAATTTTAAGATTAATTAAGAGTCCATATAGATTTTGAGGTTTTAAAACTTATGTATCTCTATAATTATAATATAAGAGAAATGAGTTAATTTGGTTACCAAAACAAATGCATCTTATTGTATTAATTTTATGACAAAGGATATTAAAGTAACGAGTACTTATAATTTAATTATTTTGGAAGGCACCAATTAATTAATATGTTTATAATATTTGATAATAATTGTGATATGATTTTTTTTATAAAGGTAGTATAACATGCTTTAAAATATTTTTCAATGAAAATATAAGGTGGTGAATCAAAATTTCAAGGAAATAGAATTTAAAAAAATATAAAATCAAGATTTGTAAGTGTCTTATCAAGTATTTTGGTTTAAATACGTATAGTTTTGAGTTGATGAACATTATTGATGATTCTCTTAGTAAACTTGTTTTGGAAGGCTTATTTGAATGTAGGGTGTGCCCTAATATATATATTTTGAAATCAAGATTATTTGAATGTAGGTTGTACCCTAAAAAAATTATTTTGAAATCACTGGGGTTTATTTATGGCTTCTATTTTAAAAATGTATCAAATTTTTGTTGAGCTCTATTTCCACCATGTTGATTGATTTTTCTCCAAGTACTTAAGGAATAGGCCAACTTATAAGAACACTAACATTTTATGATCTAACATGCACAAAATAGTTTCAAAATGGATTCTAAATAATTTAAATATTAGTGTACGTGCATTGATCTGGGACCATGAGGAGACCCAATGGATAACCTTCTTAAATGGATTTAATGGGTTTATATGTGGAAATGATTTAAGAATGATAGGGAACACGAATGCATTATATGTTAAAGAATAAGGAAAATAAGAAAGAGATGACAAAAAATATAGAACTATAATAACAATGTTATATTATGTTAAGTTTTGTAAAGTCTAATAGATCAAATGTCTTGTGTCTATATAATTCATAAGTATTTCATCCAGTAGGATTCTCCTAATTGTGTTACTCTAGGAAAGGGTTGTGTGACTCTTTTGAGTTTATATTTGTAACAATTTATTCTTCAATGTGTTCGATGAGAGTTTGTTACAAGCATCAATGATCATAACTATTGTTGTTTGGTGTAATGTCATGCTTAGTAGTGACATGGGTAAGTGTATGTGAGTTATATGTTGTAATAGTTGGCCAGTTGATAATATGTATTATTGTGTGTGAGAGAAAATAATGCAATATTTAAATATTCTAGGTGATATAGTTAGTTGAGTGATTTTAGGACTTTATAAAGTCTATATATGTATTGTGATCTATTGATAAATATAATAAATTATGATTTACCAATGAATATAATGAAAAAGAGTTTCTATTATTAATTTTTGTCAAAACTCTACCTCAAATTATATTTGGTATCAAAATGGTTTTGTTTTGTAAAGAGACAAATGCATTTTTTATTTTTGTAAGTGCCTTTCCAAACACCTTACTAGTGTAAATACATACATTTCTGATTTGATCAATAGTATTGATGATTCCCTTAGTAGACCTATTTTGAAAGGTTTTTTTGAATGCAGGTTATTGTTGGGATTGTACAACAAACTTGATTACTATGTGTAAGCAACTAAACACGGAATTAAACCAGAATAATAAGTAACTAGAATTAGAAACAAGAAAGAATAAGAGATACAAGAAACCACCCTGAAAACTTGTATTAAACTCTTCCAGAAGGAAATACAATGAAGAAATCTCTCTTTCTCCTCACACCTCTCAGATGTACAGATCTCTTTCCCTCAACATTTTTCTCTCACAATTACAAACACAATTCAGCTACTTGAATTGTCTATCTTACAATTTTTTCTCATACATTGTACAGTAAGCTATGAAGATCTAATCCTATTATATAATATTAGGAAACATGAGCATGCATTCTCCACTGTTAGATATACCTCTTAATCAAGGGTTCAAATCAGTCCTACCAAAAATAGAAACGCGGACTCAATACCAACATTTAATCTAATCATGCAAATATTTTGTTCATCCATGAAAATAGACTTTTTGGACACATAGGTGATCGACATCGGTCTCTGTCTATCTACACATGACCGACATTGGCCGATCCATAACCGACACTAGCAGCTCCCAGTCGACCCCTGACCGACGTCGGTCACTCCTGACTGACATCGGTGACTGTGTAACTCTAGAAACCTACAATTTACTCATTTGGTGAAGCTTTTAGCTCCACAACTCAACAATCTCCCACTTGGAGATAAACAGCTGCACTTGTATCTGTACAGCAACATCTTCTAGCTTCTCCATCTTCAAACTCAATCTTGAAGACCAACAAAAGTTGAATGAAGATTCAACTTCTCCTTTGTTACCAGCTTTGTTAACATATCAGAGGGTTCTTATCTATATGGATCTTTTCCAGCTTCAACTGACCATCCTCCAATACCTGTCGAATGAAGTGGTACCTAAGCTATATATGTTTGGTTCTTGAATGAAAGGCTAAATTCTTTGCCAAATGAATTGCACTTTGACTATCACTATATAATTTGCAACTCTCTTGCTCCTTTCCCAACTCTTTCATGAACCGTGTCATCCATATCATCTCTTTGCTAGCCTCTGTGACTGCAATGTATTCTGCCTCTGTAGTAGACAAGGCAACAACCTTCTGTAACTTTGAAATCTAGCTAACCACCGTTCCACTAATAGTGAAAATATATCCTGTGGTACTTCTCCTGCCATCCAAGTCACCTGCCATATCCGAATCTACATATCCATGTAGAGAAGTGTTTGACCCTCCATATCATAAATGCCTACTGTTGGTCCCTCTCAGATATCTGAGAAACCACTGAATTGCTTTCCAATAATCCTTCCCTGGATTGGCCATAAACTTATTGACAACTCCCACTGCTTGGGCAATATCAGGCCTAGTACATACCATTGCATACATTAAGCTCCCAATTGTAAAAGCATATGGAACTCTATTCATGTACTCTACCTCATCATGTGAATTAGGACACTGTTCTTTACTTAACTTGAAGTGTCCAGCCATATGTGTACTTACCAGTTTTGCATCATGCATATTGAACCTCTCCAACACCTTGTTCACATAATCCTCTTGAGACAAAATCAAACTGTGATTTTTCCTGTCTCTCTTAATACTCATGCCAAGGATTTTTTTTGCTGCTCCCAAATCCTTCATGGCAAATTTGTGAGCTAATTTCACCTTAAGCTCAGAAATATCCTGCATGTGTGAACTTGCAACAAGCATATCATCTACATACAACAATAGGATAATATATCTACCATTATCCAATCTCTTAAAATAAACACAATGGTCAGATTGACATCTACAAAAGCCATGCTCTGTCATAAACCTGTCAAATCTCAAATACCATTGTCTTGGAGCTTGCTTAAGACCATACAAGCTTTTCTTCAATCTGCACACAAGTTTCTCCTTACCTTTGACCTTAAAACCTTCCGGATGTTCCATATATATTGCTTCATCCAAATCTCCATGAAGAAATGCTATCTTAACATCAAGCTGCTCAAGATGCAAATCCTCAATAGCAACTAAAGACAATACAGTCCATATAGAAGTCATTTTAATTATAGGAGAAAAAATTTCACCAAAGTCAATACCTGGTGTCTGTGCAAATCCCTTTACTACCAACTTGGCCTTATGTCTCATCTGTCCATTCTCACCTTCCTTTAGCCTGTAAATCCATCTATTTTTCAGTGTCTTCTTTCCAGTTGGCAACTCAACCAAATCTCACGTTTGGTTCTCTTTCAAGGAATCAATTTCCTCATTCATGCCAAGCTCCCACTGATTCTGGGATTCTACCTGTATTGCCTCATCAAAACTCTCTGGTTCTCCACTATCAGTGAGCAATAAGTAGAATAATGAAGGTGAATATCAAATTGGAGGTTTACTTACCCTTTGTGACCTCCTTATGGGCATTTGAGACTCAAACATAGCTTGCTATCCACCCAAATTCTTTGTTAGTGACCGATCTCAGTCATCTCTAGGTCTGTACCTGACTGACGTTAGTTCTTATCGACCGACGTTAGTTCTTGTCTGATCGACACCGGTCACTGTCTGACCGATGTCGGATCCTTTCTGACCGACGTCGATTCCTACCTAACTAACGTCAGTGTTTGTGTTTTCTTGAAAGTGATTACTTTTACCCATGAGCTCATTTTGGATCATCACCTCATCCAAATCAACATTGCTCTGCTCAGAATTCTTCAACTTTTTGAGCTGATCACTGTACATCACCTTCTCATTGAAAACAACATCATGGCTTCTAATAAATTTGTTAGTTCCTAAATTCCAAAATCGAAATCCAAAATCTCTAGAGCCATAACCAATAAAAGTGCACCTCATAGATTTAACATCCAACTTCTTTCTATTTTCCTTATCAACGTGCACAAAAGCTTCAGAACCAAAAACTCTGAGAAATAAAAGATCTACCTTTTTACCTATCCACGCCTCTTCTAGAATTCCACCATCTAGAGCAGTAGAGGGTCCTCTGTTAATCAGGTAAACTGTAGTATCTATAGCTTCTACCCAAAATTGTAAGGGCAAACCAACATGCAACCTCATACTCTGTGCATGCTCCAATATTGTTCTGTTCATCATTTCAGCAACTCTATTTTGCTGAGGTGTCCTTGGAACCATCCTTTGCCTGTGTATTCCACTCATAGAATAGTAACTGTTAAACTTATAGCTATAGTACTCACCACCATTGTCAGATCTAAGGCACTTCAATCTCATGCCTGTTTCATTCTCAACTAAATCTTTCCACTTCTTAAATGTGTCAAAAACATTAGATTTCTTCCTTATGCAGTAAACCCATACCTTTCTTGTAGCATCATCAATGAAAGAAACATAATACCGTGATCCTCCAATAGAAGCTACCTGAGCTAGTCCCCACACGTCTGTGTGAACAAACTCCAACTTGTGCTTCTTCTTTGTTGACCCAGTCTTGAGAAAACTCATTTTCTTTTGCTTCCCAAAAATATAGTTCTCATAGAGATCTAGATCTATGCTTTTCAAATCTGAAAGCTTACCTTTTGACTTAAGAATAGACATTCCCTTCTCATTCATGTGGCCAAGCCTCTGGTGCCACAACTTTGCATCTACATCTAAAGTAGATAATACAGAAGGAGAATTATCAGTAATACAATTACATAAATAGAGAGTACCTACTCTCTTACCTCTGGCTAATACAAGTGCACCCTTGGAAACCTTCCAAGATTTAGCTATGAGAGTTATTATACAACCCTCATCCCCTAACTTTCCTACAAAAATTAGATTCCTCTTCAAGATGGGAACATGCATGACATCTTTCAACACCCATGTGTTGCCATTCTACAATTTCAGCTACACTTTTTTTTTGCAAACTATTTTACAAGGCTCATCATCCCCTAAATAAACTATTTCAAAATCTACATGGACATAGTCACTGAAATATTCTCTATTTGGGTTTGCATGGAAAGAGGCACCATAATCTAAAACCCAAGATTCTATATTATTATGCAAAGAGAATATAAGAGCATTTTGTGCAACAATACCTACAACTTTTGCTTCTTTTTTACCTTCTTGCTGATTTTTTTCTTTAGGTTTTGACCAGCAATCTTTCCTTGCATGCCCTATCTTTCCACAATTCTAGCAGGTTATCTTCCTGCCATTTTTGGATTTGGATCTACCTCTCATCTTTGACTTAGACCTTGATCTCCCTTGCTTTCCCTTCTCTTTTTGCCTTCCCTTGCTTTCAAAACTTAAAGCATTCCCTGATGTTTCCTCTGTGCTTTTCCTACGAATTTCTTCATTCAAGATTACACTAACAACATCATCTACTTTTAATATATTTGAAGCAAATGCAGTATTACTAACTGCCATTACCAAACTATGCCAACTTTCAGGTAATGAGCATAAGATTAATAGAGCCTTAATTTCATCATTAAAAACTATTTTGACTAAATTTAATTGATTTACAATTCCATGGAAATCATTTAGATGATTAGATATAGATCCACCTTCTTGTATTTGCAAATTAAATAACTGCTTCATAAGATATACCTTATTTGAAGCTGAGGGTTTTTCATATAAATTTGCTAACGTATCCATTAACTCTACCATTGATTTTGCCTGTGATAAGTTAGATATCACAGAAGATGCTAGACTCAATCTTATAGATCTAAGAGCCTTTCTGTCAAGAACATTCCATTCTTCATCTTCCACATCTGTGGGCTTCTTCGAAACTCCACCCAATGGTAAGTATAGATCTTTTTGATACAGATAATCTTCTATCTGCATTCTCCATAATTGGTAGTTCTTGCCATTAAACTTCTCTATTCTCAGTTTACTTTCTTCTGCCATTGCTTCTCCCACTCAAATAGAAACCCCTATGAGTGACCTGTAATCAATAAACACTAACCAGATCTAAAACACTTGTTAGTCAACCTGGCTCTGATACCACTTGTTGGGATCATACAACAAACTTGATTACTATGTGTAAGCAACTAAACATGGAATTAAACCAGAATAATAAGTAACTAGAATTAGAAACAATAAAGAATAAGAGATATAAAAAACCACCCTAAAAACTTGTATTAAACTCTTTCAGAAGGAAATACAATGAATAAATCTCTCTTTCTCCTCACACCTCTCAGATGTATAGATCTCTTTCCTTCAAGAGTTTTCTCTCACAATTACAAACACAATTCAGTGACTTGAATTGTCTATCTTACAACTTTTTATCATACATTGTACAATAAGCTATGAAGATCTAATCCTATTATATAATATTAGGAAACATGAGCATGAATTCTCCACCGTTAGATATACCTCTTAATCAAGGGTTCAAATCAGTCCTGCCAAAAATAGAAACGCGGACTCAATACCAACAGTTAATCTAATCATGCAAACATTCTGTTCATCCATGAAAATAGACTTTCTAGATGCACAGGTGACTGATGTTGGTCCCTGTCTATCTGCACATGACCAATGTCGACTGATCCATAACTGACGTCAGCAGCTCCTAGTCAACCCCTGATCGATGTCGGTCGCTCCTGACCGACGTTGGTGACTGTGTAACTCCAGCAACCTGCAATTTACTCATTTGGTGAAGCTTTAGGCTCCACAACTCAACAGTTTTGCCCTAATAAATATACTCTTCAATCATAAGGGTTTAAATATCACTTTCATTAAAAAACATCTCAAATTCTTGTTGTTCTTTCTTTCCACCATTTTGATTGATTTATCTCCAAGCATTTGAGGAACATGCCATCCTATGATCAAGCTAACACAAAATAGTTTCAAAATGGATTACAGTTCAAAATAAGTTTATTCTTTTTTAAATACTTTCATTAACAATAATTACAAGACAAGGTGGCCCTTAGAATAGAAGGTTTGACTATTCTTTAAAACAATAAATGTGATAAATTTGGTGCCTTCAATTTTAAGGTTAATTAAGAGTCCATATAGATTTTGAGTTTTTAAAACCTATGCATTTTTTTATTATTATAATAGAATAAAATTGAGTTAATTTGTTTACCACAAGAAATGTTTCTTATTATATTAATTTTATAACAAAGGATATTAAAGTAATGATTACCTATAATTTAATTTAATTATTTTGGAAGGCACCAACTAAATAATATGTTGATAATAATTGTGATATGAGTTTTTTCTAAAGGTAGTGTAACATGCTCTAAAAGCTTCTTTCATGGAAAAATAAGGTAGTGAATCAAAAGTCTAAGGAAATGGATTTTAAAAAATATATAAAATCAAGATTTGTATGTGTCTTGCCAAACACCTTGATGTGAATACATATAGTTTTGATTTGATGAACATTATTGATTATTCTCTTAGTAGACTTGTTTTGGAAGGCTTATTTGAATGTATGGTGTGCCCTAATAAATATATTTTGAAATCAAGTTTATTTGAATGTAGATTGTGCCCTAAAAAGTATATTTTGAAATCATTGCGGGTTTATTTTTGGATTCTATTTTAATAATGTCTCAAATGCTTGTCATTCTCTCTTTCCACCATGTTAATCAATTTTTAGGCAAGTAGTTGAGGAATAGGCTAACCTATAAGAACATTGTCATTTTATGATCCAGGGTGCACAAAATAGTTTAAATATGGATTCTAAATTAATCAAATATTAGTGTACATGCATTGATCTAGGACCATGAGGACACTGGGTGGACAACCTAATTAAACATATTTAATGGGGTTATATGTAGAAGTGAATTAAGAATGACAGAGAACATGAATGTGTAATACATTAAAGAATGAGAAAAAGAAGAAAGAGATGACAACCGATATAGAGCTGTAATAACAATGTTGTATTATGTTAAGTTTTGTATAGTCTAAGAGATCAGATGTCTTGTGTCTGTGTACTTCCTAACTTTATTCTAATATGATTTTACTCACTAAGATGCTAACTTGCATAGAATGTAAGTATACATTATTAAATAATGAAGGGAGACAAAGTGTCAATTGCATTATTACCACAACTGGTAATAACCCCATCATGACTAAAGAGTGGGATGACATCACTGACTATCATTATTTATTAGTTGCATGTTACATTACTAACTTTGGAGGAGCTATGAGGTAATACAGGAGTGGAATTATATTGAATAAATTGGCATGTAGGTGCATAACCCAAAGCCCACACTATTGACATTAGTGCAAGATTTGGTGTATAATAACAATAATGTTTAGTAAGATATAGTGACCCAAATCCACTTTGATCAGTCACTCCTCCTTGAAGATTAATGGTCCCCATTATGTTTAGTTTCAAAATAAGATGTGAAAATAAATTGGAAACTTGCATTTTTATATATTTTTATCCTTAGGAAGGCATTTGGCCTGATTTGGTGACTTGGAAGAGAAGGATATCTTGTTAACGTGTTCATTTAACCTAAGTGTTAATTACTTAATCTATTTTTACTGGAACACTATAATCTAGATTGATTTTAATTTACTTAAGAGTCTCTATAGTATCTGAAGTATCCAATAGGGGTGGAAAGTAATGGTACAAAAAGGTAAAACACAATCCTTAGAATAATGAAATATTAAATCCAACTATTATCCCAAAAATATTAAATAAATGTAGTAGGGGTATCTACATTAGAATAGAGAAATACCATTAAAAAAGCTAATAAGGATGAAAACACTATCCATAATGAGCCAATAATAATACCCTATTCCAATTGAAGATCAAGAAGCAAATCATAAAATGGTGTACCCTAATCATGAGAGGCACTTCACACTAATACATGACTATCTCAAACATTAAACTATTTTTTCCCATATAATTTTAAATGCAATATTTATTGAAGGATTGTAAGCTAATTTTAATAATTACATGAAAGAAATATTAAATATGATCATATTAAAATATGGACACACAACTATCAAATTTAGTTTTGCAATAATAATGTGAGATAAATTTTATGCAAAAAGATGTTCACCACAAAATGTGAACACACACACACACACACACACACACACACACACACACACACACACACACACACACACACACACACACACACACACACACACACACGTGTGTGTGTGTGTGTGTGGGGGCACGTGCACATGCACGCGTGCATGCACATATGTGCGTGTGTGTGTCCATAAAAACCATAAAGGCATACAAAATAAGAACATAATACAATGTTGGTTGAATGCCATATAGGCATAAGATGCCAACAACACATACATTATCATATAAGCATATTAAAAAAGTATGTCATCTAAGAACATAATATAATGTCAAGTGAATTCCATATAGGTATATAATGCCAAAAATATTTACATTTCCATATAGGCACATAAAAAATTACATCATCTAATACATCCTACTCATCAAAAAGCCTCCCTATCTTTGAATTCTTCGAAGAAGACACTACCTGGGATGCCTTGATCATAGATGGATATCCCTCAAATGCTTTGGATTCCTCTAAGGTCTGACTAGGAGACATTTTATGCACATAGATTACTTGTAGCTAAGTTTTTCATATAAAAATATTATTAGAAACTTTACATACTAGACATGCAACCAAGTTTAGAAATTAATTTTAAACTAATATTTTTTTAATTTAAACATGCACTTATGACAATCTCATAGTCACACTTGATTTACCTCTGATGCTCAATAAGGTTAGTGATAGGTCAAGGTAAATGCACAGGAGTGTGAAATAGGAAAAAACATGAGAAGATGCCTTTCTAATCATTTGAAT
The DNA here is from genome assembly GCA_037957365.1 of Torreya grandis. Lineage (NCBI taxonomy): Eukaryota > Viridiplantae > Streptophyta > Pinopsida > Cupressales > Taxaceae > Torreya > Torreya grandis. The sequence continues at coordinate 3,119,635 of JARHVA010000462.1, forward strand.
GGTACTATCAAATGTTATCACATAACCCTGCAGGTAGATTACATTTGCTTAAGTTATATTTGCCCATGTATAAATTAAAATTATCAAAACAAATCTATATTTACAATTCCAAATTACAAGTTAACACACCTCAATGAATGGCTATATAGATGAAATTGTAACAACAATTTTTGTGTTAATTTTAGCCAGTATAGATGGAGGAGTCTCTACTATGGTCATCAACTAAACAAACAATGTGTGATTGTCAGTTTAGTATAGATATATATCAATAAATACATGCACATGAAGTATAATATTAATGAAAAATTACCTATGTATATGTAAACATCAGCTGAGTAACATAAATAAATGTAGTAGTAGACAACC